>JAVBJF010000011.1:2157500-2599874 GCA_033439095.1 Pseudococcus viburni
ATCCCAAAAAGGGAGAAATATTTACTTTTCGGAGGAGGGGGGATGCGTAAAATTGTCAAGATCTGTTGAACAAGTTCCAAAAATGATTTTTTTAGAGAAAAAACTTGGCAAATTAATTTTTAAAAAATTCGTGAAGTAAAATCCAAGTAGATATCTTTTTCGAGCTTTCTCCCTATTTCCCCCCCCCCCTCATTTAGGCTGAACGACTCTGAAAAAATTTAATACCAAAGGAAAAAGGTTGAATTTTCAGAATCTGGTGTCATTTGGTCGTTAAGCAGCAATGATGGTATTCACTGGCACGTAAATGAATTTTTCCCAAATGGGATTTCAATTATAAATTTATTCAAAGTTCAAATTTTTTCAACTCTAAATTTTTTCCATTTTTTTTATTTCTAAATTTTTTTCAACACTGTATCCAATTTTAATTGAAACTTCATTTTTCTCAGAATTTTTCCAATTTTGATTCTTCAATTTTTTTTCCAATTTCATAATTTTTAAAATTTCTTTCAATTAGGTACTGAGTTGGAAAATTTTTTGATACACATGAGGTTACAAAAATTCAATCAGAAGTTGAAAAAAATTGAGGGAAAATTTTAGCATTATTGCAAAAAAAATTAAAGTTGAAAAAATTTTGATTTTGAGAGAATCTAAATTTTAAGTAGGTACTTATTCATAATTTTTCCAACTTTGCTTTCATCAAATTTTGGCAACTTCATATTTCCAAACTTTCTTCAAATTCGAAAATTATTTCCAATAATTAAAAAATTTTTCTTCAATTTTTTTCCAACTCTATGTAAAATCATTTCAATTGAAAACTTCGTAAGCTTTTTTCCATCTTCGAATTTTTCAAAAAATTCCAACTTTATGGTTATCAAAATGTCTTCCAACTCAATAAGTAATCAGAAGAAATTGTAAAAAAATAATAAAATATTAAATTTAAAAAATTTAAAAATCGAAGAGAAAAATTTATAGAAAATTTCAATTTAAAAAAATTTTACTAATGAGAAAAATTTTAAAATTGGATACAGCTTTGAAAAGAAACTAGAATTGAAGAAAATTAAAAAAATTTAGAATTGAAAAAATTTGAACTTGAATCGTCGAAATCTCATTCGTGGCAAAATTATTAAAAAGCTAGTGGACTTTCGATATGCCAACCGGAAATATTTTCGGGACACTTTTTATAAAATTTTCGCCATTATTAATTCCATCTATGTAAATACACCTACCATTAGTAGAATTACAATCACAGCATCTATCATTACTAGGTAACCTCTGAATATAAGCGATAATAGCTTGCTGCAAATCTAGCAAGGAGGAACTACCGGGTGCTCGGCCGCCTTCGTTGTCAAACGCCCTATACAGAGCGCCTTCTTTACAGTTGACTAATACAGAAAGCCAGGCTTTTTGATCGGCGTCGTCTTCGGCTTGAAAATGGTACGTTCTGTTATCTGCAAAGAATTCGTGAACAATCAATTAATACGACTCGTTTTATAATCTCATCTCCCAAATTGAAATATTTTAACACATCGATAACGATTTTATCTCGTGAATTGATTTAAAAATTCGGATCGACTAATTACTCTAGTCACTCGAAAATTACATTCTCGAGTACGAAAAAAACACCTCGAACGAGGATTAACATCGTGCATTCCTTTTTATCTGAATTCGTTACATTGTAACAATACACGATAACCGTTTTCCAACCGATAAATTGCATCGATATTGAAATTTAAATATGGTAATGAATCGATGACTAAACTTACAGGAGACTAGATCGAAACAACGTTTATCATCTGGGACGACTTTGATCTGACATGTCAAAAGGTTCACTTTGGTCGGAGTTTTTGTCTCGTCGGCGTGAAATATTTCGAGGAAGCCTTCCGGCTGCACGCAGCATTTACGCTTTTGCCAAACTCGTCTCATTTTACCCTCCGATTTCTTCAACAAATGCCCACTACGACTGACGCCGGCTCCTTTGTCGCCTTGCAGCTGATGCAACGAGTATGTTCCGCGTTCTGGGGTGTGACCGCTGACCTATGGAAATGAAAATTTTCATAAATAATCGAATGTGTTTTTTCGAAAAAATTAATACTTATTCATAAGTTATAAAAATACAACAGAACGTAATTTTTTTCTTAAAAAAGTGACCGGAAATACCTTCACGTGTAATTACAAGGTGCCTACGATCTCCCTCCTATTTGAATATTTTTAACCCTTCGTCAACTGAACCATAGTACCTAAATAGACGTAGGAATGTAGAACAAACGATTTTTCAGCAAGGAAAAGGTGATTTATGAATAAAGAGGAAGTAAAGGATTCAAAAAGGAACTCGATAATTATATTCGACGATTGTTATGGTCTGTGAGTGGTTTCTGTTTCGCCTTCCTGACACTAATTTCCCCTCATCTACCACCCAGGCTTATTTAATCATCAAAAAGGGCTCATTTGTCAAGCTGAGAATCATCTGGATGCATAACGACGATTCCTAGATAATTTGAAAAATTAAATCAGTCTAATATCAGAGGACTGAGGAGAGATATAAATTTCGAAATTAATTTAAAATTGAATTATCCGAATCTAATCTTAATAAATATCAAAAAAACGAAATTTTTACTCCATTTAGACGATTTGAAAAATTATCTCAAGTTTTTCAATTTGTTCATCACTCGTTCAGAAATTAACAATTTACCCAAAATTGGATTGATTGCGCAGAAATTGAAAAATTCCGAGAAATAATAAATTTCGTTCAACCTTGACGTATATTTTATCTAAACCCTCCCTCCCACTTCCGCTCTGGTTAGCAAGATAATAAAATGTTAGAAATGACGATGTCAAGCTAAATAGATATAAAAACAATGGTCGACGTATAATTACCATAAGCATTAATTTTTGTAAAATTTTATCGCCGGATGAGAATTTTACAATATCAATAATGGCTTCAAAAACTATGACGTCTTTAAAATGTTACTAATGTAAGTAATGGATGGAAATCGTTTTTACTATTTCTGGCTTATCAGTTGAACTTTTTAGAAAAAATAGTCAAAAACTTTACAAAAATATTGAAATCCAATGTCTTCTATTTTTATTTTTTGTACCCCAAACCCGTTGTTTAGGCCTGGTTTGAACTAGAAGAGGGAGGTCAGAAGGGTAGCTGCTTCCAATAATCAAAAATTGCAGTTTTTTTATCAGGGAAATTCGGTTCGATTTGAAAATTTGGAAAGCGATGACCTTTTTTCTTGGAAAGCTTGTAATCTGAGAGCAGAAAATTTAGAAGAATTGTATTTCATGCCAAAAAAATCGAAAAAATGTTAAATAGATAATAGATCGAAATTTTCAACACTTTGTCACATCCTCTCCATAATGCTAACTTCGGTTCATCCCTGGTTGCGAGGAAAATTGCGTGGCATTGGCTAATAGATAATATCACCCAAAAATAATTATTTCCAAGGATCGTGGAAAAAGTAATTTAGTCAAAAAAAAGTTATAAATTTTACTAAAAAAAATCATGATGTCGATGTCTCAGACTAGTGGCTCGCAGAACATAGAACATGTAGAACCCCTTGAAAATGCATAAAATTTTACAATATTCCAAACCAACACCAAACGCCCATCAACTCATATTATTTTCAAAAAAATTAGAAATAGAAGGGAACATATGGAAAAATTTGTTGATTTGCGAAAAAAATCGTTAGATGTATCGAAAAATTAAAAAATGTCCAATAAAAGTGATCATTTTTCCAAAAAAGTAAAAAAACTTGAAAAAATTGATCAAAATAATTCAAGTTTTGCAAAAATTCTAATGTTTTAGGCAGGTTGTCCAATGGTTAATATGTATTTTTAAGTAGATATGTTTTGTTCTATTTTTCGAATTTTGAACAGGAATAGTTCGTAAGCTATGTCTAGATCTCAAAAAAAGCTAATATACCTAACAATTTCTCCTCTTCCTCAAGCCACTCAACTCTCTTTTTAATTTTTTTTCAATGTTTTCCATTTTTTTTAAAAACGAAAAAGTGATTAAAACCATTTCATGAAAATATTTTTTTATTTTTAAAGAAATTCTAGAGTGAAGAATGAAAATTTTCCAAATAGTGGTGACAAAAAAGGGTAAGGTATGTGCTAATAACTAAAAAACATCCAATTATATCGATTTCATGTTTATCAAAAAAAATTTCAATTTTTTTCAGTTTTTTCAGATTTTTTTCAATTTTTTCAAAAATTTTTCTAGTTTTTTCAAAATTTTTTGAATGTATTTATGAGTTTTATAAAAAATTTTCTTAATCTACATTTTTTTTAAACTTTCAATTGTAATTCCACAAAATCTGGTCAGCTTTACATTTAATTTAGAAAAACAATTTTGAAATGTATTTTTCCACTAAAACAATTTCTTTCAATTTTTTTCATCAATTTAATGAAAATTGAATACGACGTTGAAATTTTCACAAAAACGAGGACTAACTCGCTTTTTCTGGCTCTGAAACAGAGGGGAGGGGGTCATTGTTTTTCTTTTTTCTCATGATTTCTGATATTACTCAACATCACGCATTCATATCTCACAAACAGTATAATTGGAAAAAAAATTTTGCATTAAAAAAATTTCATGGCATTTCAAAAAGTCAGAATTAGAATTTTTTCTTAACAAGTTGAACTTTCGAACCAAAACTTAAAGTTGGAGATATGATTTAAAATTCTGTAAAAAAAAACGACTAAGGCAATTTTTATAGTATTTTAAACCACGTTACTTTCAAAATCGTTACCAATCTCTTTCCTCTTGAGTCAAAATTTGGAAAATAGAAAAAAGTGTGCAATATAATATGTACTTAGCAATACGTTTTAGAAGGTGCTGAACACAAATTTGACATCATTTTAATGATTTGATCATCTTGATCCCTTTTTACGTTTTCCCATTTGGAAAAAAGTCGATGAAGCTAACTATGATTTGAAGAAATGTTTAAGGTTATAAAATTGAAAAAATGCCCATTTTCAAACATTTTGACAAATGTGACCCGTGCAGGGACAGGGTACCTAAAGTCGGAAAACATAATTTTGAGTTAGAGACAAAAATATGAAAAATGGGAAATTTTTTTCAATTTTTTTTTTTTCTATTTTTTAGGTAGTTCAGACCTCTACGCAGCTTTAAACGTGTTTTTTCGATTATTTTTTTTTTGAAAGTCGTGATTTTTTCTAATTTTTAAATGTCTCTATCTCACCGAAAAATTGACTTAGGATGCTCATCCAGGTCTTAAAATGTTCCACATAGTCTCCCCTATCATTTAAGCCAAAAAACTCATTTTTGAAAAATCCGACTTTAGGTACCTTTTCCCTGCACGGGTCACAAATGTAAAAAATTTTGAATAATTTTTCGTCCGAAATTTGGCAAATAGCAAATACTTATCTCATTACAAAAATTTTTCAAATATCATCAAAATTGCAAAATTTTTAAGCGAAACTTTTGTCAAATTTCCGAATAAAAACGCAGCCCTGCATTTTTTCAATTCTTTTTTTCTGCTTAATCAAACCTTATACGTGATTCTGACTCAATTTTTAGTGCTGAGTCCAAATATGATGTCATTTTTTCTCCATCACATCGTTTTTGTTTTTTCCAATTTGAATTTTTCATTGGAAATTTTCAAGAAAAAATGAGTAGAAAATAAATAATGTAAAACGTAAAATTTCCTTTCCGTAAAATCTGACTAATTTTTTTCTAGAAATCTTAGCTTTCGAGATGTTTTTAATAAAAGATAAAAGTTGAACTTTGAACTTTCGTCTGAAATATCTCGAAAACTAAGTCTAAGTTTCATAGGAAAAAATGAGTTGTACTTTACAGAAATAGAATTTTACACTCTACAATTGAGGGGCTTGGTTCCAAAACTCACTTTTGCCATCAAGGTACATTTTGAGAAAACCACGAAAAACGATTACACAGTGCGCGTTTCATGTTTCGATGCCAGTTATGGTCTAGATTGATGAAGTTGGTGTATATGAAGAGGCTTATGTAAAAAAAAAACAAAAGTAGTCCGCCATTGTGCTTTAAAGTTACAATTACCTGTGGCAAAAGTGAGTTTTTATTCCAACTCATGATTTTTGCAAATTTTCATTACATTACGACGTTGAAAATTGGTTTTCATGACCGAAGAACAAATTTTGCCCATAAACAACAATGACTTACCGGTTCATTTTAACAATGTTTTTTTCCCACTCATTCGGATGTCGAAGTCTTTTTGTAGTATTTCTTCGCCCGTTTGCCATTATAATACCGTTAAGATCATTGCAACTATGTTAACCACATATTATTTGATGTTATCAATCATTGTGTCGCTCAAAAATACGTTTAAAAAAAAAGTTGGCATCAAAACTCACTTTTGCCAATGGCAAAAGTGAGTTTTGGAACTGAAGTCACTTTTCGTTCGCGGATTCTCGCGGAATCGAGACATTAACGTGAAAACGGAGATCGTAGGGTTGTAGAGCATGAAAAACTGAATCAGAATCCGCAAAAAAAACGAAATCGATTTTTTTGGCAAAAGTGAGTTTTGGAACCAAGCCCCTCAATTTATGTTCTATTCACTTTTTTTGTAGGACCCTTCCTTTGCCCAGAAAATTCACTTCAAAAGTCAAAAGTCATCAAAAAGTGTACAACAAATTTTCAACAGAGCATTTACGTAAATTGTGAAAAATTTCCATTGGTCACACTAGTTGTCATGACCGCACCCAGAAATTTTATAAGGGAGGGGTTGAATTGGAGAAAAATGGGGAGGGGGTAAAAATCGTTGAAAAAATTGAATAATCTGTTATTTCAGGTGTGTATTCTAGTCGCTACGGTTAGCATGAAAAAATGGGAAAATTCTGCACTTTTTGAACACGGGTTGAAAGGTGGTTTTTATTTTAGTATGACCCATAAGAAAATTTTTGAGAAGTGGAGACATGAAAAATTTTCCTTAGGAGGGGAGCGAGGGGAAGTTTTAGGGGGTTACCCCTATTTTTCCATATACATAAAGGGGTCGGGGTAAATTTGGTGCTATTTTCATTTAATTCGACCCTCCTGAACTC
Source organism: Pseudococcus viburni (assembly GCA_033439095.1). NCBI lineage: Eukaryota > Metazoa > Arthropoda > Insecta > Hemiptera > Pseudococcidae > Pseudococcus > Pseudococcus viburni. The sequence goes on from JAVBJF010000011.1 coordinate 2,164,545, forward strand.
GAGTCTTAGAATTCACACAATTGTACAATTTGTGTCGCGAAAAATGGCCAATTTTAAAGAAAAAAACGGTAAAATTGCGATTTTTTTCATCTTGAGACGAGTAATGTTAATCAAGTAGGGTTTGAATCTTTGAAATTAGTTTTTAATATAATTCGAACTTTCTGAGTCCGAATTTGTTGTTGGTTTTCAGATAGGAAGTGAAATACTTTCTTGATCGTCGATTTTTGGAAGCGAAAAACAGAAGATTTTCGCTAAAATCGACCCGAACCCGTAATTTCTTTTTTTCTCAACCCCATACCTCGAACCAATCCTGGTATGGAACCATTTTTATACATAATTTGAACCTCCAGAACACGAATGTTTGGTTAGTTTCCCGATTGGAAGTACCGAATTCTCTCAATCGTAAAATTGGTGTAATGTAAAACGCCCAATTTCTGATAAATTTGACATGAAATTACAATTTTTTTTGTATGTACTACAGATGAAAAAAATCGCAATTTTACCTCATTTTCTTTAAAATTGGCGATTTTTTGCGACACAAATTGTACGATTGCGCAAATTCTACTCTTTTGATCGGAAATCTAATCGCAGATTCGAGTTCAGGAGGGTCGAATTATATGAAAATGACACCAAATTTACCCCGACTCGTCTATGTGGAAAAATAGGGGTAACCCCCAAACTTCCTCTCGTTCCCCTCTTAAAAAGGGAGGTATCCCAACTCAGAGGAAAATTTTGAGCCCAAACAAAAAAAAATTAAAAATACATCATAACAGGACCCCGTATCCAAAATTCCGGGTGCTGAAGTTTATTTCTCGATTTTTGCCGAATTTTTGAAATTTCAAAATTACCTCCCCCCTGCGAAATATGAAAATTTGATCTAATAAACGAAAAAAGCTAAATTTGGTATATACGCTATTTTCGACCTCCCGAATCGATTGGAAGCGGTTTCGAGACGTTTCGGAGCCACCAGAAAATTTTTGAATTTTCCAGCGCTGGAGAAAAGCCCATAAAAATTACCCATTTGCACTTCAGTACTTATAATCGCGGATTATCCATTTTGGAGACCAATTCGATCGATTGAAACACAATTTTCCAAAATTCGTAACTTTGAGTTCAAATTCGCATTTTTGGGCAAGCAATTTTCCTGGAAAAAATTTAAAAAAATTCTGACTGTTCTGAAACGTTTCGAAACCGTTTCTATTCGATTCGGGAGGTCGAAAATAGGATATCTATCAAGTTTCAACTTTTTACCTCAATGTATGCGCATTAGACGAATTTAAATTTTTCCCAGGTAATTTTCTTGCCCAAAAATGCGAATTTGAACTCAAAGTTACGAATTTTGAAAAATTGTGTTTAAATCGATAAAATAGGTTACCAATATGGATAATCCGCGATTATAAGTACTGAAGTGCATATGGGTCATTTTTATGCGTTTTTATTCAGCGCTGGAAAATTCAAAAATTTTCTGGTGGCTCCGAAACGTCTCGAAACCGCTTCCAATCGATTTGGGAGGTCAAAAATAGGGTATATACCAAATTTCAGATTTTTTCGTTGATTAGATCAAATTTTCATATTTCGCAGGGTGGAGGTAATTTTGAAATTTCAAAAATTCGCCAAAAATCGAGAAATGAACTTCAGCACCTGAAATTTTGAATACGATATTCTGTTATGATGTACTTTTGATTCTCTTTTGTTTGGGCTCAAAATTTTACTTTGAGTTGGGATACCTTCCTTATAAGGGAAATTTTTTATGTCTTCACTTCTCAAAAATTTTCTCATGAGTCGTACTAAAATAAAAATCACCTTTCAACCCGAGTTCAAAAAGTGCAGTATGCCTGAGCTAACCGCAGGGACTATTCAGGGCAATTTCAACAGGCAGATGATACGTGTACAAATTTGAGCAAAAAAAAATTTTAAATTGTGAGATTTTCGGAATAGGCAATCATTATGGGTAGGCATAGGTACGTTCTAAATCTGAATCACTCACATTTGGTTTTAGGAAAATTCTGCCTTTTGGAATCAGAAAAATAAATTTCACTCAAGATTAGTGATTTTTGACCAAAAGATCGGTAAAAAATCAAAGGCATGAATTTCACCAAATTTGACTGATTCGAAATGAGTGCGAAATTTTTTGAAAAATAATATTTGAAAAGAAAAAAAATGCACTTCTTTTTGACATTTTTATGATGAAAAATCTTCTTTGGCGAGCTTAAGGGGGGTGCTCGAGCCCCCTGAACCCTTCCCTTGGGTGCGCCTATGACTCGTTGCAAATATTATCAAAGTTTGAGAATATGATAGGTATTTTTTCAAAAATATCACATAAGTTTGAACCCTTCTCCCCCCGGAAAGGGGTCCGATCAAAACCCAGCTGACCCAAAAATCCAATATTCCTCCATTATTGACCTAATTTCGATCAAACCACGCCACAGAGGATCATAAACGCACAAACGTACTTCTTTCTCCAATCCCGGAGCGTTCCTCAACAGCTGCCTAAGTTCATTGAGCCGTTTCCTCTCGTCATCTTGCTTCTGTCTAATTTGCTGCAACCTGGCCGACAAATCTGCAACGTAATTGCCAAAATCTTCGATGGTCTTCAAGCCGTCGTGAAAATAACTGCAAAACAATCGCCATTGTTAATCAGTCTGTTTCGTTATCAGTTTCGTAACCAATGGACCGTGCCTCGCCATCGCGGTTACCGTAACGTTAATTACGAATAACGCGTTCTCGTTAATTATCTATCGTCATTTTTCATCCAGCTACCTTTTTTTTTTCAACAACCGACCATTTTCAACTAAAAAAATCCCACCGAGTGGGGAACTATTAATCACGAATTCGCCTAATAATGTATCATTTTATTTATTTTTTTATCGCCGATATGACCATTTTTGTCGACCGTTCGATAACCTGAATCGAATGCGAATTTCCCAATCGTTTACATGTACTCGGTTCAACTTTGGCCTTTACTCGAACGTCGAACACGCGACACACGTGAATCGCCAGCACGTCCATAAGTCACTCGCAGTCTACGGCGGATGCCGAAGCGTCGGTGGTTGATAAATTTTTTCAATTATCTTTTTTTCACAACCGAACTGGCACGACGACATACCGATTCGATAACTTACTTGGTTTGCGCGTGATAATACTCGACCAGATGTTGCAGCAATTCGATACCTTTCTTGGTTTTTATTTCGTTGACTTTTATCAAATACTGCGAACAGAAAAAGAAAAACCGCCGAAGTTTAGCAATAAGCCGAGAATCCATAAAAATATACAACAGGTGAAGTTACTTAAACCCACAGCATGCGAAAAACAATAACCCTAGAGGATGAGAAACCCTACCTAATATAATATTCGAGGAAGTAAAATAAGTGAAGGTACAATACATCGGCGAATTATAATTCGCCAACATCGTAATAAATCTATGGCTGAATATGAGAAATCACCTTAATGATGAGGGGATTGGCCTGCCCGATACAAGGCAACATACTGCGATGAGTCATAAATAAAACTCCATAGGTGATATAGGTTTTCTTTCACGTACGTATTATTACAATGAAATACTCCGAATAATTCACCGACTGAGACTCGTCGACGAATCAAACCGGTTCCAATGTAGTACGATAAATTTTACTCGTTTGACCGACTGAAAATGTGAAAAATTGGAGAATTTCGAGACGAAAAATTTTTACTTTCGGACGTCACGACGTCAAAATGGCAAAGTTGCGACTTTATCAATTATCATAACCGTAAAATTCGCTAACGTTTTGAAAAAAAAAACACTTAATGGATATTTTCGTGTAATTAAATTACCTACTCGAAATTTTCGTATTTGATGGAGTTTTTTTACACGCTCGTGTCCTCTGTGAGAAATCACCGGAAAGTTGAAAATTCCCCCCCCCTCGTCCCCGTCACCTTTGGTTTGATGGTTTTTTACATGACGATCTGGTCTATAGCTTACATAATGTGTACGAATGTTGAAGATGATTAATGCTTCGGAGAGTAATTTGATTTCCGAATAATTACGATTTTAGATAATTAACGAGATTAGGTTGAATTCGAGTGAAATATGGTGTTTTTTGGATCGTCGGTAATTGAATTTTCAGAATTTATTTGGGTGATTCATTTTTTTAAAATAACTAAAAAAAATTATTTGAAATACAAATACTCAAATTAGAAGAAATTTGTTAACCCTGGTTGACTCTTCGCTGCATAAGTGGTCATATATGCCCACACATGTAACCGCATAGTTGAAAAAAATGTGATTAATCAGCAATAAATAAAAATATTGACAAAATTTCACTTTAGCCATGTGATGAACATCCCAATACATTATATATCACAATTCAGTCTCATTTTTTGTCCTTACAATCGCTCAAGAAAAATTAATTTCGCAAAAATTGAAATTTGCTAAAAATTTTTTTTAAAAAAGTCATGCAGTTAAGGGTTAAAAATAACATAAAATTTATAGAATATTGCTCAAATGCAGAGGCGTGACTAACCGGGGGGGGGGGGGGGTTGCGTAACCCCCCCAGACGATTTCAAAGTTGAGAAAAGTTGGGAAAATCAGGAAAAAGTGGGAAAATTGGGAAAAGTTGGGACTTGTCCCAACTTTTCCGCAGTTTGAATTTTGGAAAGTCGAAAAAATTTAAGAAAATCACAATCCCTAATCAAATTTTAGGAAAACTGGGTACAATTAAAATTTTCAACTTTTTTCCAAATTGTCCCAACTTTTTTGAAGTTTGGATTTGGGAAAGCTGAAAAAATTGAGAATATCACAATCCCTAATTTGGACTTGGAAAATTGTGTGAAGTTGGGATTCCCAACTTTTTCCCAACTTATTCCAATTCTCTCAAGTTTAGATTCAAAAAAGTTAAAATTCCCAAGTTTTTGAAAAGTTGTACTTGGGATCGTTGAAAAAACTTGAGAATATCGAAAAAGTTGATTGCAAATTGTGTAAAATAGCTAAAATTTCGTTTAAAAAAAACCATTTAAAATCACAAATTTTTTATATGGAAGTAATAGAAATTTTTCAAAGAATAATCTATTGAAAAAATAATTATTTTTGTTTTAAAAATCACTAACTTTTCAAATTTTAGCCCTCGCTTCGCTCGGGCATATACCAACACCTAAGCAAACCAATGTAATTACTTAAGAAGTATGAGTTGAGGACTTCACCTATTAATTTGAAAAATGAAAAAATTTCAGCTTTTGTATATACTTTTTCTTCAAAAATTTTCGCCCTCGCTACTTACAATGATATGAACACTCTCATCTTCTATCTCAGACAATATTGAATACTTTTTGAAGGGGAAAAAAATTTCCTTCTCTTTTATTATTGGTTTTACAGGCTTCAGACAGAAATCAGCTTTTAAATGGCTGTCCCCTATTTTCACGCTTAGTCACTAAAGCCGCCCTTTTTCGCCAAATGATCACTATTGAACCCCTTTGTTTTTTTTCAAGACACGCTTTTCAAAAATCTTTAAGAAGGAATTCAGAATAGTGGTTCTTTTGCTTATTTTATCATACATTTTTCAAAAAAAAATAATTGCCCTCGCTTCGCTCGGGTTAAATATTACGTTCCATATGTTGCAAATTGTTTTTCTATTTGTTGTGATGTCAGTGACCACGATGTTGAAAATAGAAAGCAGGAATAGAGAAGAATTCGAAAGTATTGGTCACATTTTGGAAAATCTCAATGAGAGAAGTGTGTTGAATTTTCAATTTTTGACAGTCTATTTTCGCTAAAAAATTTTGCCCTCGCTTCGCTCGGGCTCAACACATTATTAAATCTGTATAAATCTTAACAAAATAATTATCAATACATATGTTACCTAGTCTAACCTAGATTTTTTTATTTACTGAAACAAGGTAAAAATTGCAATGGCTTGCGTGCAATTTATGAAAAGTTCCCTTTTTTTGAAAATGTAACTAGCAAATCTTTTATTTTCACCCCTTCAGACGTTTGCCTAAGTTTCGTCTCTGTCCATATCACTGCCTCTCAAGGCTGCATTCAAGTTGAAATTTGAAATTTTGTCAAGTGTGTTGATTTGTTTTTTTTTTCACAACACCTGGGCAGCCACGATAAAAATTACCTAGTTGGGAATTTTTTTTGGGAAGTAGGAAAAATAGTTGGGAATTTCTCGGAAAATAGTTGGGAAAATTTGAGCTTCACCCCCCTCCCCCCCAGAAATATTGCTTCGTCACGCCTCTGCTCAAATGGTTTCAAATCTCCTAAAATACATACACATGTTTGAAATACACAAAGAAATATTTTAAATTCAAGAATACGTGTTCATTTTCTTCTAACAAGAAGGGTATTCCAACTCGAAATGAAATTTTAAGCCGAAACAAAAATAAATCGAAAGTACATCATAAAAGAACACCACATGTAAAAGGGTATAGCCGGATAAGGGGTGGTTTTTTTACCCCAGCCCCGATTTTTGATCTAATGCTCCAAGATTGTGTACCTTGATGAAAAAAAGTTCTGGAAAAAATTTTGCCCCCCAACCCCCTCCTTTTCGGAGCTATGGCCGTTTTATTGCGCCATTTTCAAGAATTTTTAATTCCAATGGAAGTGAATGAAATTTTCTGTCCTTTGGCACAAACTTAGATCTCGTAAAGGTCTATTCAAGATAATTTTTTCATCAATTTTGGTGCACTCCTTAATGAGGTTTTGGCCATTTGAAATTTTCAACTGTAAAAAAGACCTTAAAAGCGAAGTTCGACTAATTTTTGAAAATATCCTAAAAATGTGTTTTTTGACGTAGATTCACGTCACGTATTCAGTTTTGGTGATTGATGTGGCGCAAGGGCCGAAAATTGCGAAAAACCGTAAAAAAATGTTTTTATTTAGGAAGATTTTTTCAAATTTTGGGCATTTAATATGGAAAGAAATGATCAAATGAAAAAACCAATCCCGTATTCGTGTTCAGCAGGTCAAAATACCCCGATAAACACTCTTTTCGCGATCATTTTACTTTGAATGTCGAAATTCACTTTTTTCATTGATTTTTCATGACAATAAAATTAAATTTCGAGATTCCCTCAGTATAGGCTACACTTCACGAAAATTTGAAAAAATTTGGTGAAAAACTCGCGGAAATAAAAATTTTTAATGGAAAGGCTGAAAAAAGTAACGTTTTGTCCAATAACTGGGGCTAGGAGTGGAGTTGGAGGCCAAAATTTTTACCACGTGATTTTCAGACCCTAAGAACCAAATTCCATCGGTTAGTTTCGAATTTCAGCTCGGGGGCAGATTCGCCTATCTTAACCGCCGGTACCCTTTGTAACTTCCAGTTCAAATCCATATTTTTTGGCAAAAATTTTACAGGAAAGAATTTAAAATTTGATCAAATAGGTCACCAAAATGAGTAATCTGGAAAGTTTATATGTACCATTTTTATGAGTTTTTCTCCAGTACTGGAAAATTCCAAAATTTTCTAGAGGCTCCGAAAAGTTTCGAAACTCTTTCCAATCGATTCGGAAGGTTGAAAATAGAGTATATGCCAAATTTCAGCATTTTTCGTTGATTAGATCGAATTTTAATATTCTGCAGGGCGATGATGTAGCTTTGAAATTTCAAAAATTCGCCAAAATTCGAGAAATGAAATTCAGCGGCTGTAATTTTGGATATGAGGCTCTTTTATGATGTAATTTCGATTTTTATTTTCGTATCAGCTCAAAATTTTACTAGACATCTCTTTTGTAAAAAAAAACTTTTTTTAAAAAAGACATTTTAAAATGGGGAAAAATTGCAAAATTTATTTACGGAATTAGCAAAATTACATTGAAAAACGCGATTATTTTAAATAGTTTCCCCAAGATTTAAACCCATTTCGACGAATTTACTGATTTTACAATATTTTCAAACAATTTTCGAAATGGTTATAACAATTTATGGATATTTTGAGCAATTTTTACAACATTTTCAGCAATTTTAATCGAGTTTTTCTTATCATTATATTTTTTACCATTTTAAACAATTTTGACGATATCATGGTGTTGTTTTTTACATTAATTTACACATTAAATTATTTGGATTTTAAAAATATATAGATATTTTTCAATTTCTGCAACAATTTTGTGGTAATTTTAATTTCATTTTCAAATTTCAAATTTCACTTCATAATTTTGAGTTTCTTTTTCTTGTTACAAACATTCCCTCAATATTGATACAAAAAATTCCAATCTTTTCCGACCCGGACCAAAGTGAGGGTAAAAGAAGATCCTGTCTTCCCAATATTACAAAATTGCATTTTTAGTCCGCAAAAATGAATTCAAAAATAAGAAAAATTGGACAAGTAATTAAGTAATGATTTTTTTGGGTACAAAATGATAAGTTTCCCGTTTTCAGAAGCTGATTTAGAAAAATAGATATTTTTAGGCAATGGTAAAAAAATATTAAAAAATTGCTAGATTTGTTCAAAAATTGAAGAAGACGCGATTTCGAAAATGAAGACAAAAAAGCTTCGATGGGTTAGAGTAGACCAAAACATTTGAAAATGATTATGTATACTTTGGCACTTTCCCGCATTTTTGTACTTTCAAAAATGGTAATTTTTGAGGACAGTGGTTAAAAAATCTTGAAAATTGAAATTTCAACTAGAAATAAATATTTTCAGAAAATTGTAAAAAGTCAAATTTTTCGTTTAATTCCTCTTCCGCTTTTCCTAATTAATTTCAATTCGAGGTATTTTTCCAAACCTCGAGAAAAATCACAAAAGTGAATTGAGAGCGAGGAACTATAGAACTCGTTATCTTTCAAAAATCCACTTTGACATTATGGGAAGGAGGGAGGCAAAACATTGAAAATTTCCAAACTCAATTTTTTAAAAAGATTTCATAAAAAAAGATCAATATGGAAGGGGAGGATCGAAAATGGGTTAAAAATCGAAATGTCGTAATTTAAACGCGAAAAATGTAAAAATCCACGTTTTTAGAGTCGTAGAACACAAATCCGAAGTCAAATTTTGCATACACCATACGCCCCAAAAAGGGGGTAGTGAGATACGAAGAGGGTGAAAAACAGTATCTAGCATGTGACATGTCTGAATTTATGTTTTTGAGGTCGAACAGGAATTTGGCGATATTTTTCTCGTTTGAGAGGTGAGGGGTGAGGATGAGGATGAAATTTCAATTTTTAACCATCTATCATCTAAACGAAAAATAAGACTTAATTTGTATTCTACGACTTTCACGCTACATATAATTTTTCACCTCCTCCCTACCCCTACCCCGGCTCCCTCCCCAATGACATAGGTGCCTGCTGGGTGCAAAATCTGACTGCAAATTCATGTTCTGCACCTCAAAAAACATAATACACCATAAAAATACGAATGTCGCTTTATCGGCTGTGTCACTTTGCTCAATTTGAAAAAAGCTTTGCCCCTCACGCCTACCCACTCCTGCGCAAAAAATTTGGTCAAAGGCTTCTACAGTCCACAAAATACATATGGAATAATGTTTCACAAATTTTTCTAGATTGATACTAAAACATAGAATTACCTACAGTCATTTTTTGGAGATCTCCTAGCTCATTGTGGGTACGTAGTAAAACAGGAGTATTGTGGGAGGGTAAAAAAAAATCTTATTGACGTAGATATCAAGTATATTGGGAAGTATTGAAAAAATTGAAAATCTAAGTTGGGATTTTCACAGATTTTACCCCCTCCCCCTCTCCCCTCCTCCTCCCGTATAATCCCAGAAAATGTATGTTTTTGATCTCTCAAGACCGTTTCTGTATATATTTTATAGGGGGGGGGGGGGTCGTCGTTTAGTGGTCAAGGTTAATATTCCAATACAAGAAGGAAGAACAAAAAAAAGACGATAAAACGATGATTGCTTGGATTGAGATTAAGAAGCCAACACCCGGTAGGTACCTAGGTAGCCAGGTGGCTCATTCCATGTCAATTCGAGCAAGTTTTGAGCATTGAGCTTGGGTCTTCTGATTGCGCTCAAAATTTTTTTACGGGTTCTCCTCGATGGTCTAATGAAGGAATCACCATCATTTTGATACTAATCCTTCATGGGGGGGGGGGGGTGGCCCCCGTAATTTTCGCACAATTGGGATTTTTTACAAAACGGCTCAACTTGGAAGGCTCATATCTCCAGATTGGCTCAGTCAAAAATGAATCTGTTGGCGCAGTTTTGTAGAGAATTGAAAGGAGATTCAAAATTGGTATTGAAAAGTTCAAAACTGAACTTTTGGGATGAAAGCTCAACTTTCATGATAATTACAAAAGCTAAGGGCTACCATTTAAAAATCTGAAAAAATTACTGTAAGGAAAACTTTTTATGTATTTTTCAACTAATTACTTTTCAAGATGGGATCTCAACACCCCTAGGGTGCACAGGGGTCCTCAATTTTGGACAAAATTCAAAAAAATAGCAAAAATGAAGTAACACATCGATTTCTACTAATTCGAAAGCGGTGAGTTCGAATATGTGCTCAGTTTTTTGATTCGACCCCACTGAACCCCTCTATCAACCCCCTTGATAAGGTCAAAATTCAAAAAAATGAAAAATAACGTGTGACATGTCGTTTGTTAGGTTTTTGGGAACACTGAGTTCGAATTTTGGCTTATTTTTGGATTCGACCCCTCAGCGCCCCCCTAACCCTCCCAATTTTGAGAAACCCTTGGTAAAAAAATGAAAATATCGTGCGGCATATCGATTTCTACTAATTTGAGGGTGCTGAGCTCGATTATTAACCTACTTTTCCAATCTGCCTCCCCATGCCTTACAATGACCTTTAAACCACAAAAAGCAGGATGAATTGGGGGTCATTGTAAGGATATCGAAAAAGTAAGTTGATAATCAAGATCATCATCCTCAAATTAGTAGAAATCGATATGCCGCACGATATTTTCATTTTTTTTACAAAGGTTTCTCAAAATTGGAAGGGTTAGGGGGCGCTAAGGGGTCGAATCCAAAAAATAGGCAAAAATTCGAACTCAGTGCTCCCAAAAACCTAACAAACGACATGTCACACGTTATTTTTCATTTTTTTGAATTTTGACCTAATCAAGGGGGTTGATAGGGGGTTCAGTGGGGTCGGATCAAAAAACTGAGCACATATTCGAACTCAGCGCTTTCGAATTAGTAGAAATCTATGTGTTACTTCATTTTTGCTATTTTTTTGAATTTTGACCAAAATTAAGGACCCTTGTGCCCCCTCGGGGTGTTGAGATCCCATCTTGAAAAGTAATTAGTTGAAAAATACATAAAAAGTTTTCCTTACAGTGATTTTTTCAGATTCTTAAATGGTAGCCTTTAGCTTTTGTAATTATCATGAAAGTTGAGCTTTCATCCCAAAAACTCAGTTTTGAACTTTTCAAAATGTGATTACCAATTTTGAATCTCCTTTCAAGTATCTACAAAACTGCACCAACAGATTCATTTTTGACGGAGCCAATCTGGAGATATGAGCTTTCCAATTTGAGTCGTTTTGCAAAAAATCCCAATTGTGCGAAAATTACGGGGGCCACCCCCCCCCCCATGAAGGATTAGGATCAAAATGGCGGCGATTCCTTCATTAGACCATCGAGGGGAACCCGTAAAAAATTTTTGAGCGTAATCGGAAGACCCAAGCTCAAAACCTACTCGAATTGACATGGAATGAGCCAAGTACTAAAAAAATTTGAATTTAATTGATTGACTTTTGTTTTGATCATGATAAACCACAAAATAAGAAAATTATTTGGGTTAATGGTTACGGTTAGGGGTTTTTGAAATTCGGGGTTCCGATTTTTTTTTCTGGTTAATTTTTGGTTTGTGGTTACTTTTACAATTTCGTTTCAAAATTTAGTAAAAATTGAACTTATTTTCAGACAAAACGTTGAATGGGATCTGGCAGGGTAGAGAGGGGATGAAGAACCAAAATCATAATTTTTTCGTGTTATTTGGAGCAAAGCTTCAAAAATACACTTTTATGTGACCTCTTGAATCTGTTTTTGATGTCAGCGAATGTAAACAAAACACAATAAGTCCCATAAAAGAAAAATGATGAGCCAAATTTTCTACCGAACGTGATTTCTGTTCAGGAAAAATTCTAAAATTGAGTTATGAAGATCTTTAGAGCACGAGTTCATTCCAGATCCAATATACGTCCCATCGCTCTACAAACCCATCTTACTCTCATTCGATCATCTACAGCCTTCTGGACAGTGCTACGATTGGTTCGCTCACCCTACACTACAAAACATCGATTTACACTCGCATTTCTCGAATCGGTCGCTCTCTCGCGATACGATAGTGCCCTATTAACCGGCGCGTTAACCGCGATACTCGATCGCTCGAGGCTGGTTCGTCGTTCCACCGAGCTCGTCAGCTGTGTAAATCACTCGAGTCGACTCGTCATTGGGCTTGGGCACCGACTGCGACGTCGCTATCGCTTTCATTTCGTTCGTTCATAAATCGACGACGGAGACGAAATTTACGGTATGCGATACAATTGCACGCTCCAGTAAATGACTTCGAACGGTGCTGGGTCTCGTTTGGAAACAGAACCAAATTTCCACCAAAGCGAACCGAAAAAACGTACGTAGAGTACACGCTAATTACGTCAGTGCAACGGCACGACGAGAATTTGATTTTTTTTCCTCTTCTTCTTCGGTTCGCATCGGCCATCGGACGGGACCGCTGTTCACCCATGACACTCGTAGGATCGGCGCATCGACGTCGACTTGACCTAATTTTCGGGCTTCGGTGACGATACAGCAGCGACGACGAACGATTCAGCATCATCCGAACAACATACGCCGGCTTACTGCTCGGGCTCGCTAACAAACTAGTTATATCCGTTTTATTGACATTAAAATTATCGTCGACGAGCTAGTTTTTGTTTTAATAAACCGGCGGCTCATTTGTTTTCAGCATCAATTAGGCTCGAAATTGTAAACGGACCGTATGGCCGGGCGACGATCGCAATAAATACGTCGTACGTCGTCGAGATACTCACACTGGCACACGTCGTATCGTAATTTCAATAGTATGGTAATTAAACGAGTCAACCGAGCGGAACCGAAGAGTCGATATTAATCTAATCTGCGCGTACGTATCTTTCGCTCTTTTCTCGTATTTGCCCGGAAATGAGACAGCGACGCAGCACAACCGGCGTAATCGATATGGAAATTTTTTTTTCAAATCTACTCCGCCATAAAAAGAGGCTCTGTTTAGAGAAAAAAAATCCAACGAAACCGGTATACGGTAGCTAGGAATATAAATCGGACACGAAATCGAAACTTCACCGTCAATTGAGTACCTAAAAATACTTATCCAGATGACTACGTACTTCGCACATTTGTAACTGAAACAGGCGTCGTTCTTTTTCCATATCGTCGGCGATTTCGGCCGATGTCACTTCCGATCTGAATAATCCGGCTTCTTTGGCCTGCTGCTTTTTTTCCTTCTCGATTTTCGCGTATTTTGTGTCGTAATCTTTGCACGCCTTGTCGAAGGGTCTCTTCAGTTCGCCTCGGACGCCTCGAAGGTCGCCTTTGAGCAGGCTGTCCAGCGGGAACATTACGATGTTGTTGATGTTCTGCATCTGTAACGAGAAAAAAAGCCAAAATTAGGGTGATTTTTTTCAAATAATGAATACCATAGTGAACGTGGAAGAGACAGAGAATTTTTACATCGAAAATTATTAGAATTTTTCAGGACTTTCGACGAGTTATTCTCACTTTTCTCCCCTCCCCCTCCCCTCCACTCCCCAAAAAAATTCGAGATGACTAAAAAAATTCCTACATCGATCATTTTTAAGATTTTTCAGGATTTCCGAACCTTCCCCCCAAAAAAATTCAAGATGACTAACAAAATTTCTACATCGATCATTTTCAAAAATTTTCAGGATTTCCAAACCTCCTCTCTCAAAAAATTCAAGACGACTAACAAAATTCCTATATCGAAAATTTTCAAAATTTTTCAGGATGTTTGAAGAGATATTCTCATTTTCTTTCCCTCTCCTCTCCTCCTGTTTTCTCCCCTCCCCTCCCAAAAATTCAAGATAACTAATAAAATTCCTACATAAAAAATTTTCAACATTTTTCAGGATTATCGAAGAAATATTCTCACTCTCCTCCCCTCTACAAAAATCCAAGATGCCTAATAAAATTTCTACATCGAAAATTTTCAGAATTTTTCAGGACTTTCGACGAATTATTCTCACTCCCCTCCCCTCCCCTCCCAAAAAATTCAAGATGATTAACGAAATTCCTACACCGAAAATTTTAAAAATTTCTCAGGATATTCGAAGAGATATTCTCACTCTCTTTCCCTCTACTTTCCTTCCCTCCCTCCCCAAAAAAAACAAGATGACTGACAAAATTCCTACATCGAAAATTTTCAGAATTTCCAAGAATTTCCGAAGAGATATTCTCACTCTCCTCCCCTCTCCTCCCCCCCTCACAAAAAATTCAAGATGACTAATAAAATTCCTACATCGAAAATTTTCAAAATTTCCAAGGATTTTCGAAGAGATATTCCCACTCTCCTCCTCTCTCAAAAAATTCAAGATGACTAATAAAATTTCTACATCGAAAATTTTCAGAATTTTTCAAGACTTTCCACGAATAATTCTCACTCTTCTTCCCTCCCCTCCCCTCCCAAAAAATTCAAGATGATTAACAAAAAAATTCCTACACCGAAAATTTTCAAAATTTCTCAGGATATTCGAAGTCTCCTCCCCTCTACTCTCCTTCCCTTCCTCCCCAAAAAAGTCAAGATGACTAACAAAATTCCAACATTGAAAATTTTCAGAATTTCTAAGGATTTCCGAAGAGATACTCTCACTCTCCTCCTCTTTCAAAAAATTCAAGATGAGTAATAAAATTTCTACATCTAAAATTTTCAGAATCTTTAGGACTTTCGACGAGTAATTCTCACTCTCCTCTCCTCCCCCCCCCCTCAGAAAAATTCAAGGTGACTAACAAAATTCCTACATCGAAAATTTTCAGAATTTCTAAGGATTTCTGAAGAGATACTCCCACTCTCCTCCTCTCTCAAAAAATTCAAGATGAGTAATGAAATTTCTAATTCGAAAATTTTCAGAATCTTTCAGGACTTTCGACGAGTAATTCTCAATCTCCTCCCTTTCCCATCCAAAAAATTCACCTTCGCAAAAATTGAAATTATTCTTAATATTTTGCAGACTGCTCAAATTCTAAGAAAATTCAGTCATGCAATTCGATGAGAAATAAATGAGATAAAATTTACCAAGTTTAATCAAAAATTATAAAAAAAAATTATAAAAAATAAATTTTTAATGAAGTATGCATGCCTTTTGAGCCAGAGTCCTTTATCGGCACTTTTTTCCATTTTCAGTGTCACTTTGTCTATTCCAAGAGATTTGAAGAAATTTGCCAAAAATCAGTCATATCGAAGTAGAGGGTGTTGGAGAGGTGTTTTCATTGTCTAGAGATCAATTTTATTACCCATTAGTAGGATAATTTTAGAGTCGAAAATAGCAATTTCTTCCAATATTTTATTCAATGTTATTGTGTTTGTAATTTCTCATAAAGAAACCATTCAAGGTGCTAAATTTCAGTAGCCCAAATTGATTTTCGGGTATTTGTTCAAAATTCAACTTCAAAAGGCCTGAAAATGAATTTTTCAGCAACCCACGGCAATTTCTGGATCTTTTGCAGAAATTTGAAAATTTCGAAGAAACCCAAAATTTTGCTGGAAATTCCAGAATAGCTGAAAATATTGAAATTTGGTTTAATAAAAAACTCGGTAACTTTCATCAATTTCACTGAATTTTTTTCGAAAATATTACATTTTTGTTGAGAAATTTACCAAAAATTGAAAAATCAATTCAGACGTCTAAAATTTTGGTCAGACAATTTTTGTTTCATAATTTGAAAAAATTCCCTTCCAATTTCACCCTCTTTTTTTCAAATTTACATTAATCAATTCATTCATTTTCCTAGCCCACTTCCCCAAAATATCCAATAAAACTCTAAAAATACTCACCAAAGTCTTCATCAAAGCCGATAATTCCTTGGTGACGACAGCGAACTTGAGGAACGCAGCTCCAATATCAGGCTCTTGATCTCGATGCATCGCATTGCCACCGAGCCTCTCAAGAGCTCTCGAGAAATACACCTCGTTATCAGTATGAGCTGCAATAAATCAAAAAAATCAAAATTACTACTTCGCTGATCCAAATTTCATAAATTTCCTTTCGTCGTCCACGTCTCGGAATCATTTTCTCCTCCGACGCGTGTAATCATATCAGCGTTAAATTAAATAATATTCTGGCTGGTTTTCTTACAATTATTAAAATGAGTAAAGAGAAAAAAAACCTCTTAATTAAATAGGTAGTCGTTGCAGCAATGCACGTGACCAAGTCGCGTAACCAGATAGCTAATTCGTGTTTAAAATCGCGTGAATTACTCGTTCACGAGCGTAACCCGGCACCATAAACAATGTTACTCGAAACTGTACACAATTATACCTTCTTATATATGGGCTGCTAATATCGTTAATTAAAACCGTAAAGCTACATCGTAAAGTCTTCACCAGTGTTCGCGTGTTACGTCGCGAGTTACATTTTTTCGATCATTTTTCGCAAATGGATAATCTTTCGAGAAATTATAAGCATTTTTTCGCAATTTTCGGAAAACTTTTAGACCAAGTCAAATTTAGGGTAGGAATTTAATTAAAACAGAGGATGGAAATTTCAAAGAAGGAAAAATTCGAGCGTGTATTTTTAATTGGCTCCTCGAATCGTACGACAGAAAAGGCTCGCGTTGAAAAATTTATCGTACTTGAAATTTAACGAGCTACGAAACTTGAAACTCTTTTGATAATACCGAGCCATAGTAAACGAATCTTTTCTCCCTGGCAAAATAAGCTAAAAAATATAATAATGAAATTCTTCGGTAGCGAAAAAAGTTGTATGGATATTTTGCTTAGATATGATATTGAAGGAGCTACACAGTTCTAAAGTTGACCAGATCTTTTAATTTTGATGTTAAAAAGATTAATCCATTCGAATAATTTGGTCAAATTTACGAAATAACATCAAACTAGATGAGTAAATTTTAAAATCGGTCAATTTCAGTTTTTCAGAATGTAACAAGTATTATTGGCAACGTTGCATTGATTTTTATATTTTTTGAAAAACATTTCGTCATCGTACTTGGATAATGTCAATATTGAAGAAGAAAAAATGTTTTTTCAAGTTCAGACTCAATGTTACAGCAGCAAAATAAAGAAATTTCAAGGTCTTCGGTTTCCTACATAAGTTGTATTACTGGCAACGTTGCATTGATTTTTCTTTTCAAGATAATTTGATATAATTTGCTAAATTTCAGTAGTGAAGAAAGAGCATATATTTTCAAACCCAATGATACTGCAATACAGCAAAAAAAAGAACTTTAGAGGATCAATTTTGAATACAATTCGTATTATTGGCAACGTTGCATAAAATTTACATTTTTTTACGGAAATTTGGTATCGTTCATACAAAATTTCAATTTTGAAGGAAAAAAGTGCTCATCAAACTCAATGACGCTGGATGCTGCAAAATATGAATTTTTAGGGTTCAAAGGTTCAAACCAAGAAACAATTTGTACTATTGGCAACGTTGCATTTTGTGATGAATTTCGTTTAGCTATTTCATAGAAAATTGTCAGAATTGCAGTACAGCAATAAATCGGTGAAAAAATTTCACTGAAAGCAAACAGTGAAACAAATTGCTGGAAAATCAGTGAAAATTCACTGAAAAGTCAGTAAAATATCTAATCTGCTGAAATGAAAGAATTTTGCTGATTTTTCCTACGCAGCAATTCTGACCATTTCTCAGCGACTTTTCACTAATTCAAAATGAGTGAGTGGAGGGGGGGTATAATTTGAAAAGTGTAACGTTTTTAGATGAAGACATAATTTATTACATTATGTTAAATTTGAAAAAACAAAATACTTTAAAAAATGAGAAAAAACTAAAAAGTATTCTAAAATATTGGAAAAATAGGGAAAAAACTTAGGTGCATTGACATTTAAAAAGAAAGTTATGAAGTCATGTTTCCATGGTCTCATTTCTAAGATAAGTATATTTGAACATATCCGTGATCTAAGGTTTTTACCTTTTTACCCTCAAGGGAAAAGTGCATCAAATTGCAGAATTTTTTTAAAATGAGTCAAATGACTAAAGATTTTAATAAGGGTGTGAAATTCTTTATATCAATCTTTTTGAATTTTTTCGAGGATTTGAGCGGTGAAAAATCGAAAAATAAATTATTTTTTTCGAAAAAATGTCTAAAATCAGAAATCAAATTACAGAAATTAAAAATTGTAAATTCGAAAGTTTTTCGCATTTTTCTGAGATTATTATTATTAATCTTTAGATGATTAGGTTCGCTGGCCAGGGCTGGAAACTTGACAAAATTTATTTTTCTGCTCTTCAAGTTTTCGGAGCAACTTTTTTAAAAATCTCTTAGACCTTTCAAGTAGTTCTCAAGCAGTGGACAAACTGTGGTAGGGGTAGTGATGATGAAGAGAGGAGGCGATTGTTAAAAACATTTAAATTTTCGGTAGAGGGTGCAATTTTTTGAAAATTTACATTATTTACTGATTTTTTTTTAGGAAAAGGATAGAAAAAATCATCTGTGAGCCTGGATATAGAAACCACCCTTAGGTGTAAAAAATTGATTTCTGAGTTGACACTGATTTTGGGCGTTTCAAAAGGTATAGAATCAAAGGAGAACCTCCACTCAAAAACCAATTTTTTACACCTAAGGGTGGTTTCTATATCCAGGCTCACATTTATTGCTCGAGCAAAGCAAAGACAAAATTTGAAAAATCACGGGACTTGGAAAAAAGTGCGATTATTTGAAACATTTTTGACTTTTTTTTTCAATGCTACGTTCCTAGGTATTTTAAATAATCATACTGGATAATTTTCTACTCAATTATTTTGAAAAAAGGAAAACTTGTCCGGTTTCAACGAAGACAAGGCATTTTTTTGGAAAAGTATGTTTTAAACCGAAAAAGGGCATTTTGAATAACTTTTTACAAAGTATCCATTTTTGGTCTTTAGTAAATGAGAGGAAAAATAATTGAAAAAATAAACTTTTGTATGACTTGAAAGATCAAAAATCGAAAATTATTACTTTAATTCTGAGTATATTATTTTTCTTTGAATCTAAAACTGAAAGAATTACACTTTTGTGAAATCGAAGGTCTACTACAATACATAGAAAGGCAAAACTAATTTTTTTTTTTGCTATGAATATCTTCTAAATGGGAATTTCTATTACTATCTATCCCATTTGACGATAAATTTTTCAAAATAGAAAAACAAAATTCGAATATGAACAATTTTTAATACAAATCGAATTATTGGCAACGTTGCATTCTCTAAAACAAACAATCTACTCATAACTGAAAAACCGTCAGAATTGCAGCACAGTAATAATTGAGTAAAAAAAAATTCACTGAAAGCAAACAGTGGAAAAAATTTCACTAAAAGTAAATAGTGAAAAAATTTCACTGAGGGCAAACAGTGAAAAATTGTTGCTAAAAGCAAACAGTGAAAAAATTGTTGGAAATCAGTGGAAAAAATTGTTGGAAAATCAGTGGAAAAAATTGTTGGAAAATCAGTGAAAAAATTGTTGGTAAATCAGTGAAAGAAATTGTTGAAAAATCAGTGAAAATTCATTGAAGTTTAAAAAAATTCTGAAATTTGCTGAAAAATCAGCGAAAATTCGCTGAATATCAAAGAATTTCACTGATTTTCTCTGTGATGCAATTCTGACTATTTATCAATGATATTTCACTGATTCAAAACGAGAGAGTACAGATTTGGAATTGACTTTAAAATTCTGCAACATAAATCAAGAATAAAAAAAGGTTCTGTATCGGTTCCAGTTGATTTTTAGAAATGAATAAGAAAATCAGAAAGAATAAAATACGAATGTTGCTCCTTCAATTCCGAAGATATGCAATATTATACGAATATTAAAACTTTTCCCAGCAGAAAATCACAAATGAAACCAGATCCATCACAAATAATTTCCAATTAACCAAATCGCTGAATCTTGCACACTCCTGACCATTCTAACGTAAGAACAAATCACATTATTGGCAACGTCGCATTCGAACACCTCCAATTTCATTATTAACCTTTCAAGCCACCAAATACCGAAATTATTCACGGTACATCGAATAAATCGTCATAAACATTCTAAATTAGACCTCTTCAACCAGAAATAGCTCCGAATTACGCTGCATTAACGCAAAACTCAAAACAAATCGGCTTCAGACGATGACATCATTCGCAAATAGTAAAAAAATTCGCCTTATTATAAACAACAAATTACGTATTCCGCTGTAGTTTGCAAAAATAACACCATAGCTGCGATTTTATAATAATTTTCTACGATTTTGGTAATTTCCCGTACCACATTAGGAAGTATCTTGCAAAATATACACACAACGTAGTGCCAATTTACAAACAGAGTTTCACAATGGCATTCGTTAATAATCTCGTACGTAATAAAGATCAATGATGATTTACGCTGAGAACAGATGAAAAAAATCATACGAGGTCGCCAACGTAGAAAATACGTTTTTCGTCGATTCGGATTTCTCAAATTTTTTAATAGTTTGCGAGGTAATAAAAGTGCGAAAATTTTCATTCATTTGTACTTGGCAATAACGTTGACGTAGTCGACGACACGTGATTGTTACAAGATTAACAAACGTTCGTACAATGTACAAGTTTTAACTTAACAAGCTCTCGTGAGTCAAACTCTGCGAAAAAATTTATATCATGACGTGTTAGAAATGATGTGAAAATATATCACAGTTTTCTTTAGGCTCTGGCTCGAATTTCTCGTGTATTTTTCAACAATCGCGAAGTAGTTGAGCACGAACTCGAATACGATAAAAATGGCGACTGAAAAGAGTACTCCTTGGTTGAGATAGGTGAATCCGCCCTTGGAATGGATTTTGGAAATGTATTTAGAAGATCAAGAGAAATTTAGAGCCAAAAATTTTCCCCTGCGGCAAAAAATTTGATTTTCGCTTTAAAAATCCCTTTTCATCATCAAATGGAACAAAAATTTTGAAATTTTCAAAGTGTATAGGAGAAATGGAGGCCAATTTATAGAAATTTAATTTAAAAATTTCACAGGGTAGAAAGAAGATCACAGAGGTGAATATCTGAATCATTGATTTTTGATTTTTTTTTTAATATGAAAAAAATACCTACGTATCTTTTTTACTCGTTTTATTCAATTTCCCTTTCATTTATTTATCATTATTTTATCTTGCAGAAATTCATGATATTATTACATATTTAAATTATTTTTCAACCTTGTATGAAATACATTTCTACCCTGAGACCAATAATGCAGTGAATTCAGAATCTAAAAAAACATACATATTTTGACTCCTAACACAATTTCCAAAAATTTGAGTTTTCATTCCCCTGTACAGGAAGGCAGATTATTAAGAGGGGGTAAAAACGAGTTTGAAATCGAATTCAACGCCCGCCCTAAATTTAATTTTCTCGGTGGAAATGTTCGGACTACATCGGATCCCGTCGGAAATATGTACTTCGTTCAACTTGTTCTGTATTCAGTTTTACCTCAAATAATGCTAGATATTCGAATACGTTATTGGTGATCACGATTCGAACTTGAATTTTTTTTTCGAATTCCGATCTTTAGAAAAAATTTTCTGTGAAATTTTTATTTCTTTACGATCATGAATTTTTTTCTATACTGTCAAAATGTTCACTTGTAATATTTTTATGATTTTAAAATTTTTTTTCATTGTCAAAATAATGAAAATTTTCTTCTCTGTCAAAAGTTCTGAGTAATCAAAATATTTTTCTCCAATTTGAAATTTTTTCTATCAAAATAAGGTACCACTTTAATATTTTTTTTTAGTGAAATTTGCACTCGAAGTATGATTTTTCAAACCCGAGTTTTTTGTCTATCAAAATTTTCCTTCTCTACGTCTAATTTTTTCAAAGTTGAACTCTTTTTCTTTCTATATCTACTTATTAAAATTTTTATTTGAAAAACATTTTTTGACACGGATTACTACATACCGTAATGTGGGGCTACTTTGAACAAACGTTTTTCCCAGAAAAATAATTTTTTTCCGCATGAACCAGTTCTACCAATTAGAAGAACCTTTGATTGAGTTATTTTCATGATTTTTTTTCTCTATCACCAATATCAACGAAGCATGTGGCTTGAAAAATCATGCTTGAGAAAAGCTCAACTTTAAGCTCAACGAACTTTGATTTAAAAAATCGGGTCTTAATTCTAAAAATTGGGAAATATTTTTATATAATTGTCTGGACATTCCTCTATCAAAATATTTCAAGTTTTCATGAAATGGTAACCCTGCTACAGACTTTTTTTTTAATGGGGCTACTTTAAACGGTTCTAATTTCTAATAAGTAATTAATTTGAAAAAAAAATGTTTTTTTTGTTACAATTCTACAATTTTTATCAATGTTTTAAGCTTTTCAACGGTCAAAATTTTGATAAACTGTTGTAATAATTTTTAAAAAAATGTTTTTTTGTTTCAATTCGACGATTTTTATGATTTAAGCTTTTTAATGGCCATAATTCTGACAATTTTTTCTCAATTTTTTGTCATTTTTTTGAAATTTTGGATCTACTCCCCTGAGGTTCGAAAACGTCAGCCTATATGTCAGGAGCTGCTTTGAACACTTTCTTTTTCGATAAGATACACCTCGACTTATGAATGAAAAAAAAAACTGATGGAGCAATGAAGGTAAAGGAAGGGACGAGAAACATTTCTGTGACAAGCTTACCTATTTTTGAAAATTTATTGCAAAACATGGCAGGAGAGAAATTGTAGACAAAAATTTGTAAAATCATTCAAAGTAGCCCCACATTACTACATAGTTGCCATCTGCATTATTTTTTCCAATTTGAAAAAAGTGTGAAAATCTCAACACAGAAAATGAATAAACATTTTAAACTTGAAAAATAAAAAAATATTTTTTACAGTAACAGAGGAAGAAAGAATTTTCAAGTTTGAAAAAATAATAGGGTAAGTGTGAAAATTTCATCACAGAAAAAAATACGAGTTAAAATTTTGATGGAGAAAAAAAATTCTAATTCTAAAAAAAATTTCGAATAGAAATTTTGACACCAAAAAATAAATTTTTAAAGTTGTAAAAAAATTATGAGTAAAAAAATTGTTCATATGGAAAAAAAATACGAGTGAAAATTTTGGCAGAGTACAAAAAACCACAAGATCGTAGAAAAATAAAAATTTTGACAAAAAATTTCAAGTTCGAAATTTAAAAAAAAAATCTGAAATTTGATGAATAACGTATTATAAAATACCTACAGAACAAATTGAACGAAATATTTCCGACGGTATCTGATGTGATCCGAAAATTTTAGCCAAAAACAGGAAATTGTGGACTTTATTAGAGTCCAATTAGAAAATATATATTTCGATACCCAAGAGATGGGTTATCAGAAGGGGTGAGAACAAATTCGAAATTGATTTCAGCACTACAAAAACACCTTTATTTCAACATCCAACACAATTTTTCCAAAAATTTGAGTGTGGAAGGGTCATCAGAAGGGATGAAACCTCAAGATGAATGTAAAATTATTCTCTGTCATTCCGAATCAGTGAAAAGTCACTGATAAACAGTCAGAATTGCAGCACAGGAAAAAATCAGTGAAGTTCACCAATTTTCAGTGATTTTTCACTAATTATTCAAAGAATTTAACTGATTTTTCAGTGAAACTCATAAATATTACTGAGTTTTCAGTGAATTTTCACTGATTTCCAGTAATTTTCTTTCACTGACTTGCTTTCAGTGAAAAAATTTTCACTGATTAATTACAGTGCTGTAATCCGGACCGCGCGAATCATTTCAGTCGTTCAGCGTTCAACTCTTTTTTACGTCTTATCATCATTTGAAAGAGGGAAACTGGAGGATGATGAAATAAACAATTTCGAATTTCGTTGTCGGTTGTATTTGTATGATCAAATTTGCACAAAATTATGAATATTATTCAATAATTTGAACAAATTCGACCATTCAGAATACAACCGACAACGAAATTCAAAATTGTTTATTTCATCATCCTCCAGTTTCCCTCTTTCAAATGATGATAAGACGTAAAAAAGAGTTGAACGCTGAACGACTGAAATGATTCGCGCGGTCCGGATTCTGACTGTTTTTCAGTTGTTTTTTGATAAATTTCACTGTTAAAAAAATGAGAGAGTTGAATTTCAACCTCGTATTGGTCAGAACTAGACGGGGATTAAGTCCATTTTTGAGTTAGCAATGGAAACTGATGCATTGAAGCATGGCGGCATCGACTGGTGTGATTGAAATTTCACTCACGTGCCGGAAACACATTGAAAAAATTTCTTATTTTGGCATATTTAAAAAAAAAGTTGACCATTATGATTAATTTTCTCACAATTTCATGTTTTTGTATGAATATTGCATAAATATTTCGAAAAGTTTCATTTTTCCACTTTATAACACAATTTTAACCCAAGAATTGGCAATTTCAAAAAAAAATTCGATTTTTTTTTCGTTTCACAATTTTTTATATAACTTGGGCGAACTTCGGTCAATCGAAATGGGATCAACACTAAAATGATGTCCTTGATTGTAGGAACAAGTCACACACGATTGCGAGCCTTAAATCCAAAGTTTGGTCACCATTGCGAACTAAAAGGGGGCTGCCAAAAAGCTTCAAATGACCATATCTCCGGTACATTTGAAAAAAAAATTCGTAACGGTTTTAAAAATCGTCTTTTGTGGTTTCCTTTCAATGATCTAAAACATGTTTCATACCAATTTCAAGTTTTCGTACAAAACAGTTTTTTGCTTCACCTGAAAAATGCCAAAAATTGACTTGACCCCCTTCTACATAGTTCTGCTCGATTCAGTTTGTTGATTTTGCACTCTAAATTTTCAAACTCTGCATTTTTTTCCAGTATATTTTTTAAACTTCAAAATTTTTTCAAGGTAAATTTTTCAAATCTAAAATTTTTTCCTCAAAATTTTTCATATTCCAACTTTTTTTAACGCAAATTTTCAAACTCTGAATTTTTTCCTGTAAATTTTTCAAACTTCAAAATTTTTTCAACGTGAGTTTTTCAAGTTTAAAATTTTTTCCTCAAAATTTTTCGAATTTAAATACTTCTTCAACGCAAATCAACGTCTTCTTCAGAAATATTCTGAAAAATGCAATTTAAAATAATTTTTAATAACAACATCGAAAATAATGAAAAATACAATAAATACCTTTCTTGTATTTTTCATTATTTTCAATGTTGTTGTAAAAAAAATGTTTCAATTTCAATAATTGTATTTTTCAGAATATTTCTGAAGAAGACCCCAATTTACGTAGAAGTGTTGAAGTTTGAAAAATTTTAAGGGAAAAATGTACAGGAAAAAAATTCAGAGTTTGAAAATTTACGTTGAAGAAATGTTGAAGTTTGAAAAATTTTAAAGAAAAAATTTTTAAGTTAAAAATATACAGGAGAAAATTCGGAGTTTGGAAATTTCAAGTGCAAAATCAAGCGGACTTTGAAAAAAAAACTCACCACCCACGCCAAATCCGTAAAACAGGGCCAGGTTTAATAGGGGGAAGTGTGGCTGAAATATGACTCGAATCACGAATCGCGAATAAATTTAACGATTCGCGAATCATTGTTTTTGAATCAAAATTTTGTCGTTTTTTTCTGAATATTCAGTATGGAACCCTTTTTAGGTGTTTCGTAATAAAGTTCGAAAAAAGAACTCGTATCGAAGGCTAAGAAATAAAAATTTGTAACACGAAAGGAATTTTTTCGACTTTTTCAATTTATAAAGTCAAATTTTGAAAAAAAAAATGGGGTCAATTAGGAAAAATTTGGATTTTAAACACGAATCATTCAAATTTTCAAATCACTAAATAAATGACTGAAATCTCCTTCGAATCACTCTTCATTCTTCAATCCTTCAAAAACTGATTCGAATTCTTCATCATAAATAAAAATTTCAATTCGAATCGCACTCATTAATGAGAGAAAATGGCGGAATAGTGAATTTTGAGTAAAACAGTTGACAAAATTTCATATAATTTCACCTGTAAAATAAGAATTTGATGTTCGTTTTTCCATTTGATTATTTTTCTATTCAATTTACACAAAAATCGAACTAAAAAGCAGAGCAGCTACGGTTGAAAACTGTTGATCGAAATTTTTTTAAATATTGAACAATTGAATTTCAATATGAGCTATTTCTCAGCAGAATTCGCTGCAATATTTTCAACGTTTATAAATATCGATTATTTCACAACAACGTTCGTTCGAATCATCATTACAAAATCACACAATACTTACAATTTCCGGAATTATGAATAGCCTTGATGGCCTTTCGCATCTTCGTCAAGGCATCCCGATCGAAATCCAAAGTCTGCGAACAAATTAAATTATAATTCGATCAAAAAAGAGGAAACGAGATGATAGGTACACGAAGGCAACAAGAAGCGGAAACGGAACCAACGATAAACTATCATAACGAGATTTAATTCAATTAGTTATCTTTCTACGTAGCAATTCGCATTGCGAAGAAACCCGAAGGAGAATTTCTATTCAACAAGGTATCGCATCTGTGTCATTTTTGGAAAATAATTTCGCGGCGACCTTGCCATTGAATTTTTACGCGCCATAAACAGGAAACATTAATTTCATTCTTTTAAAAGAACCATTTATACGAAACGTAGCGAGATTGCATAATTATAAAATGCTAAATTGTATAAAAACCGTTGTAATTGTTCTCACGAGCACGTCTTTTTTTTCAACCAAAGTACCATTCATCGGATAATGCGAAGCTTTATGGCCGAAAATTACGTAGACCCAGAAACAATGCTATCGCCACCGCTGCCGCCGTAAACAAACGTAACAATGGGATATACTTGGAATCGTGTTTTCATTAATAAAGTGTTGGGAATTCTTCAATTAGTTCGAAATTACGATAAATATCGGATACACGATCGTTAGATTATCTTTTTTTAAATCGATGATGAGATTCCTAGATTGCTGATGAGCGAACACACCTACAACGAACGTGTACCATTTTTAGTTACGTATGAAAATATATTAACCTCTTCCAAAACTGCGATGGTGTTTCGACATTGTGTCATTCGTGATACAAATGTCGATGTCGTAGGAGAATTGTAATCATCTCGGGTTTCGTCGACGAATTCATTAATTCCAATTAACGCTGGCATGGTTTCTCTGGCGAAGACGATACGATGCACGAACGTTTACCAAAACAATACACCGAAACACCACATATCGAATTGCAACGCGTTTAAAAGCCAACACATTCGTTAAATATTTTCAATCATTACCGAATAATTTGCAATATGATTGACAATTTCGTTAATAGCATCATATTTACAAACCGAGAGTCAAAACAAAACATACTGATTAGAATGAATGTGAAATTTGTGAAATTTAATGATATGAACAGTGCAGCCAGGGCGGGGAAATAAAAAAGTAAGAAGATGGGGAGTTTTGATTGGTGTAGATGGCGTTGGTGTTGTGGACTACGTGACGTCATGCGGAACGAAAAGAATTATAGACGAATTTTTAAAATTTACTTATAATTAATAAATTAATTTGAAAATAATTTTTGTGTAATTCTTAGAAATTTAAATTTTCGAAAGTAGAATCCTAAAATTGCTAATTTATAATTGAACTGATACTTTTCAGACTAATTTCAGGCATCCGTAAGTCCGTGACCTGACTTTTTGCAAATTTTTCAATATTATTAATTTTTTGACAAAAATTTGGAGTTTTCACTTTTCAGCAGAAAGAAATGAAAAAGTAATTTTTTTATTTTTAAAAAAGGTATTTTACATTGAATTTGACGAAATTCAAGTACTTAGCAGGATTATCGTCCTCCAGAATCCAGAATCCAAATTTGACTATTATTTCCAGTCTCTTTGGAATCTTCAGCGCAATCTAATATTGATTTTCTTCCGCATTTTCGAATTTCTCCAGGGTACCCAAATCAAATTGAGCACCTGAGAATCACTTTCTTCGACTCGTTTTTCGTTTAACGAAAAAATCTATCTTTGGCTCTATCTCAAAGAATTTTTGACTAGCTATCAAACTGGTAAAAATTAAAAATAATGAAATTGACTGGAAGCTCTTAGTTTCCAAATTAAAAGTTGATCAAAAATAGAAAATAGGAACTTGAGATGATCACTTGAAAATTGACCCAAAAGTAGATTTTCCAGGTTTACTGGTTGAAAGAGAGCGAGAATTCGATTTTTAGCTACCTAAGCTGAGCTGGATGCTTTTTGGAGAAACTAAAAAATACTAGAAAAAATATAGATTACACTGGAGCCTCAAAATGGCTGAAAATGGTCAAATTTACCTTAATTTCAGCAAGTTTGATGGCAATTTTTGTTCAAATAAAACAGTTTTATTGAAAACCCTTGATTTAAAATTTTTAAAAATTCATCAAAAACTGAGAAATTAATTTGGGTAGCTGAAATCAAAACACCATTCCAATCCGAGGAGGGCATTCATTCTTACATTCGTGGATCGTGGAATCTTAAAAGGAATTTTTCAACCCCTACGTATGTATGTGCTGGACGATCTTTTTCATATGCGTTAATAAAATTGCATAACCGGTTTGCCGTAAATGTTTTTCACCAACAAATCTGCTAGTTACCACCACCTCTAACCTAATACCACCCACCCTACCGTCTAATTTTTTATCGATGCTCGAATAATTTTTATTTTGTATAAAGCAAAAATCGTTATTTCTAATTTAAAATAATTTTAAAAAGTTTGATAGGTTAGTGAATTTTTGATTCCGGGTCAATCTTCCGAATGCAATTAATTTTCTGAACGACCAAATTCCCGAATAGAAAAAAAAGAAAAATTTATTTTCGAATCTATTTTCCCGAATGAGATTTCCCCGAATTTATTATCCCGAATGCAATTTTCCTGAATATAATTTTTCTCGAATTTATTTTCCTGAATGAATTAAGTAACAACAATCCAAAATGTTTAGATCAGACGATTGAATGAAAAATTCGTTAAAATCAAATTGATCGAAGAATCCTCCATCATTTTTAAAAAAATTAAAATTATTTAATTACTTTCTTGTATTTAAATTTAGAAAAAAATAAAGCAGTAATTTTTTGGCAAATTTTTCAAATTAATTTTTGATCGAGATGTATACCTAACTTAAAATATTTAATAGGTACCTATTTTAAAAAAATAAAAAATGAATTTTATAGTTTAAAATTAATTATAAAGAATAATAAAGTCAATTCATACTTGGATAATGACTCAAATAAATCGGTAATTCCATTTTTTGTTTATTCGGGAAAATTTCATTCGGAAATAAATTTTTCAGGATTTTTTTTATTCGGGAATATGGTTTTTCGGGAAAAAGCATTCGGGAAAATGGGTGGAAACCTAATTTTTTTGGATTTTCTCAAGTGAAGGGGAAACAAAACGAAGTTCGTGAGATGAGAAATTGAAAAATAACGTGATTTTGATAGAATTTTCCAAAATACAAAAATGGAGGGAAAAATTGAAAAATTACGATTGAAAAACAGGATATTGCCAAAATTAATTTTTTTTCAATTCTTAGAAAATTTAAAACTTTTGAAGCTCATTTGCAAACTGAAAGGTTCAAGTCGAAGACCCAAAATTTTTACCACTTTTTTTGACCTTACTCTATAATTTTTTTCAATATCCTCTTCAACTTTTCGAAAAAAATTATACGCAATCCCCCTAAGTGATAACTAGAAATAATCGTATTGCCTTTTTTTTTCCAAAAAATTAATGGTGAGAAAGTGAGAACTGAGAAAGCACAAAAGTTGCGTCTAACTACAGACCTCAAAATGAGTTTCACACCCTGGTTCCTGGTTCCAATCTCTTCCTACTCAACTTTAAAATTATACTATGTATAAAAACTTTGAAAAATTGAAAAAAAGTTTTCAAAAATGGGTCATAAAATAAAAATACTAAAAAAAAAACTAGAAAATACATATTAATTCTAAAATTGTGTGTATTAAAAATTATTGAGGGCGATTTTCAACACTTTCCAATTTCAAAGAAAATATAAATTTATCAATTTTTTATTGTATTACCTACATTTCTAAAAAACATGAAAAAGGAATATTTTTCAAGGATCCCTTAAAAAATTGAATAAAGTTGAAAATCCCAAGGATTTTTTGGATGCCTTTTGAAAAATGAAATAAAGAACGAAAAATACTACGTGTCAAATACATTTTAGATAAGTATAAATTTTAGAAAAAATTTTCAATTTTAAAATTTTCCAAATGTTCTCTATTTTGTTTTAGATTTTTCAACATTTTTTGAACATGGATTCTAAAGCTGAATGAAGAAAAGTAAAGGTGGGTTCGGGAATAAAAGTGCTTTCCAGGTTTTTTTGAGCTACCTGTTCACTTCTCCTCCATCATTCAACTTCCTCAAAAAAAAGTAAATTACCCCTACTTACCGCTCAATTTTAATCTATAAAGGTGTCATAAGCCAATTCATTGATCCGTTTACTCGGTTACTAGGTAACTCTTCCATAATAAATTACCACAATTTCCTTATTTCTTTCACACACCAAACCTTGTTAATCCGCCACGATGGAATTCGTAATCTCCGATAAAGTAGTATCAGATTGCAATCGAACCAAGGCAGAAACCAGTTTCATCACAGAACGCCACAAACGCACCGTCGATTATGAATTATCCAAACACCTTCAGAATTTGGAATACTACAAGAACGAGTTACTCACTCACAAGAATAATCTCAATCACGAGATGAAACTACTAATTCCATTCGAAGATCGACTCCAGCAAACCAGAACCTCGCTAGAATACCCGAAGCAAATATCCATAAAATGTTTAGAGACCAGGTAGGTACCTATTTCCTACCTAAATAATTCAATCCGTTGGACTTCAAAATTCGATATTTTTCACAGAGAAGACAGAACTGGCGAAGATCTACGCAGAGACGATGTAGAAATCCACCTCGAACGAGAAATCAAATACATCGAAGAAACTCAACTCATATTCGACGACCTCTTGGGCAAAGTTCGCGAACAATTGAGAGATTACAGATCGATTGTTTATTCTTTAGAACGAGATTTTCAAAATAAAGAATCAGCTTTGGCTGTTGAAAAACAAAACGCCAGTATCAAAATAACAGATTTATGTTTACCTTTGGATTTCAATTCGTTATCGAAACATACCAAGTAAATCATTGAGTCAAATTTTCCTCCCAGCTGATCATAGTTTAATATTTCGTTAATTTTATTGCAGAGATTTGGTCAACGATCTGGATCATTTGAGCTGGCAAGATAAATCCGAGCTCTTAATGAATCGATCCAAAACCAGTATCAAAAATGGTAGACAATTGAGATTTCGAATCGACGAATTACTCGCCAGTAAAACCAAAGATTTAATCGATCAGCATAATAAATGCAACGAAGTGTTCCAGAAACGCATTGCTCATTATAAAGATGCCAAAAATACGCTGGAAAAACAATTATCCAAGGTTTAGAGTCTTTTAATTCCTCCTATCAAAGAATTCTAGAATTTAAAGCAAAAATTTTGCAGATAAATGAACAAATTTTCAAAATGAAACAAAACATGAAAGAATTAGAGAACGCTATGGGTGAAAAAGAACCATATCTGAATGTAGCCCAGATACGATTGAATAACAGAATTCTAGCTCTGCATCCTGAATTAAAAGGGTATCCTCGATTTCAATTCAATTGGAACTATTGATGAGGAAAATTTTAAAATTTATCTTTTTTTCAGAGACGAAGTAGAAATCAAACTTTTAAGGGAGCTGCACCAGCTGGAAACCACATCGAACACCCTGATGACGAAATATTCACTGGTACAATCCTCATTTCTCTTCCTCTGAATCAAATTCCATTTTCGATAATTTTTTTTCAAATTCCATTTTTAAATTTTTTTATTTCTCTTCTTCTGAATCAAATTTCATTTTCGATAATTTTTTTTCAAATTCCATTTTCAATTTTTTTTTATTTCTCTTCTTCTGAATCAAATCCCATTTTCAATTTTTTTTTATTTCTCTTCTTCTGAATCAAATTCCATTTTCGATAATTTTTTTTCAAATTCCATTTTCAACCTTTTTTTTTCAAATTCCATTTTTAGGTATTTTTTTTTAAAATTCCATTTTAATTTTTTTTTAAAATTAAATTTTATTATACTGGGTGTGTGTAATTACCAAGATTTTTACACCCAGTGTGAAGCCCCGGTTGGAAGGGGGGGGGGGGTATATTTGGTGTTGGAGTTTGAGTTCTTTTATCAAACATTTTTATTTTATTTTCAAATTCCATTTTTAATTTTTTCTCAAATTCTATTTTCAAAATTTTTTTATTTCTCTTCTTCTAAATCAAATTCCATTTTTTCATTTTTTTTCAAATTCTATTTTCAATTTTTTTTTCAAATTCCAGGCTCAAGAAACTTTACTATCTCTGAACGCAGCCAAAGATCACCTCGACAGAGAAATAAACGTGAAAACGAATTCGGTCAAAATAGACGAAGTTCAATGCCTCACATTACGTTCCAGCGTCCACTACCACGCCTATTAAATGAAAACTTGGAAAATCACTTTGCTCATTAGTTTAATTACACTACGTTTACAAATACATCGCATTTAATGCTTCGTAACACATTACATATTAATGAAAGTTCACAATAATCGTACAAATAACTTAGTATGAACGTTTTTTTCCATATTTACGACTATTTTTCACGCGAGATTCTATTCATTGAAAAAATCCAACCGAAACTTTCATATAAAAACGACTCGAGTATTTTGAAATTATCATACCACAGACCGTTACCTACGTGAAATATCTTCGAACCAAAATACACGTGCGACGTATTCACATATATTTTTCACAAACAAATCGTATAAGAATGGAACGAGAGACGCCTTCGAAACAACCCTTCCACTTTTTTAGTGAACAGTGCGAACTTACAAAACTAAAGGACGGAATGACCTCATAGCTTAAAATCTAAGGGAGAAAAAAAAACACCAGCCTAGAAATAATCACAACACGCTACACTTATACTTAAAGTAGAAAAATAATACTTATTCTACGTATAATAAAAATGCCAACGAATCATTTGTCGAGAGAAAAAAATAATAACAACAAATTAACAGTATTTGATTAAATAACGCCTTATAACTAAAACCCGGATTTCTTCGGAATACGTTTAAAAAAAAATACAAAACTATACAGCACATACATTTTGAATAACGAGAAAATAATTATGTTGGCACAATAGTGAACAAAAAGAGAGAAAGGGGGTAACAAGATAGATGGAGTTATATCGTTGTTATGGAAGATCATTTTTTAGCGATGGTTTGATGACTAAAGGCTACGTTTCCAGTGGGCAGACCGCTGAAATCGGCCCATTTCGAGAAATCTATGGTTGGAATTACTCCGCTTCTGCAGGGTACTCGTGGATTACTGTAAAAATAGTCAAAAATTAGCATACGTAGAAAGAGAAATAAGTCAGAAAATAGGTAAGTGGATGAGAATGATCTTCATTTCTTGAAAAAAAATTTAAGAACTGAAATTCGTATGCTGCACGCTCGCACAGGGCCGAAAAACGAGGGAGGAAGGGAAAGAAAATATCTAAAACCAACGAAAAATACGTACTTCAAATTTGGAAAATTAGGGTTGAATAGGAAAATTTTTGTATCAAGCCAAAAAAATGTTAAATAAAAATTGCATTCTGAGTTGGAAAAAAACAAAAAATTCTACGTGACCATGGAATTACTGCATTTTGTTCAAATTACGATAATACTTTTGAAAACAGCGCAAAAAAGGTGTTTAACAACAATTTTTTGAAGCAATGACAGCTTCGTTTCATGACTTTTTTAATGAAGTTTTCCTGTCTTCAGCAAACAAATGATACCCTCTTATCTCCTCCTCCACATTAATTTTGAAAAATTATAAATGAATCAAAATAATGGAAAAAATTTGAATATTCGGAGAAAATGATTCATTTTTTGAATGAAAATTTTCCATTTTAAGGAATTTTTTCATAGCTTTGGATTTTTTAATTTGCTTATCATTTCGAAAAATTATTCAAGATGTCAAAATACCGTTCAAATTATTCCAAGTTGCTTAAAATCTCATAAGAGAATTTTTGAAACTGATTAAAAATTGGTATAAAATTATTAAAAACTCGTATCTAGAAATCTATCGATATTAAAATGACTTCAAAATTAATAAAATTGTCAAAAAATGTTCAAAATCAGTTCAAAGATTAGTAATGGTCCAAATTGCTAAAAGATTCGTTTGATTTTGTCAAAATCGTCAAAACATCAATAAAAATTCAAATCGATCAAATTTTTCAAAATCAGAATACATTTTTCTAAACAGGGGTACGGTGAAGGTACATTCTTGAGGAGAAATTCCTCGTTGACAATTGGGAGGGGAGGGGGAGGGGGTGGAGGTGAACCAGTCTTTTCTCAAAGAAACATGAAATGAAAAGAAGAAATCATGAAAAAAATATTATAAGGATTTTTAAAACAAAATTTTGTAACTTAATTTCTTTTTGTACATCCTCTAAAATTAAAATGCCTCCCCTCCCCCGTATTGGAATGATCTTCCCATATGAAATGACTTCCGAAAAATTAGAACCACTTCTCCATATAAAATGCTTCCCCTTCTAAAAAAATAGTATAAAATCCCAAAATATGATTCTGTTCAGATATTGAATGGATTTTTTTAGGAAGTTTGGGGCAACTCCTCGTAAGCTTCAAGTAATCACCGCACTTCTGTTTCTAATCATGATTTTTTTCAATATTTTGCGATGTTCTCAGTATTTTTTCACCAAATTCAATTTTCTTAAATTTTAATAAATTTTAAAGATTTTACACAATTTTAGGGATATGTCGTAGACTTGAACACTTTTTTGAATTTCAAACGATTTTCTATAAATTTTCTAAATTTTTCAATATTTTACACAATTTTTATTATTTTTGCATATTTTTCGACATTTTTGCGGAAATTTTACATTTTTTTCAAATTCTAAAAATATTTTACGTACTTATGAAATTTTATTGACTTTTACTTTCTCAACTTGGATTTGTATGTATGTGTGGGTGTGAGTGGGGAGGGGAGAGGAGGAGCCAATTCAAGAAAAATATTCAACTTCGCAACAACTTTTTTCACCTCATTTTCTTGAAAATTGGACAATTTTTCTATTTTCATAAATTTTCCACATTTTATAACGAATATTCCAATTATTCATCATTTTTCTTTCATTATAACGCTACTGTTTGATAATTATCAATTTTTTCAACAAATTTTACTTTTTTAGTACTGTTTTGACCAATTTTTGAA
Source organism: Pseudococcus viburni (assembly GCA_033439095.1). Lineage (NCBI taxonomy): Eukaryota > Metazoa > Arthropoda > Insecta > Hemiptera > Pseudococcidae > Pseudococcus > Pseudococcus viburni. The sequence continues at coordinate 2,199,952 of JAVBJF010000011.1, forward strand.
TTTCTTGCCACACTCATGGATATTTTGCTTCCTTAAATATGCAATTTTTTTATATTTCAAGCGAGTTTTTCGTATTACTGAAATTTTTTAATAATACCAACGTATTTTATATACCTAGTTTTAATAATTTTTCAGTAGTTTTGACGATTTCCATGGAAATTTGGACAACACTTTTTGAAAAATTAATCTTAATGAAATTATTTTAAAATCCCATGTTTTACATCATTTTTGAAAAAATCTGATAATTCTTTGGAGTTTTTAAAACTTTTTCGCGACTGCGACAACTTTTGCAATATGAAGAGTAGAGGAAGAGGGAGAGGGGGAATTGAAAACGTTCAACTAAAAAATTGTTTTCTTGATTTTCAAAATCAGTTCAGCCAAAAAATTTTCATCTTCTCCTCCAGTCAAACAGGTTTAAAAAAGTATACACTAAAATTGATGTTTTTCTGATGTTCGTCATTTTTTTCCTTAACAAATTTTTGGAACCCTTGTTTAGATATTGAATTTGAAGAAATGAATTAGACACATTGAAAATTACTGAACCAATTTCAAAAATATGTGCTCTTTTTAATTCAAAAAAATATATTTCGTAATTTTTTTGACAATTAGGTCTCGGAAAACCCTGAAGAAAGCTTCAAAATTCAAATCAATATTAGATATGTTAAGATATGTCTTTTGACATTTTACTTCATTACGTTTTTGAGCATGAATTATTTCAAACCCTCAAAATCATAAAAAATCATAGTTGGCATGGGGGGGGGGGGTGAAAATTGAAAAATTTCGGCTCAGGCGAAATTTCTCTGACTTTTTCGATTCAAAAACGAAAAAAAATTCAAATTTTCACATCACTTTGGCAAATTTTTCGACTCAACTGACTTTTTTTTCATTAAAAAATCAATTTAATAATTATTGAGGGAAGAAGATATTGTCTCATCGTACCCTTTTACACACTATCATCAAGAAATGAAGACTCATCCTCAAAACGAACCAAATCCTCACTTACATTTCATGATCAGGTAACACAATAGGCCACAACTGAATTGTATCAATTAAATCTGTATTATCACAAACGACACGAGCCAATCGTGCTTTTCTAATTTCTTGCAATTGCTCTGAAAAACCCCATAAAAAATTAGCCAATGGTAAACATTCCTCGCCTAGATTGGCACTTGACGTGCAAACATTTCAAACACGTACCTGGACTGAAAGAAGACGGTTGATTCGGTAACTCGTACCAGAATCTGTCACCACGTCTTGCGTAACTGAATTGCGTAGCAATTATACAGGCGAAAGTAGGTCCGGCCATGCTACCTGGCAGTGGACGTTCCGATACGCCTCCAGACCATAAATCGATATCCCAAGTGCTCCTGTTATTCAAACAAATTGCCTCTGGTAATATTACATCGGTGGAACGTGAAATTCAACGAGGTGGGTAACTTACGTGTAAATGGACGAGTATCGGTTCACCGTCGAGTTGGGCATCGCACCGAACATACCGTCGAATGAGTCAGCTTCGGGTAGACCGCAGAATTTTCTGAATTCCATGTACCCCGGTAGACCGAAATCACGCCCTCTTTGCATATTAAAAGCTACCAAGTCCAAACCGTGATGTTGACCGACTTTTTTGAATAAATTATTGGTCACTTCTTGAGTAACTGAGTCGTCCATGGCTTGGGCTACTTGATTCAATAATCCCATCACGTATTCGTCAAATACACCGGCTCGGTATAAATCGAAGGGTCTTCTGATCAGGTCTGATAATCTTTTCGAAGCTAAAATCAAACATTTTCGATAAATATTCGTTCTATGTTTTTTTTTGAGAGAAAATCAGGAGGCAAATTACCTATAAACTTATGAGCCTTGCTCCATCTTTCGACTGCGGTAGGAAGCAACGTGTGTCCAAAACGGAAAGCAGCTGCGGAGAAAGCATCGATAACTGATGGATTAACGTCTGCATCATATCCGTCCCAATAACCCTATAAAAATTGATCGATTTTAACAATCGATTTGAAAATTTTCAATTTAAAGCTGTCTCAGCAGATACCCACTTCTTTTTGTAACACTAATCCGAATTTTTCCATGATCTCTTTACCCAAAAGAATTGGTAAGAATTCGTTAAAAGTGATGTGTTGAATTTCAGCAATCACAATACGTCTTGCTTCCTATTAAAAAAGTCCTCGTTAGACTCTTCCCCTTTTTCGCACAGAATTCAAAATCATACTTGGTAAAGCGTTTCATCGTCCCAATGAGGATTAACTTCGGCCAATTTGTTAGCCACTCTGTTATGTTCGCGAGCCCATATCGTATGCATGGTGGTCAAAATAAGCTGCTCGTTGACTCGAATTTCACCGGCATCGAAACAAAATTGAGATCGGTTGCTACGCGTGCATCCTTCATCGGGGATATCTAATTTCAAAGGTAACATGTCCTTAAGACCATACTCACTGAACGCAGGATTCATTCTAAGTTGACCTCCGAACCCAGATCGTAAATGTCTACAAATCGAGATGAATTTTGAAATTAATTAGGAATAATAAAAGATGATTTTTCCCCTCGAAATATATTTACCTAGCGAAACTTTCTTTGACACCGTACACGGTATTAGCGTCAATTACACCGGTTAACGTGTTGAATGGTACACGAGATCCTGAAAAATATCGTCGTTTAGTTTCTTTCTAGTTGAAATCGTCGCGTCGCGATGGTATTTCAAGTATTCGATAGTTACCCAATTTACATCCAGCTCTGACACTAGGAAACGCTCTGACAAAATCGATGCATTTAACTTTGTATTTTCTATAAAAGTAATCATCTTCGGGAACCGGAATCTCCATGCAATATGGATTTTTTAAATGAGGCGGCCGATTACAGCATTCTTCTGGCTCGTTTTTATTCACCGGATCTGAACAGGAAATCGGTATTAAGTCGTTTAGACAGACTATTACTTAATATACAACTTTCGTTTTCACACACGCAATTGCATTAGCTTTCACCTCTTCGTTCGCATCGTAAATCATACTGCGTGTTTCATTAAAATGTCAAGTGTCATTTGGCGGTTATATTCGCAGGTATTATTACTCTGGGAAGAGTTACGTTGTTGAAAATTCTATAATAGGTGGGTTTAGGTGATGCCAAGGTATTTGTAAATCGAGGTAATTTGATAGAATATCGTGAAAATGTATTTTTTTTTCGGGTTTAAAAATTTATGTGAAATTTTATTCCAATTTAATACTTATTATGAGAATTTTTAAAGTCGAAAAAATTAGTAGATACACTTGGCAACAGCGCATTTTATAAACATTTCATAAAATTTTCAAGTATCCCATATTTTGGGTTCATTTTTGAATTGCTCGCGAAATTTCATACGAATTTGACACCTCACTCGACTATGTTTAAAATTTAACGCAAAATGTACACTTGGCAACCATGTATTTCTCAACAATAGACAAATTTTTCAGTTCAACAAAATTTCGACTTCATTTTCAAATTTCTCGTGAAATTTTAATCTAAATTGACACCTCACTCGACTATATTGTTTTCAATTTATGAAATATTGTAAACTTGGCAACGTCGCATTTCCATAGAATTTCACTTGTTCTCTAAATGATGATAATCTGATTCGATTTTTAAAATTCTCGTGAAATTTCGATCTATTTTGAGTACCTGCACGATTACTTTTTGAATTTTCCCAAAACTTGAGGCAACGTTGCATTTTTTACATTCCTCCATAAGCTGAATTTTTTCTAATTTTGCTCGTTTTTTTAATTTTAATTTTTCGAAACAAGGGTGAAGTTTCAATCTAATTCGACTCCTCGCTCGATTCAATATTGTTGTAATATTTAGAACAACCTGTAAACTTGGCAACAGCGCATTTCTTCAAAACATCACGTGTAGGTACAAGAAATATTGCAAAATTTGACTTAATTTTTGTAATTCATGTGGAATGTCGATCTACTCTGACACCAAATACGACCACTTTTCAAATTTTTCAAAAATTTGTTTATTTGGCAACGTTGCATTTCATTCAATCCTCGTACATGTCGAATTATCTGAAATTTTCTTCAATTTTTTGAAACAAGTATGAAATTCTAATATAATTTGACTTCTCACTCGACCAACATTCTTATTTAAAATGAATTGTATATGTTTGGCAACATCGCATTTCATTAAAATTTCACATATAATTGAAATATTACTGTTCGACTTAATTTTTTGATATTCTCGTGAAATTTTGAGCTCCTCTGACACCCTACATGACCACCAGTTACATTTTTCTTCAAATCGTTACATTTGGCAACGTTGCATATAATACAATTCAGAAAACATTAAAAATACGTTCAATTATCTCAAGATTTGTTCAATTTTTTGGAACTAGGTCAAAATACCAATTCAATTTGATACTTCACATGACTATATTTTATTATTGACCAGCAAGAAAAGTGAACGATACATTTGGCAAGATTGCATTTCTCAAAATTTCACCAAAATTCAAATTATTCCAACTTCAAATCAGTTCCTTTTTTTTCTGCGCCCACTTGACCCAATTTGACACCAAAGACGAATCCTCCATCGGTTACTTTGTATTCTCAATTTCATTAAATTCTACGCTGTTGCCAAATTAACGTATCCCCTCCCCTCCGCCCATCATTTAAAATAAAAACAAACATAATCGAGTGGGGTATCGTTTTCGACATTTTCCTACACGCAGAATTCGATTCTGAAGTCATTTTTGGATTTTTCCATCGCCCATCCGACTTTCCACCAATAACGATCCATAGCGCTCTATTTCCTCTTTGCACACTTTGATCTTCTAGTAACCGAATTTTCACACTTGGCGAGCACAATGACAAAATACTAACCGAGAGGGGTTCCCATCAGCGTGAAATCATGATCCATGAATTGACCGAAAGCGATAATCATAATAGTAGCGGCATGTTCGTGGTATCCTTCATCCGGATGCATAGTTCTCGACACGATTCTAGCTGGCGGTAACGACGTACCTTGAACGCTAATCCGAGGAGAGCTCATACCATCCGAGAACAACGGACTGACCAACCTACCAAAATAAACACTCCTGAATAAGTAACTCGCTGCACACTCGAGCAATTAAATCAATCGAACCTTTGGAAAGGTGTATTTGTAGAACCCCACGTAGGGTGATTGACGTTATTACAAAGACCATCGTAACGCCGGTATTTTCCAGGTTTGCATTCCACGTTGGCCAAATACGCCGGGCATACTTCTCTGATTAACGTACGAGATGTGTCAATCCGAGGTAAACCTTTTTCCACTTCTTCGTAGGTTAAACCGTAACTGTATAGAAACAAAGTATACGATGATAATAAATTTATATGGGAAAGCAACGCGTACTTAATTAACTTTGAAAAGCTGAAAAAGTTACGTATTAAGTCGGTATTGAGACAAAATTAACGTCACACCGTGTCACGCTGCGAAAAATAAAAAAAGATTTCATTAGAAATTTCATTTTTCAATTCAACCGCTCGCTGCAAACGTCTGGTTATAATAAATCATCAGTCGATTAAATCGTATCATGCTACTATACAATTGAGGGATACTTTTCAATTAGAAATTGAAGATAAATTTACAGTAGGCGATTTGGCAACATTGCATCGAATAAATCTTATTCGGGTCTAGTATCCATTTATGGAAGAAATCACATCAACGAGTATTACATGAACTTTTTCAAATAAAAATGACGTCATTCTGACGCCAAAAAATTACCAGTCGACTTTGCAGTACGTAGTTTTACCATAAATAGCGATGTTGCCAAATGCATTGCATTCTACGAGTACGAGTCAACATTTTATTTCAAATTAAATGTAAGCGGAGAGCTCGTTCTACATACAAATTACTTTATACGGATACTATCAATTTGTTTACGAAAAATTACGAATGATACAAATAAAAAGTCTCTAGGTACTTTTTTCATTATTGAGAATAATTTTGGTAACACTATCAAATCTATGACATTTTTTTCTTAAAAAAAATATTCACATCGAAATCCACGATGAAAAAATTATTCGAAACTTTTCTAAAAATATGAAATTTTTAGAGAATCGTTCGTGAACGATTCACTCCACGAGTCATTCATGAACCATTCATATCAAGAACCGTTCGTTGATGATTCATTTTCAGAGTCGTTTGTGAACGATTTACTCTCAAGAGTCGTTCGTGAACGATTCACTCTCAAGAGTCGTTCGTGAACGATTCACTCTCAAAAGTCGTTCGTGAACGATTCTGACAGCTGTTTGTGAACTATTAATTTCAAGAATCGTTTGTGAACGATTCACTCTCAAGAGCCGTTGGTGAATTATTCTTTCAAGAATCGTTCAAGAACTCAATACCGGAGTCGTTTGTGAACGATTCGTTTTCAGAAATCATTCGTGAAAGATTCATTCCAACTACCAAGAGTCTTCGTAATCGTGATTCGTGAACAATTCCTTTCGAGAGTCGTTCAAAAACGATTCATTCTCAAGCGCCATTCGCGAACAATTCATGAACTATTCTGAAAATCATTCCTGAAAATTTTTCTCTCATAGTCCTTTGTTCTCGAAATCGTCTGTGAACGTCTGAACGATTCATTCTCAGAGTCATTATGATCGCTGAACGATTCATTTTCAGAGTCGTTCGTGAACGATTCGTCCTCAGAGTCGTTCGTGAACGATTCGTCCTCAAAGTCGTTCGTGAACGATTCGTCCTCAAAGTCGTTCGTGAACGATTCGTTTTCAAAGTCGTTCGTGAACGATTCGTTCTCAAAGTCGTTCGTGAACGATTCGTTTTCAAAGTCGTTCGTGAACGATTCATTCTCAAAATCGTTCGTGAACGATTCATTCTCGAAGTCGTTCGTGAACGATTCATTCTCAAAGTCGTTCGTGAACGATCGTTCGCAAATGAATTTTTAATATATTTTTTTTTCGTTAACCAATGATTCATTTAGTAACTTTCGACTTTGTTAGAATTTCGTAATCATAAATTATAAAATACCTACCTTAAAACCTGAGAAATCCTATTACAATAAAAAAATTACATACAATACGACCACAAACTTAAAATAAACACAACATTAAACCAAACACCTAAACAAATAAACTAAACCAACCTTACAGTTTATTTATTCAATTACACAAAGTCAAACATCTCTGTGTATAATTTACTTAGATAGGTACTTGGGAAAAAAAGTAAAGGAAAAAAATTAATAATCACGCAAAAATACACTGTTTTGGTACCGCAATGTATAGAAAATTTCGGATATTAATAGCACAGGCGTCCGATATCATGCTCGGAAGGAAAACAAATTTCAATCGCATGCAATAAAACAAAATTATCATACCTCTTGCGATAAAAATTCCCCAAGTAATGTCTGGTAATGTTTGACGGTTAATACTGGAGTATACGTATCATCTTTTCGTCGATCCGAAATTTTTTAAATTACAATACCAAAACAGTATATTACAATTGATAACTAACAACTACACCAAAAAAGCCATGAAAAATAATTACATCAAAGCTCCTCGTACTCGGAATACATTTCAGCGTCTCTAGATCGATTACACATAAAAAACATATTAATTCAGTGTCGAGGCTTTTTTCCCAGATAAAAAGTGCTATGTGCATCGTATACATATTTACAGCAAATTCACCACTAACGCTAAACATAAACTAAACAATGATGTTTTCTAGTCGAGAGGAAAAAAATAGTACAATTCGAAATAAATCAGCCCCTTTTTTAATCATCCCTACGACATTCCGCCCATTACATTATTCTCTTAGCCGTAATAATTAATCCGAAGAGATTCGATTTCTTGACCACATCGAGATCATAAATTACACAACAAAAAGTCTCAAAAGCTCGCTAATCCAGAATACCACAGCAAGCTAGTGAAACTTTCAGTTGAGATTAACAAGCTGACCATATTTCCAGTATTTTCCGGCACCCACCAGCGCAGACATTTACTTGGGAGCTCTTCTCGCCGTAATCGTGTTCCACCGGAGCGTCGTCGTGCCCAAAAAACCACCCTTTTTTTTCCGCTGCGCCTAGCTATTTATATTTAATCTATCTAAATTAATCGTATAATTCACCAGAAAAAAAAAAAAAAAAAAAAGACAGGTATACATAACATAAGTATAATACGACTGATGAAAATTATATCAAAAAAGTAATATAACCGCATTCTTTCCCACAAAAACGAATTTTTTATAGATCGTATGAGTTAAAAGTGAAAAAAATTTACACCTATAAAATATTCGTTATCGCGTACGTGTTAATAAAGACGTTAAGGAGGGGATGAGGCAGGGGGTTGGGGGGACCCGGGACACTGAGTTGATTTGGCAAACGGATGCATAACGTATCTAGATAACCTTGGTAAATTGATTATACTATGGAAGAACGCCTGACGCGAGTTTTCTACAAAAATAGTATAAAAATCCTACAATATACATATTATGTACGTGTAGGTACTTCATTCATGTGTTTCGTCATCGACCCAGACGTTAAAAATTATACATACAGGGTGTCTTGATAAAAAGCTCGATACAATTTTCTCCACAGGGTCGAATGAGTTGAAAATCGTCACAAAAAGGGTACGTTTTTGAAATAAATTTGATACTGTTTCGAGATAATTTTGCCCAACTTTAATGTTACAAAAGTTTTATCGTTTGGGATATTCGAAAATTTTCACATCGAAAGAGATAAAATTTTCAAGTTTTACACATCTTATTTCATAGTGTTAATTAAAACAAACAATATTAGTAAGAAGCAAATCAGCTTTTCTTCTTTTTCGACTTGAGAAATTAAAAATGAGAAAAATTTTACATTTAGAGGGCATTGGTGCAATCAGTCTATATTGAGGGACGTGGGAGAGGGAGGGGCGAGTGTCAATCAAAAAACTAGAGTGTTTTCTGATCACTGTTTAAGATCGATTTTCGACTCAAAATTCAATTTTTTTTAAAGGATAAAGGAAATTCTACCCCTTGCTCCCTTTAATTTAATATTTTCCTGCTTTTTCGAAGCCAAAATACTTCAAAAAAGGGGGATAAGCTACCATACATTTGAAAAAATTGCATTACATGTTCACACTAATTTGAAAAAAATAATAATACAAACTACTGATAGTGCACATCACTCATTTTTCAATTTTTTTCACATTTCATTTCCATGAATGTACGCTGAATTTGAGTAACGGGTGAGCTCGAGAATGGGCCCAAGACAACTTCACTTGGGCCCAAGGCCACGTGGCCCACCTCATAGCGATGCCATCAATTAATGGCTTCGTAACTTAAAAATTACGAGATATGCAAAATTTCCATGCAGGCATCGTACTGAGTCATTTTTTACTACTTTTTTATTCAAATCAAAAAGTTACTACGGATTATTTTATTTTTATTTCAAAATAGCGACCATAAAGAGCGTCCCAAAACCTGTCAGTTGGCTTCCCGTACGCTCCCAATACCTCTTACCAATCAAATTGACAATGGATTCTGAAAATTGGACATTTTCACTCTACATGAAATTTTTTCAGAGTTCGATCGATTCAAAAAAGGGGAGGGGAGATATGACTATCAAAAAAATCACATACGTTTTTAGAATTTTTTCCTCATTTTCTAGATTATTTCAAGAGTAAGGGTTTTCACATAATGCAAAATTTGACTAAAAATCAGGCAAAGGTGTACTGTACTCAATAGTTTTCTTTCGAGTTTTTCAATGTTGGTAAAGATTTTGTATGCGTTATTCTCAAATTGTAAAAAAAACACCAAAATTCTTCCCCTCCCCTTCAGAGGATCACGGAAGAAGCTAAGAATTTTTCCAAAAAAAGAAAACAAAAATATTGTTAGTAAGATGAATTACTTTTCGCGTTTTAGAAGGATTTGAGTCTGAATTCAACTCAATTTCTCGATTAGTCCTCCCCCTCCTCCCTCCAGCCCACTGAACCATCAAATATTTGGTTAAAATTTTAAAAAATTGGTAACGCAGAGGTCGAATTTCAGTTCAGTTTTGAGATTTGACTCTTCCTGCACTTTCTGAATCCTCCAACTTTGGCAAAATTTTCAAATATTTTCAACAATAATATGTGACAAATCGTTCATAATTTTTTTGACATTTTAATTGATTTTTGGCATTTTAATTGTATTTTTGAAATTTTAATTGAATTTTTGAAATTTTAATTAAATTTTTGAAATTTTAATTGAATTTTTTGTTTTCAAGGATGCTGAGTTCAATTTTCCACTCAGATTTGGAATTAGAATCCCTATCCTCCCTTAAAAAAATCGATGAAAATTCACGGAGGTATAAAATACATCTAAGGACGTGTGTGAATTTTTTTGATTTTCAATCTGCATACTTGATGAGGAGAGGGGAGGGGTGGGGGCAATTATTCGTCCAAATTTACACATGTACTTTTCAATTTTGGAAATTAAATTTTTTTAATTTCATTCGTTAAATTTTCTCTAGGCACAAAAAATGTCAAAAAAGTGTATTTTTCTGCTTTTCGAACATTTGTCATTTTTATGGCCATTTGAAAGTATTCATAAACCCGTTTCAAGGTAATTTTGGAGGTCCAAAAAATTTGAAAAAATGTGAATGTTTATACCGACCATGCCCTGCTACTCCAAAAATTTAGTTTGAATTGAGAGAAAAACACCAAAGACAATACGAAAAGTGTAAAAATCACATCTTTCAAGGCTAAGCCCTCCTGGAAGGAAGTGAGAATGCCATTTTGAAGTCCAAAATCATCTCCTATTTTACTAAATCGATTATTCATCAATCTCACCCTACCAGAGCCTTTTTGAATTTATTTAAAACTACAAACAATAGCCGGTGCTTGCTTCCCTGCCGACCGACCCTTAGAAAGTTCACCAAGGCTTAGAATTTGAATTTATTCAGACCAAGTGAAAACCTGGTACATGAATAAGTATAAATTTCAAAATAACATAATTACTTTTCTGAAAACCAAAATTCAAAGATTTTTTCATCGCGAAAAGCAATCGATTATAATTTTTTTTGAAAATATTGAGTACAATGCCTGCAACCTTTTCATTAATATTAGTTTACATTTACAATATCGGTAGTGTGCAAATTTTGCCAAAATCCAATTACATCGTTTAGAAAATTTCAACGTTCAATAACTTATCAAATATCTGCAATTCGAAAGATAAGAAAAAATTGACATGCAGTGTGTTCCATTAACGAAGTACCCCCTTCAATTTAGTAAACAGGCAACCGTTTCTGAAAATGAATATAAATATTTATCAACTTTTCGACCACCAGGGGCAAAAATGTTCAGTTTGCAAAATTTTTACCAAGCAAGTCTCCAAAGAAACCTCATTCTTTGGAAAATATCCAAAAAATTCCAAAATTTCCCAATTTTTATTTTTTTTTTTTCAAAATATTCTAAAATTTGTGACAATAATCCACCCAAATTACGAATTTAACGAGTAAAAAAAAATAAGCAAGCTTGACACTGGCACCAATTTCAGCTTTCTATTTCCCATAGAACTAAAATTACACCCACTATTTGAAGAATCCTCACTAAATTATCAAACAAAACAGAAATTCCACCCCTGTAATTCGAAAAATATGCAAAAATATTCGATCAGTTTTATAATGAGTTGCCTATTTACTAAATCAAAGGGGCTACTACAACTTCAAAACACCCTGCATAAATTCCAAAACTTCACAACGTTTTTCAACGCCTGAAATCTGATAAATAGGCAAAATTTGCACATAATCTATTTCATAGCATTAATTTAGTCAAATTAACAATATCAATCGCGTATAAATTTTCCTTAATGCAATATCATCGGGAATTAGGTCTCAGCAAGCTTGCCAACTCCTCAAATAAAACAAATAGGCAAAATTTACACTTGACCTAATTCGTAGCATTAATTAAAACAGACATTAGTTACGCAAACACTTAGGCTAAATGCACCATTGAAGGAGCCGCAAGGTTTGAAAAATTATGTAAATTTTCCAAATACGTACAAATTTACCATTCGACTCCTTCAATACGTCACACAGGCAGACGTCACAGTACGATATAATCTGCTGGTATAAATATGAATAAAATATCACCTTATAAAATATTAATCGTGCATTAAAATATTACGGAAAACGTCAATATTACACAAGGATGCAAAAACATTCAAAAAAACACATTCAACCTCTTTGAAAATTATAAAACACACAATCAATATATATACAAGAAAAACACCTTCGAAAAGCTCACCCAAAGGTAAAAACAGGCTCACTTACTTTTTGGTCAACTGAATGGAAATATCCAATAGTAATTCTCCAATAGGAGCAATCTGGTTTCCGTGCCATTCGCCATTTTTAGGAGCAGGAGGCACATCTGCAATTTAAACATCGTCGCAATTAATAGAATACTTGGTATATTTTTCAGGTTTTCGATAACCAACACTGCAGACGACGATCACGCGGCCACCGAGGAGACGAGGAGGGGCCCGAATACTAATTTATGTTAACAACTCGCGTATTTTGATTTAATAACGAGCTAGCACTACAAAGAATACAAGAATAGAGTTCTGTACGCGAAATATATTTTAAAAAAAGGTCAATACAGACGACGAGGCGATTTAATAATATCGTACTTACGATATACGACGATGACGACGCGACATATACCGGTTCGAAAGCGGTTCTATGTAACGTAAAAACGTACTGCAATGTGTATGGGTAACAGCCACACGACGACTATAATAATAATGAGCGACGCTAAATTAACGTAGGTACCTGCGTCGATCGAAGGTCGATAAAAGTACACGAGTGGTCTTCGCGAGCAGAACTTGGTAATACAATGTATCGTACCTAGGTAAATACCGAGCCTCTGCTGCAATACGAGTTTCGCGAATCACTGCGCCATCGTATATGCATGGACTGGTAATCCAGTTGCCATCGTACCCCAAGCACCTCAAATTTTGCCTCTCGCCAGGTAACCTACCTGCGTTACGAATGATACCGAGAAAAATATACATAGCTAACTCGTTCTCCTTGCGTTATGGCAGGGCAGCCCGGCTCGGTACCGGAATATTAATAAATCATACCATCCGAGCCACCGCCACCGACGAGGAAGCCGAGAAGGTAAAAATTTCGAGAAATTCGTCGACGATGAAGTCTATTCGATGGTATTTCTACAGCGTTTCGGAGTCACTCGTCTTTTGGTTTCGACTCCGATCCATTTATGAGTGGTGACTCTTCACTTTGACTCGGTCAAATCACTCTATGAATTTGAGTAGTTAAATTCGGGTCAAATTATGCTTATTTCGTTCAAAAAAATAGATTTCATTAAAAATCAGCGATTCACTGAAATTTTCAGTCCAAAATTACTGATTTTTTCAATCAAATTATCAAATGAATGAAAAATCAGTAATTTTGACAGAAAAATCAATGAAAAAGCGCAGATTTTCAGTGAAATCTGGTTCTCTGATGAAATAAGCAGAATTTGATTCGAATTTGACTGATTTAGATTTAGAGAGCAAAAATTGTTACTTTAGACTCCGACTCTCGCCTAACCAGAAATTTTGACTTCAGATTCAGACTCCGATCAAACTACGAGTAAAAATCATGATTTCTGGCTTCGATTCCGAGTTCATCCTTCGTTAGAATTTAGTTTTAAATTTTTTGAAAAAATGACTTTTTTTGAGAAAATTTTGGTTTTAATTTGAAAAAATGTAAAAAAAAAAATGAAAGAATAAAATTCAAAGTTTTGACATCGGTTGTTTTTGACTCAGACTCTGATCAAACCAAAAATTATGACTACCGATTTCGACTCCGATTCCGGCCAAACCATAAATTGTAGACATCATAGCGAAATTCTCAAAAAAAAAAGTAACTTCAGTGATTAATTTTGATCAAAAGTGACCTAAGAGGAACTAGAAAGTGACCAAAAATTCAATTTTTTGATTGACTAAAATTTATCAATAGTACGAGTACCTAAAAAAAATTCAAAGATCAACTGAAACAACATACAGGGTGTCCAAAATATTTCAGAAATGATTTTCCCTGACTTTTCCAGGTTTTCCAGAAATTGGTCACCCCGTAGCAATTAATTTAGCAATTATGAATTATAGAAAAAAGTTTGAAAAATAGCAAAATTATGACTTTAAAATTAGGAAAATGAGTAGTTTTTTTCTTAAAAGGTAGGAAAAAGTGACTTTTGAGGAGTAAATAGTGACAAAAAGTGACTTCGAAGGCGTGAATAGTGACAAAAAGTGACTTTTGAGGAGTGCACAGCGACTAAAAATGACTTGAGGGGAGAATAGTGACAAAAAGTTACTTTTGAGGAGTAAATAGCGACAAAAAGTGACTTTTTGAAGCGCAAATAATGACAAAAAATGACTTTGAGGAGCAAATAGCAACAAAAAGTGACTTTTCGAGGAGTAAATAGTGACAAAAATGTCTTTTGAAAAGTAAACGGTGATCAAAAGTGACTTTTGAGGAGTAAATAGCGACAAAAAGTGACTTGAGGAGTGAATAGTGACAAAAAGTCATTTTTGAGGAGTAAATAGCGACAGAAGGTGACTTTTTGAGGAGTAAATAATGACAAAAAATTACTTTGAGGAGCAAATAGCGGCCAAAAAGTGACTTCTGGATGAGTCAATAGTGACAAAAATGGCTTTTGAAGAGTAAACTGTGATCAAAAGTGACTTTTGAGGAGTGAATAAAGACAAAAAGTGACTTGAGGGGTGAATAGTGACAAAAAGTGACTTGAGGGGTGAATAGTGACAAAAAGTTATTTTTGAGGAGTAGACAAAAGGGGACTTTTTGAGGAGTAAATAATGACAAAAAATGACTTTAAGGAGCAAATAGCGACCAAAAAGTGACTTTTTGAGAAGTAAATAGTGACAAAAATTAGTTTTGAAGAGTAAACAATGACCAAAAGTGACTTTTGAGGAGTGAATAGCGACAAAAAGTGACTTTTGAGGAGTAAATAGTGACAAAAAACGACGAAGTCACCAAAAAGTGACTTAACTACATAAATGATGCCTAAAATTGTGACTCCGGATTCAGGCTCCAACCAAACTAAAAGTCATAACTCCTGACTTCAACTTCGACTCTAACCGAACTAGAAATATTGACTCCGACTCACCCTTCGTTAGGGTAAAGTTTTTTTAAAAAATAGATCTTTTTTGAATAAATTTTGGTTCTAATTTCAGGCATCACACCAAAATTATTGAAGAAAAAGGTAACTTTCAATAACTTTTTTTGAGCAAAGTGACCAAAAAACGACCAAAAGTAACCAAAAATCATTTTTTTCAGTTTTTTTTACAGTTTTCTGGGGGGGGGGGAGCAATTTTTTTATAGTTTTCTTCAAACATTTCAAAGATAAATCAACCGAAAAGACGTGAATAATTTCATTTATTAAATTCCTTCGTCAAAACAACAAACAAACCAGCAAAAATCTATTTTTTTATTTTTTTCTTGAAGAATTTTGAAAAATAGCAATTTCTACGTGAAAACTTAAATTTTTGCCTGGAGGTGCGAAGAAAACGTGACTTTTGAGGCGGAAAAGTAACCAAAAAAGACCTTGAAGACGTGAAAAGTAACCAAAAGTGACTGAAGTTCAAAAAAGTGACAAACACCTTTAAAATGTGACCCGCTATGATGCCTCTTATTTGAAAAAATCAAAAAAAATCGAAAAAACTGAAAGAATAATTCAACATTTTGGAGTACCTGGTTCATTTTTGACTCCTGATTTCGACTTTGACCGAACTAAAAATCACGACTCCTGACTATTCCGATTCCGACCAAACCAGAAATTATGACTCCGAACTCAGACTCCAACCGATCCAAAAATTATTACTCCTGACTCCGACCAAACTAGAACTTGTGACTCCGAAACTCACAACGGTTTCGGAATCGAAAAATGACCAACTCCGATACCCACCATTTCGACCATTCTTTCCGACCACTGTCGCGCGAACCTCGAGTTTAAAAATAATCCGCGTATGTAAATTACTCGCTACAATACGAATACTAATCCGACAACGTCGTCGAAATTACCTTACGATACGAACCGGTTGCGATCGTCGCGTATGCGCTTATATGCTTAGTAAACGGAAATACCTAGACGTCGAATCATAAATGTACCTAGTACGACACATCCTGCTCTGCACGTATGTTAACTCCAAGTACCTACGTACACATTTGTACAATAAAACCGTGAAGATCGCCAACATCAAACAATAGAAAGGAAGCTTGCAGTTTCACTGTTATATACCAACAATAAATGATTATTGTATTTGTATATGCATACCATTTCACTCTCTCTTTCTCTGTCTTTCGCAGTCGCAGCACCGGCTCATCACAATGGAATCGCATCACCGAATATGCATTCGTTTATTAGTACCTTTCACCGGAATAGCGGCGATCCGATGGCGCACACGCGATTCAAAACTAGATTTTCGAAATCTCCGAGGGCGTACTCCGTTCCCCCTCTAGAACACTGAAATTTCTCTTTCTTTCTTACCTAGTACCTACACACGCGAAGAGAAATAAAAGAAAATGCTAAACCCTGCTCTCTACCCCCCTGGATCATAAACGTCGCATATAAGGTAATACCTAATTGATTTTTTTCTTATTCGAACGCACGACAACCCCCTTTTTTTTGGCCATAAACGCCGAGACGCGAATAAAAACCGTCTTTTGAGGAAATGTGGACGCGACGCCGCGTATTCGAGAGGGTATTTCGTCAAAGGAAATAGCGTATCGGCGAACGTAACATTTTTCTCGCCTTCTTACGCGAGTATCAAAGTGAAAAATCCAATTTACCTGCGAATAAGTTCAGATCTGCCGCGCGTCCGTGAATAGTGAAAAGATTTGCGAAGCACGTCGTCACCTGGGTTTTTGGGAATAAAAAAGGTTCTAATCGAAAGAATTCAATATTTGCTACGTCTATCGATATAGCTTTGATTACTACGAGGGTACTTTAATAGGTTTTGAATCGAAAAATGTTTCTCATATACGTATACAAGACTTTGGAAAAGGTTACGAGTGATTTTACATATACGAAAGTTCGGCAATTTTGACACGATATAAGGAATTTCGTGCTTTAAAGACAAGAAAAACCACGAATTACCCAAATATTACTCGAGATTACCGAGAATTACCAATTTACCGGTAATTACCAACTCGAAAATACTGATTTTCATCAAAAATTACCAGAAATTACCGAAATATTGACAATGACTCAAAAATACTGATTAATATTAAGGATCGCTTCTAAATACCACAAAATCAGAAATTACCAAAAAATTCTGGAAATTACCTGAAATACCAATTTTTATCAAAAGGTATCATTGATCACTCTGAATAACCAAAAAATGGCCAAATTTTTAGAAATTACTCAAAAATATTGGAAATTACCTAAAATAACAATTTTCATCAAAAATTATCAGTAATCACTTTGAATTACCAAAAATTACCAAATATTCGGAAATTACCCAGAAATACTGAAAATTATCTAAAATACCAATCTTCATCAAAAATTGCCCGTGATGACTTTCGATTACTTACTCAAAATTGCCAAATTAACAAAAATTATCTAAAAAGAAAAAATAAACTGAAAGTTACCAATGATGGTAATTTTGTAAAAAAAAATTACCGGTGCTTACTTTGAATTATCAAAAAGTACTGAATTACTAAAAAAATGGTTAAAAATATCAATTTTTATTCAGAAAAATAATATTAAATTATCAGAAATTACCCCAAAAAAAACTGAATTTTACTAAAAATTAGCAATGATACCTAAAATTACCAAAACTTATTAATGATCAGTTGATCACCCTGAATCATTAAAAAATTACTAAATTATTGGTAATATCCCCAAAATACTAAAAATTACACATTTTTACCACAAATTATACTGTCAATTACTACTACCAAAAATGTCCAAATTAAAGGCAAAAAAAAAATAATACAAACCAAACAAAACCAAAAATATCAATTTTCACTAGAAATTTACTAAAAATCAACCCTGATTATTCTGAATTATCAAAAATTACCAGACGATTACTGGAAATTATTTTTAAAATACCAACTTTACCAAAATTACCTTCTTTTATCAAAAATTACCGATGATTACTCCGGATTACTAAAAATTACAAAATTATTGGTAATTACTCAAAAAACTGGTAATATTAGAAATATCATTTTTTTTTTAGATAGTACAAGAAAACATTAAATTGATATGTGTACTTAGGAAATTTCGGAATTCCTAAGGAATTGAAATGACAAAAATTGCTAAAAAAAATTAACTTAAAAAAAAGAAACGAAAAATAATTATCATTCTTATATCATTTCAAATTCAAAAATACTTCCATCTTGCTTCCATCACTGGTAATCAGTTGAAAACAAAATGACCAAAAACTTAGTTCACTCTCTCAAAACCAAAAATTTGTCAAAAGTTTCTTCACTTTTCATAATCTTTTCCAAATTAAGCAAAAACACTTCGAAAATCATCAAACCTTTTGGAATTACTGGAAATTACCATTTTGACAAAAAATCACGGATAAAATTTCATGTCAAGGTAATTTACGAGATAATTACGGTAATCTTTTTGAAAATAACAATTTTTCATTTCAAGTTATCAATGAGTTTCTTCAAATAAGAAATTTTTTGTAATTACAAAAAAATTATAATGACGGGTAAATTTCTGGTAATTGTGTGGTAATTACAGTTTTTTGGTTTTTGGTAAACTAAATTTGAAATAAAATTTAATCGTAATTTTTTCCAACTTGAGCTCGTAATTCTCGGTAATTACGCGTAAATTACTATATCGACGGTAATTTCATATAAATTACGGTAATTACGGTAATTTATATAAAATTAACATTGCGACAATTTTTTTGAAAATAACAATTTTTCATTTCAAGATGATCAACGAATTTCTTCAAATGAAAATTTTTTTGTAATTACAAAAAAATTATAAAAACAGGTAAATTTCTGGTAATTGTGTGGTAATTACGGTTTTTGGTTTTCGGCAAAACTAATTTGAAATAAAATTTAATTATAATTTTTTTCCAACTTGTGCTCGTAATACTCGGTAATTACGCGTAAATTACCATATCGACGGTAATTTCTTACAAAATACGGTAATTACGGTAATTTATGTAAAATTAACAACAAAATTTACCTATAAAGAAAATCTTACATATTTTTATGTATTTCAAACGCAATTTTACCAAAAAGCCGCTGGTAATTACATTTATAACGAGGTAATTTTTGGTAATTACTACGGTAAAAACGGTAATTTTTGAGATTTAGGCGGTAAATGCGATTTCTCGAAGGTATACATTGAAATTACACATTATGGTACAATTTTTAACTAAAATCTTCGATCGAGTTTATTGGCCAGACCTTCTTTTCGTTAATGTCTCCATTCACCTTTTCCATTCCACAGTTACACTACAATATCCAATGCAAACGACCCATTCTATCACCCCAAGCACTTCTCGAGCCATCGGTTAACACAAAATCATCGCAATTTATCTCGCTTTCAAGCTCGAGCAGTAAAACTAGGTGAACAACGTTGTAAAAAGCGACGTTAAAAATGCTATCTGTAATCGCCATCTTTTATTGGAACGTAAAACGCGAAATTAAACCTTCGATTTTGTTATCAAACGAAACATTATAACCCACACATCGCGCTCCGTATACACTTTCCACATACTAAATTTAATTTCACTTTGTTATCGCGACGCGGCGCTGAGACCGGGGTCGCGAAAACCGTCAATCTAAACACTATGCACTTTAACGACGATACCTCAACGTACGAATCTCAAAGTAGAAAAAAAATAATGATAATAACAAACGCGAAATCCGATCCGTTACTATGTATCGAGTCGACTTATAACGTAATTAATACGATATCGACGCCCGAATGAATACGCTTGTCGTTACTTGTCGTGTCGCGTCGGTCAATTAATCAAATTTAAAAGGCTAATCGATGAGGTATGCGCGTTTTATGACAACATTTTCGCCCGGCGACTTTTATTCACATTTGCACGTGCGACGAGGTGAATAAATGTACGTATGCTGGATATACTTACGTATTCTTTTTCTAGCTTCGATGTAAGCTTGATTGATCGCGTCGTACGTGATACATTGGCCCGTTTTACCCAATCCACTGAAACACATCAAAATTCGATTCGTTTTAGGATATTTATAGATGAAGGCGAATGCAAAATACGTAAAAAAAAGTATTTCGTATGCTATAAGAAAATATATGTTTCTAAATACGAACAAAGTTGACCTAGAAATCAAAGAGAGTGACCCTACTCACGAAGATTTTCAAATGAAATGAGGTTTAGATTATTTTGAAGAAGTTTGAAAATCTCGAAGATAACTGAAATCCCCCGGGAGGCTCGAGAAATCCAGATTGACTGGAAAATTTATAGAATTAATAGAAAACTCGAAAGTATTTTCTGATCCAATTTTGAATTGCTGAAATTCATTTTTCAACTCTCCCCCCCCCCCAACATTTATAGTTGATTTCTGTACATTTTGGAGAAAAATGGAGGACTCCTGAAGGAATGAAGAATGTATTATATTGATTGAAAAGGCAAAACCTGAGGAATGTATAAAGTTTTCGATCAATATACCCAAGTTAGCAGACATCAGAGAATCTTGAAATTGCTGGAGAATACGAAGACTTTCACTGGAGGCTCCAGAATGACCAAAAGAACGTATTAAATCGATTGAAGAGGGGAAAAATAGGAATCTATCAAATTTTTGATCATGAATTTCAAAACAATCCGACTTCAGAGAACCTTGAGATTGCTGGAGAATACGAAAACCTTCACTGGAGGCTCCAGAGTGACCAAAGAACGTATTAAATCGATCGAAGAGGGGAAAAATAGGAATCGATCAAATTTTCGATCATGAATTTCAAAGCAATCCGACTTCAGAGAACCTTGAGATTGCTGGAGAATACGAAGACCTTCACTGGAGACTCCAGAATGATCAAAGAACGTATTAAATCGATCGTAGAGGTGAAAAATAGGAATAAATCAAATTTCTGATCATGAATTTCAATCTTGAGATTGATGGAGAATATAAAGAACTTCCAAGGAAACCACCAGAATGACTGGAGAACGTATTAACCCGGTCAAAGAGATGAAAAATGGAAATCAATCAAATTTTTGATCATCTTGTTCAAGTCAGCAGGTTTCAGAAAACCTTGAAATTGTTGGAGAATACAAAAAATGTTCACTGGAGCCTCCAAAATGACTGGAAAACGTATTAAATCGATTGAAGAGGTATAAAATGAGAATCGTTCAAATTTTTGATCATGAATTACAAATTTGCCGACTCCAGAGAATCTTAAAATAGCTGGAGAACACAAAGAAATTCTACTGGAGGCTCCAGAATAACTGGAAAACATACTAAAGCGATCAAGAAGGCAAAAAATGAGAATTGATCGTATTATCGATCATCTTATCCAAATCAACAGGCTTCAGAAGGCCTGAAAATTACTGGAAAATACAAAAAAATGTTTACTGGAGCCTCCAGAATGACTGGAAAACGTATTAAATTGATTGAAGAGGTATAAAATAGGAGTCGTTCAAATTTTTGATCATGAATTACAAATTTGCGGACTCCAGAGAATCTTAAAATAGCTGGAGAATACCAAAAAAATTCCACTGGAGGCTCCAGAATGACTGGAAAATATACTAAAGTGATTTAGGAGGCAAAAAATGAGAATTGATCGAATTATTGATCATCCTGTCCAGGTCAACAGGTTTCAGAAGGCCTGAAAATTACTGGAGAATACAAAAAATGTTCACTGGAGCCTCCAGAATGACTGGAAAACGTATTAAATCGATTGAAGAGGTATAAAATAGGAGTCGTTCAAATTTTTGATGACGAATTACAAATTTGCAGACTCCAGAGAATCTAAAAATGGCTGGAAAATACAAAAAAATTCTACTGGAGGCTCCAGAATGACTGGAAAACATACTAAAGCGATTTAGGAGGCAAAAAATGAGAATTGATCGAATTATCGATCATCCTGTCCAAATCAACAGGTTTCAGAAAGCCTGAAAATTACTGGAGAATACAAAAAATGTTCACTGGAGCCTCCAGAATGCCTAGAAAACGTCTTAAATCGATCGAAGAAGTATAAAATAGGAATCGATTAAATTTTTGATCGTGAATTTCAAGTTTGAAGACTTCAGAGAATTTAAAAGTAGCTTGAGAATTCAAAAAAAACTTCAACTGGAAGCTCTAAAATGACTGGAGAACGTAGCAAAGCGATTAAACAGGCAAAAAATGAAAATTTATCGAACAATCGATCATCCTGTCCAGGTCAGCAGGGTTCAGAAAACCTTGAAACTGCTGAAGAATACAAAAAAACTTCACTGGAGCCTCCAGAATGACCTAAGAAAGGATAAAATCGATCGAAGAAACCAAAAAAAAAAAAAGGAATCGATCAAATTTTCGTTCATGAACTTCAAGTCAACTGACTTCAAAAAATCTTGAAAACTTTGGAGAAAAAAAATCCCACTGGAAGCTCTAGAATGACTGGAAAATCTTTGAAATTGCTGGAGAGTACAAAAAACTTTCACTGGAACCTCCAGAATAACTTGAGAATGGCTGAAATCGATCAAAGAAACAAAAAAATATGAATTGATCAAATTTTTGATCATGAACTTCAAGTCAGCTGACTTCAGAGAATCTTGAAAATGTTATTAGCATACAAAGAAAAATCCACGGAAGTCTCCAAAATATCTGGAAATTGCTCTGAATTAAATGAATATATCAAACTATTAATTTATCACATTCGCAGCCAAAAAGCTGGAATTCTACTCAATCTGAAGAAGTCTGAAACCACCGAAGAAATCCAGCTCTCGCTGGCGATTCCAAATCGCCTCGCAGATAAAATCGACTTAAAATACATCCCAATCAAGATTTCCAACGTGCACAACCAAATTACATAACCCACCATTTTGGGAAGAATTTGCAACGTGCAAATTACATATCGAAGGTACGATCCAATTAAATAATCTTTCCAGCACATCGGCCATACGTAACGCATAAATTTACAGAAAAATTTCTCAATCACTTCGGACCTCCTTATCAATCCCACAGGCGAATTTTCTCATCATCGTGTATTGTTTACACGCCAGCAATACCATTTGGATGCGTTCAATTAACAATGACGACATCGACGCTCATCTCTAAGCGATGTTAAATTACAGCCGCTCAAACACACGCACATTACTAGGCCAAGGAGATCGTACAGCTTCTCAATCGAAACTACACGCGTACAATTTATACGCGATTAGAATAGAGAGAGAAAAAAACCCACGTGAGAATACCGCATCGAACCGACAATATCAAAACTTATAATTTATTAATCATTCGTAATACTTTACGTATTTGAGAATTTTCCTCAAAACATTTTCGTAGGCAACACCTTAAGATTTTTTCGATCGTTTACAAAGGTCATAATATTTTGGAGGACACGCTAGAAGAATGTCGAATTCCAAATAGAGACAGAGAAAGAGGCACCATCTGCTGCGTTAATCATAATATAGGTTAATACTGGTTTTTTTCTCGTCGGTTTGAGGGTCACATTATAATCATCTCGCAACAATGTCATATCCGAAGAGGCTGCGTAAAAGCATCATCCCAAAAAACCTCGTATTTTTTCGCGCTACAATTAACCCAACGCGCGAATCTCAATTGACTTGTTAATTTGCATATTTTCGACGCAACGTCGTCGCGTCCTTTCGATTTCATTCTTTTTTTTTCTTCGCACCGCAGCGTACAAGAGTCAATTTGAAAGTTCTCTCTTATCTATTGTTATAAACGCTGAAAATACGTCGTCTTCGATGTTAACTAAGGTTAGAGTATGCTCGAGTCCTCCTTTCCGCCCTTTCCAACATAATGCCGAACGATTCGAATTTATCGAAGTGTATTTTGCTGTACGTGTAGTAAATTACCACGAATTCGTAATTACATCGTTGTCTCTGGCGCATTCCACATCAGCCACCAGAAGGTCGCCTATCAACTTGGTGCCGCAAACAAAATGACAAAGCTTTCTACAACACACGGATGGCATAATATTTACCGATTAAGTATTACGTCTCGAGTCGAAGAAGACGTCGTAGTCTCATATTAAAGTATCTCGTATATTTTCTGAATCTGGTATTAGGGTCAGCTGAATCGTTACCTAAGGCAGCGAGTTCGAATCGCGTAATTGGAATGTGCGCCGAAAGTGGAGCTACCGATGACATCAACGTCAGCAATAATTTCGCATATTTTTGGCTAATTATACACGATAGAGGTAATAGTTGCATATCTCTGTTCGGCAAATACCTACGAGTGTGAAACTGGTTCAACGATAAAGTATTAATATTTGTACCAAAATTAAAGAAAATTGGCGAGAAATTGAATGAGAAACTGGAAATCGAGTTGAAAGTGATGCCTTGTTGGTGTATTAATTAGCAGAAGGGGGAGGGAGAGGTGGTGAAAATTCGTTAATTCATCATAAAAATGAAATTTAATCGATTTATGTCAAATTATACGACATCCCCATTGAATTTCGGTTCCCATGGTGATTATTGTCCACCTGGGTTATTAATTTTTCCTAAAAATAAGAGAAAAAAAGCGAAAAATTTCACAAATTTCCCAACCCGTCTCTCTTATTGAAAAAACTGACAATTTTCAGTATCAGACAAAATCTAAAATGAAAATCCGTTCTTATTTCGTATTTTCTTCGAATTTTTTATACTGTTTGAATTTACACGCTGAACAATGAAAATAATGTTTCAATCTCCTTTCCCTCCCACAAACCCAAAAAATTGTCAAAATTTCAAAAATCATAAAAATAGGGATTTTTGTGAGGGGAAATCCCCAACTTCATTGCTTTTCATAAAAATATCGAAAACATTTTTCATCTTAAAATACTAAAATTCAATTCTGAAATTTTTTTCAGGTAGGAAAAATGGAGATGCCTCTACTTTTTTTCAAAAAAAATAAAAATAAAAATGTAAAATTATCAAAGAAAAATTTTCAAATAGGAAAAACTGCATAAAATACTAATGGATATTATTTAGGGCTATGCAAAACAAAATTATAAGTAGATACCTATGTAAATTGTGATTATATACAGCTTGAACGAATTTTCCTCGTTTAAAATAATTTTTGAAACAAAAACTGATACAAACATGAATCAATATCTTGAAATTAATTCTTAAAAAACGACGAATCGATACAAAAAGAAATCCAGAAATTGGCCAGCCAGAAGAGATTCACAATCGAAGATCAATAATTTACTGAAAATCAACTTTAAAAAAATGATCAGGAACCATTAATACACCACAAATCAAATAATTTTTCTACATATTTCACAACTTTTCGATAAACAGAAACGATCGATCAATTAGGTAATCAATTACATTATTTCAGAGTTGAAAAAAAGAAAAAAGTGAGGGGAATTATCAAGGTCGAAATTCCCAAACTTCAACCACAATTTGTACAACATTTTTCTATTTTACTCGATCAAATTTTCACTCTGGTTTGAGCACCCACATACTTCCTATGTTAAATTTCTGAAAAATATTTTGATTCATTTGGCCGTGTTTGTGCACTTTTTGAACAAAATTTTCAATTGGAGGTAATTTCGACTTTCAAAAATATCGGCTTGATACCCCTCCCCACCTGAATGAAAATGATTTTCATTTTCGCAGTTCATTTTTCAATTTCATAAAAAAGTCAATACGATAAAAAAGAAACGAGATCAACGAAGAAAAAATCAAAAAATCAAATCGATTAATTTTCAATTTTTTTTCACTTCAAGAATTTGGAGGGGAAATGGATAATTTTGAAAATTTTTATCAAAAATCGCGATATTTTTCAATTTTTTTTTTACCCAAATCTCGTGTTCAAAGTTTCAGAAACATCACTAAAATGTGTAGAATATGGAAATTATTGAAGAAGTACAAAGAAGGCCAAGATGTGGGAGTTGACGTTTCGAAAAATGCTTCTTTTTCAGGAGAGTTCAAGATCTCTTTGGCGATGGGGATCAGGATCGAATCAAATTAGAGGGCAGAAGGAGTAACTTGTCCCTTGATACCCTTACGTAACAGTAAAGTTGCATTTTTAGTCGCAAAAGTTATTGGTTCAAATCAGTATTTTTCATAAACGGTCAATTATTGTGAGAAATTGTCATTTTTAATTGAAAAAAAATCAGAAAAATTTCATTTCGATCTGAAATTTTCGATCAAATTGTTTCCAATCAGTCAGCTTCGAATCGTCTTCATTGAAAATTTTGTCAACTCATCAAATTTAACAATTTTTGGAATCAGGCCTCCCCAACCTTCCTTTAATCACGTTTTTGCTAAATTTCCAACTCATCGTACATTTTTCCTCTCTAAAGCAGCAATAATTTCAAACCTGACAGAAAAATTCATACACCACTCCTCTCCAGCTCACAATTTCACAACTAAACCAATCCAGTATCCTTATGGAAAACGAATTTTAAAATCACATCGCCATCATAACTGCACCATAAATTCACCCAATCGAATAAATTCCCTCTCAATTAACCGCCATTCATAGTTCGCAAGCCAATTATTCACGAGTTATTTCAAACTGATACCAATCTGACCATATTTTTTCAAAGGTCAGACAAATGAGCACTTATGATTACTCCCCTTTATATTATGCAAATAGAACATGGGTTCGGCTGAGAAATTATTCGACCTGTGAGACCGAAAGGAGGAATTCCTCTTTAACCTATTTCAAAACCTATAGCACTAGATCACATACAAGGCACGATTTCTGTATTTTTATCTTTGAAAAAAAAAAGCGAAAGGAGTGGACTTTGATTAGGAACATATTTAGTTCAGAAGTACTCCTAAAAAAAAAAATCAGCCCTTCTTTATCTCAGGGGACTGAACCATTGCTTCTCAAATTTGGACATTTTTGGCTAAAATGACAAAAATAAAATTTTTCGATTATAAAACTGTCCTAAAATTTCATTTTTTGAAAAATTTGGTATTTTCTAAATACATTTAGAGATGATGAACCCGATTAGCCTATCAACTTATTTATTCGGGGATTTCACCCCCCCCCCACATCGATTCACAAATCATGGGTTTTTCAGGTCATTTTTTGCTTTAAAAAAAAAACAAGTTTTGCATATTTTCAAAGAGGCTGTAGAAAGGGTTAAACATCCCGAACGAAAAATTTGATTAGCTAGTCACATTCGTCATTTCAAAATGTGTACAGAAAATACCAAATTTTTTTTTAATGAAATTTTAAGACGGTTTCATAATCGAAAAACTTATTTTTTCGTCAATTTAGCCAAAAATGTCCAACTTTGAGAAGTGATGGCTCAGCTTCCTGAGGTCGAGGAAGGCTGATTTTTTTTTCAGGAGTACTTATACACCTAAATAACCCTCTACGCGAATTTGAGCGAAAACAATGCGAAACAATTTTCTCTCCCATAAAAGACCTCCCTCTCCTCAAAAAGCAATGGGACCTGAGATTTTTATCACCGACTCTGAACATCATGTAGAAGCTTTTCAAGTGATAAAATCATTACTGAGTAGGAAATTAAATTTCAAAAAAAATTTAATCGATTTTTTATAGGTACTTTGAAACATTATACTTGAAAATGTAATTTCATAAACATTTTGACGAACTTTTCAAATTGAAATTTGAAGTTACCAAGACATGAATTTGACATCAGGGTTTTCTAATTACTCGCATTTTTGGAGAAATCAAAAAATTTTAAAACAGGGTGTCTAACAAAATTTGTTGAGCAAAAAGACTGACTTATCCCGATCTTTTTGAATGACTTTTTGCATGATTTTCTGAGGGCTACCCCCCCCCCCCCAAATCTATGCATCTGTGTGCCTGGAGCAAATGTATGCCGGTACTACCCCCTCCCCCTCCATCAAAAAGTTTCAATTACAATAAATAATTCATTACGAAAATTTACAATAAATTAAAGCGAGAAGAAAGAACACATGTTTTGATAACAAATCAGGGTGTCCACTATATTTCAGAAATTATTTTCCCTGACTTTTCCAGGTTTTCCAGACTAATTTTTCGAATTTTCCTAGACCTTTTACACATGATATTCGTGAACTAGGGTGAGGAAGGGGTAAATTTTCACGTGATGTACTTACATCCCGAATTTTGCATAAGAATAATACAAAATACATGGGGTCCAACGATTTTCTTTTTTCAAAATCACTAGATACTTTTTACCAAATCTTTAGATGCTCCTCTTCGAGCCAAAAAAAATTAAAATTCAATTCTGAAAATTTTTGAACCTACTCAATTTCCTGACCTCAAAAATTTGAAAATTCGAATTTATTACCTACAGAAAAAATTTCAAATAAAAAGGAAAACTAAGTATTCCAACGCAAAATTAAGTTTTAAAAATGAAATTAATTATGCCAGGGTGTCTTATCAAACCAAGCGAATGAAAATTCGGATTTTCCGGGCTGAAAATTCAAAAATTTCTTCACATCTCCCCTCTCCCCTCAAAAAAATGAGAAACGCATGCCTCAAATTTATAAATTCACACAATCCCCTGTGATTTTTTAGTTTTACCAATAAATAAAAAAATCAATAAGGAGGTAGAATATAAATCATTTTATGGAGACATATAAATCGTGTTTATCCCGAGCGAAGCGAGGGCGAAATTTTTTGAAAAAAAAGATCTTCAAAAGATAAAAATTCACCATTTTCCCCTCATTCCCTTCCCTTTTTTTTCAACATCGTGGTCAAAAATTTCAAACAAATTCTGTAGAAAGAAAAAGGGTAAATTACCTCAAGCGTAGCGAGGGGAAATTTTTTTGAGGGCGAAATTTTTTGAAAAATTTATAATAAAATAAGCAAAGAAACACTTTTCTAAATGATTTATGCTTTTTTTGAATTTTCAAAAAAAATTCTAGAGAAAATCCCAAAAATGGATTTTTTTTTACAATTTCTGAAAAAAAACATGACCTTTTGAGTACATTAGTCAAAAATCCTGACTTATACTGACCAGACTGACCCCTTTGAAAAAATCTCGACTTATTCTGACCATTAGACACCCTGTAAAAAAACTCGAATTTCTCAACCCTCCCTTCCATTATATCTACTTTTTCAAACAAATCAATTTTTCAATGAAATCTGACCAAATTGAAAGCTATCTTCTAATGGTACTTACTGAGGACCTCCTCTAATAGTATTCGTATTAAAATCGAACGAGCTCGTGCGTCCCGGTCCTTCCAAAAACAGCGCACAATCGCTCCCCGGATCCGAATTGAACACTGGAATATCGCATTTTACCAACGATAGCAAAACCAGAGGCCAAAATAATCTACGCAAATGGACAAAAAAAAAACGCAAGAAATTAATACACCATTACATACATTTCGAACACGATTTTCTAATTTATACGTATATTCTACTCGGTAATCTAGGCATATTACATCATCGACGCAATGCAGTACATTAAACTACACGTACACGTATCTAACGTAATAGGTATCCGTACCATTAAAATCTAGGTAACTCGTAACACGACTCCTCATAAATAGTCGCGAACTCATCGAGTGTAAAGATTAATTAGACCGATTATGGGCTCTCGACGTATCATCACCTCTCCGGTATAATATTTCGGCCATTGTACCCAACTCGTATCCAGATTGCGGAGTAATTCGGTAATTACTCTCGTACAATGTACCACAAATCCGCAATATGTAACTAGGTATATGGGAAACCCCTTGTACGAATTTTACTCTACGAGCAGGTCACTCAATCACACCCAAACTCATCACGTTTTGATACATCGACCGCAGACCAAACTTGGATACGTTTGAGTATCTCAAAAAAAAAAAACCCACCACCGTGGATACCTTACTTTATATATACGGTGTGTTAGAAACCACGCGAAAAAATGAGAATCGACAGAGAGCGAAACGTGATCGCGATACATAGGCGAGATAATAACGCGTGCAGTCGTATTTCAAAACACAAATTGCATGAATTCGTTTAATTGTTACACAATCCCACTATCTGTCGTCCATAACGAGAAAGTACACTACTCGAATCATTCTTATACAAACGTACTTTTATCTACTCGCCGTCGACAGACACGCGTTGCTTTTTAAACGCCTACTTTCAACCATTATATGCCAACAATGGTCAACGACCATTCAGAAAGCAACTCTTTTTCCCTACGTGTACCGACAGTTGCGTAAATCTCGCTATCGCCGTATTTAGCGGCCTTACTATGTATTACGACTGCGGAGGTACAATTCCAGCGAGTACGTTGGATCGTGATAAAAAATTACACGTATTGCGAGCCGCAACAATGCTATGTCAATTGGTTGTAATTGTATTAGCAATGGTGGGCTTCTTCTTTCGGACTATGGGCAAGGGACTGGAAGAAAACTTTCCTCTTGGAGATTCCAGTTCCCTGGGCTGGGTTTGGATTTCATTTCAGAACACAATGGTGTAATTTTTATCAGTTCGGTGTTCTGATTGTGACAGCGGTTTCCCATTATTGTTTATCGAGTGTAAAATTATGCCAGGAGTGGATGAATGGATCTATTTGCAGACAGGTGTCGGTCTTCGGATCGGTGGATGTGTTTCGAATGATCGAGTTGTTTCGATTCAAGTCTGGGGATTTTGAGGAAGGATCAGATTGGGAACATGATTGATAGAAATAAAATCCAAATTAGGTATTTTTTTCGTCAAAATTCCTTCTTAGTCAATTTTCAAGCAGGCATCATGGCGAAATTTTTGAAGAAAAAAGTAACGTTCAGTAAATTTTTGAAGAAAAAAGTAACGTTCAGTAAATTTTTGAAGAAAAAAGTAACGTTCAGTAACTTTTTTTGAGAAAAAAATGACCAAAAAGTGACCAAAAAATTATCAAAAGTAACAAAACATTCAATTTTTTTTCAGTTTTCTGAGGGGGCATTTTTCTTTGTAGTTTTCTGTAAACATTTCAAAGATAAATCAACTGAAAAGACGAGAATAATTTCATTTATTAAATTCCTTCGTCAAAACAACAAACAAACCAGCAAAAATTTTTTTTTCAATTTTTTTATTGACAAATTTTGAAAAATAGCAATTTTTACGTGAAAATTTGAATTTTTGCCTGGAAGTGCGAAGAACACGTGACTTTTGAGGGGGAAAAAGTAACCAAAGTGACCTTTTAGGCGTGAAAAGTAACGAAAAGTGACTGAAGTCGAAAAAAGTGACAAACACCCTAAAAAGGTGACTCGCTATGATGCCTATATCAAGTCAACGGGAGGGGGAAGGGGTCATTTTGCTTTAAAAAAATCAATTGACCTGATCAAATAAATGAAAAAATTGAAAACACTGGTATGAGGCTCAACGATCATTACATCTTCAAATTTAAACTTTATTTTTAAAATTTGCTCAAAAATGCAGTAAAATAATAATTGGGACAGAGAAGGGGGAAGGAGGTCAAAATTGTTTTTTTTTTTTCAAACGAGATAATTTTTGAAAAACAAATGACAGATTTTTCTCTAATTCAGATTTATGTTTAAATTTGAACGATTCAAGTCTGGGCTTGGGAACACGATTGATAGAAACAAAAATCAAATTAGATATTTTTTTAGCTAAGATTCCTTCTTGGTCAATTTTCAAGTCGATGGGAGGGGGCCATTTTGCTTTAAAATCAATTGACCTGATCAAATAAATGAAATATAATTGAAAATACTGGTGTGAGGCTCAAGACTCATTACATATTCAGATTTCAATTTCATTTTCAAAATTTGCTCAAAATTGCAGTAAAATAATAGTTGGGAAAGAGAATGGAGGAGGTCAAAATTGTTCTTCTTCAAACGAGATAATATTTGAAAAACAAATTACCTACAAATTTTCGTATCATTCAATTTATTTTTAAATTTGAACTCAATTTTCAAAATTTGCCAAATTCAATCGGTAACATTATATTGAATTCGAAAGGTGCGGGGGAGGGGGAGATAGGATTTCAATGTGTTTTAAAATAATTGATTTTTTTCGGAAAAGTGAGTGATTCTGAAATATTGACGTAAGATTTATGATTCAATTCATTTTCAAATTTCAATTTCAACTTGAAAAACGGATCAAAATTTTCTAAAAATAACATCAAAGATATGGGAAAGGAAAGAGGTCCAATTATCCGGCTCTGAAATTAACTAATTTTGTCAAATTATGGGATTCTTGGACAGAAAATACAGATTTTAGATTCATGGATCATTTTATTCTCAACTTACAAATTTCAATTCGAGAAATTGTTAATTTTTTTTTTAGTAGGAAAAATGAGTACATCAACAATCTAGAGATTTCAAGTTTTGTGGAGGGGGAGGGAGGGGAGAAGTTTCAATTTGGTCAAATTTCAATTTCAACTTGAAAAATTGGTCCAAGTTTTTGAAAAAGTAAGATTTAATGGGAGGAGCAGGGGGAAGGAGAAATTCAACTTTCCTTTAAAATTTTTGATTTTTTTCAAAAAACGTGAGTAATTAGAAACCTCTTTCAATGTCAAATTCATAACTCATTATAACTTCAAATTTCAATTTGAAAAGTTCGTCAAAATATTGATAAAATTACATTTTCAAGTACATAAATAAAGTTTCAAAGTATATAAAAAATCGATCAACATTTTTTTGAAATTTACTCGTAATTCTTTACTTAGTAATTTCTAAAAAAAAAGTTTCATCAACAACAAATGAAAGATATCAATCATTAGAGGACCCCTCTCTCCCCCCCATCTCATCTTTTTCTCTTTTGAAAAAATTATGCTCTTGAAAATCGTGAAAAACAAATCAACTTGATCAACCAATTCGAATCTGATGTATTTTGCAAAAAAAAGCTACAAAATTGGAAAATTGTTCAAAGTTGATTGAAGCACAGTTTAAAAATTCCTAAATATCTCATGAAAAACGAAGAAATTTGGCGAAAATTTTACTTCAACTTGGGATTTCATAATAGTCTTGCTCTCAATTTTCGTTCAGTTTTTGTCAATTTTATGGAAAGTAGTCTGGAATTGATCAAATTTTTGAAAATCAAGCTTGAAATTGACTCAGACAAATTTTTGGATCAGTTTAGAAAGATAGTTTGCTATAAAAGAACTCTGCAATACTTTTTCTCAGGTCAAAGTTTTTAAAAAATTGAGCAACCTAGAAAAAAAAATACTTGAAAATTCAAAGAGGTCATTTTTTTCGAATTTCAACAAAAAATTATTTTCAAGAGCGAAATATCTCAAAAATTAATATGAGCCTTAGAAAAGTAAACATGAAAATTATAAATTGGGACACAAAAATTAATTCGACAATTACTGCATTTTTTGAACTCGTTTATAATTTTTCAGAAAATTTCAATATCTAGGTGCCTAGCAAAAAAACAATTTTTTTGGTCATTATTAGGTACCTATTCTACTTTTTATTCAACCTCGTGAAATAATATTTCAAAATATAATTCAAGCAGAGCTCAACTGAAGAAGAAAAGGAGGGGTAGAACAGTTTGCCTAATTCAAATGGCAATTTAGTTGAAAATTTTTGAAAAGAGTTACCCTACTTTTTTTGGACACACTTTTTTCTGTGAGAAGGAAAAAATGGGAAAAATTGACTTTCTGATCTGTCCCTCAATTTTCAATGGTAATTTAATTAGCTTTCAATGAATAAAATTCGACCAATTTTTTTAAGCTCTCTTATCAAAAATTTTTACACGTTTTCAACCATTTTTGCAACCTAGCCCTGAATTTGATTTCAATGTCACAATTTTTTTTCAAATCTGTTCTCGTTTTTTTTTTTTTTCAACCCAGTGTTAAGAATTTTCTACACCAGCTGCAGTAAACTTCACAAAAAATTAGGCCAGCATGGCAATTATTTCTGAACCAAATTCACTACGAGTGAAAATTCAGTAAAAATTCAATCGTTGCCTTCCCTTCACAGATCAAAAGCAAACCACAACTCGAAAATACGCTTCAGAGACCACTCCAAGATAAATCTCATCCTTATAAACATTTGCTCTTACCACCCAACATCTTTTAATTTTCCATTTGTCAAACTTGCAACTTTTCGTTCTCGATTTACATTCCACGTGCGCTAGGCGATAATTACAACGAAACTTGTCCCAAACACGTCGTTTAATTCGCGAGTTTAGCAAATATTCCACATTTCGGTTCAACTTTACATACAGGAGGCGACGGTTGAAGTCGACGCGGGCGAAAGTTCATCTGGGACGTTACTTCTTCGTCTTCGTATACAATTCCACGAGCAAACGAGTAAAGTAATAGTATACTTAACGTTCGTATATAAAATTCACTGGAGCATAAAACAACTACACTCGAGTATCTGGTAAAAGTTTGATATGGCGTATAAAGCTCCTTTCTTCTGCTCTTCTTATATCTACCTCGTGGGAGGATGCATCTTTACTTAAATTCGTTCCACGATTCGACGACATTCATCGACCACGAATCAATTCAGCTGTGAAAAAGCTCATCAAAAAGCCATCGAATCGTTCTCCAGTACCAAACTTTCTTGGTCGATTACACGGAAGCGTCGCATCGCCTCATATTACCCGCTACTCGGACGATTTATGCAACCGGTTGCCACGACGCCGAGTCCTCGTGCACGAACAGGTTGCAAGGTGGGCGGCGCAGTGCAGCGCACAACTCTCACGCGCGATCCGGTTATCATTTCGGTGCGCGCAACCATCGCGTCACTTTCTATTTCAACGAGAGCGAGCAGCGTGCGACGCAACGGTACCTCTGGCCTCTTGAACAAATACTCCGTTCGGCTGATATAATACAGGCGGCGTCGGCGTCTGAGTCGAAAGCGGGGGCCATACGGGTACAATTGATTGTACAACAGTCTTCATCGTCGTCTCCTGACGTTGACAACTTTCGCCCATTTAAATATGTATACGCACGCGGAACAGCTGGCCCTTCGGAACCTTTCTCCCGAGAGTCGCACCGGTTCTGCGGAGAAAATTCCCAGTCTTGGGCGCATTTTTCTACAATCTGGTCCGTATATCCACATCAGCTGGAAGGATGGAATACAACGTTGATCTCGGACCTGAGACACCGCATGAACTGCTTGATTATGTAATACCCGCGCAATGCGCTGATTTCTGTGCGAACTGGTTCATTCGAGTCGAGATGGTATTTGGTTCGCGATTCAATGATCCATCCAGAATAGGTATAAATGTTCGATAATTTCCACATTTCGTGTTTTCTCATCTTCATAAGCAATAGAACTTTTCAAATGTTTGGCAACTTTTAGCCCTTGTTGTCGATAAGGTCACTAAAATGGAAAATTAAAGAGGTTCGATTAGGATTCAGGTTTCCAGATGAAAATTTAACTTTTTGAGAAAGCCAGGTCTCCTCTGAATTTCCCTCGGCAACGTCATGGGGCATAATAATAGAATTCTGAGTTCAAATAACGTTCAAAATAGATATAATTTGAGATTTTTGGTAGCATTGAAACTGGAAATTTCATCAGGAAAACAAATTTGGCAATTTTCGGAGAGATCTAACCCAGAATATGATTTCAGATAATGTAGGAGATCAAAGTTCATAAATTTAGTGTACAGGGATTTTGAAAAATCCTGAATCCATATCTGACGTCATTTTTACTGAAACTTTAACAGGGGCCTCGAGAGAGGAGGGTGGGAGGATGTCTTAAAATTTTAAAAAAACACAGTGTGAAGTAGCAAAATTCATGTTTTTGAATCTCATTAAAGTACAAGTAAGATCTTATTTCAACTATGAACCCAAAAGAGAATTTTAGAGAAGAGGGAAAGGAAATTCAAAAATTGAAAATCAACAAAAATAGAGGATGGGGTTAAAAAGTAAGTTTTGGATATTCGAAAACACGAATTTAACATAATTCGGCCAAAAAATCAAAATGGCCTTCCGAAGGGGAGAGAAAACCCTCAAAATTCACAAATAAATAGTGTACAATTGTAAAGTTTGAATTTTTCTCCTCGCGTCAGACTGTTTTTTTTTTCAATTTTTTGGCCAGAATAATGTCGAAGTACAAACAATACATTTAAAGATCCCACATCATAATATTTTTACGAATTCTGAGTTTTTCTCCTGTCTTCCAGAAGTTCCTATCGAAATTCTTAAAAAACATAAATTATGAGTTGTGCCCCCACTCTTTCACAAGTTTCATTCTGAATTTTTGGTATAAGAGATTTCCATTTTGTTCTGGTGACGTTCAAAACAAAGCCATACGTTTTGATGCCTCTCACGATACGATCATGAGTTAGAATTTTCCAGCTCTGGAAAACGCAAAAAAAATACTGAAAAACTATAATGGATATCAAAATGAAGGTCTTTTCAAGTCGAATATGAAAAGCTTATGAAATATGGCTGGAATAGGATTGAAATGAATTAAACAAATAAAGAAAAAAAGAAATTGATTCTTTTGACGAAAAAGAATTGAAGCTTTTTTTTTTGTAAAATTCGACCTTCTTCATTCGTAAAAAAACGAAAAATTAAAAAAAATTGATTTTTTTGTCCATTTTGCAATTTTTCTCGAAAAAAAGCCAACGACTCCAAAAAAATACGACTTATGTAACATTTTGCTAATTTTAGAACGAAAATAAGCGATTTTCAAAAATTTTTGACTAAAAGAAATGGAAAACGAAACACTACAAATTTTTACAGTGTTGTTAGAACGAAAAGAACGGGAACGGAAACGGAAACCAAAAA
Organism: Pseudococcus viburni; assembly: GCA_033439095.1. NCBI lineage: Eukaryota > Metazoa > Arthropoda > Insecta > Hemiptera > Pseudococcidae > Pseudococcus > Pseudococcus viburni. The sequence goes on from JAVBJF010000011.1 coordinate 2,236,665, forward strand.
ACGAAATTAACGCTATTTTTAGGATGAACGAAATCCGAACAAAAACCGAAACCTAAAAATGAAAGAACGAAATCAGAACCGAAAACTCGGAACCAAAAATTCTGTTCTTTAGGTTCTGAACGGGAACAAAAAACCATAGTGTGAGAACACTGGGAACAGAACGGGAACCAAATTAAGTTCTGTTCTTTTCTGTTCTTTTCAGTTCTTTTCAAATTATGACGTGAAGAAATACTGAAGCCCAAAAAAAACGCAATGAGGGTCAAATAACGCCTATTTTTCAAATATTTCTAGTATTTTTTGAAATAATCGAAATTACAACTGATTACCTATGCAATTTTGAATCCGTATGATGCGAAAAAATGTTCTGTATCACCCATAATTATTAACACATTCCACCCCTTAGTAGCTGAAATCGAAATATTTTCACTGTAAAAAATTACTTCGTATTTTCGATTATTTCGAAAAAAAAACTGGAAATACTTGAAAAATAGGCGACCATTGATTTTTAGCCTCCAAAGTGAGGGTTTTTGAAAAAAAAAAGACTTATCTTATAGTAAATGACATGTAGAACATAATTATTCATAACCATTTTTCAATTTTGAAGATTATTGTTATTTGAGGAGATATTCACGAAAAAACCGGTTTTCAGCAAGCATTTACCCCTCTCCTGGGGACTGCGGACGACTTTGGGGGAGGACATTTTAGTGACATTTTAGTATGTTGTTTAATGGACCATTATGAACAGTTTTCACAAAAAAAAAAATCGGGCGCGAATTTTTTGGAGTTTGGTGTATTTATTTTTTTCTCTTATTTGCCTGGACTATAATGGAAAATGGAAACTTTTTTAGCACTTTTGAAAAAAAATTCAATTTTCAATTTTTTCGCCTCATTTTGTGACATTTTTCGTTGGGAATGGGGCCCATCAAAATTCATTCAAAAAATTCATCAATTAATGAGCTGTTGTTTCGACCCCCGTTGATGGTATGACAAAAAATTTTCAATTTTTAAAACAAATTAAAATTATAGGTTTGAAGATTTTGTGAAAAATTTTTCGTTCACCTCTGTTTTGTGATCGCACTTACCACATTCATTCATCATTATTATTCTTATATTCTTACAATTTTTATTTAATTTTGGTGACCATACAAATTTGAAAAAACAACTACCTAACCAAAAAATGGTAAATTAAATGAGGAAAAAAATTTGAAAAACGAAAAGAACAGAACAGAAAAGAACGGTTCGGGAACGGAAACCAAGAACCAAAAAAAATGGAGAACCGAAACAGAACCGAAACAAAGATCCCAAAAACAAAAGAACAGAACCGAAACCAAAAACAGGAACGAAAATGCCAAGAACGAAACCCAAGAACTGAAACAGAGAACAAAATTTTCTTTCAGAACAGAACCGAACGGAAACCAAATAATTCGGTTCTTACAACACTGAATTTTTACCATTCAGAAAAAAAAAACTGATACGCCCTACAGGGGACAGCAGAAACACAAAAAAAAACATTTGGTTGGAAATCTTAGCCTCAATAATCAAAATCAGTGAAAATTCACTGATGAAATAGCCAGAATTGAGTAACTGCAGAAATAAATGAAAAACTACCGATTCAATTGATGAATTTTCAATTTAGAATCAGTAATTTTTTCCATAAATCATCAAATGTAAATTTTTACTGATTCATTTAGTTATTGAAGAAATTACTGAATCAAAAATGAAAATTTACTAATTGAATCAATAATTTTTCACTGATTGATAGTGAAATTTCACTTATTCTTCAGTAGCTCAATTCTGGTTATTTTTTCAGTAAATTTTCACTGATAAATTGAACCAGTTTAATAAGTCAAACTGTGATTTTAAATACACTTCTGGAATTTTTTCGCGAAAGTGGTGTCTCAAAATACATAAAGCTGAGACAAAAAATTATCATTCAGACGTCCTAACAGAATCTATTTATAAGTCGGAGAGTTTTTAGAATCACATATGAAAAACAATATCGATTTTACATGTCAAAATCCCTCATTAAAATGCATCCAAACAAAAAATCAAATTCAAATTCTTATTCAGTGTAAAAGAGAAAATCCTCCTCTCTCATTTCTGAATCAGTGAAATTTATCAAAAATCACTGAAAAACAGTCAGAATTGCAACACAGTAATAAATCAGTGAATTTTTTCCACTGAAAGCAAGTCAGTGAAAGAAAATCACCGGAAATCAGTGAAAATTCACCATAAACTCTGTGATATTTTTAAAATTCATTGAAAAATCTGTGAAATTCTTTGAATAATCAGTGAAAAATCGCTGAAAATGAGTGAATTTCATTGATTTTTCCTGTGCTGCAATTCTGACTATTTATCAGTGATTTTTCACTGATTCGAAATGAGAGAGTGGCTTATAATAAATACCATCATCTTGACACAATTTGGTAGTGACCAAACAGTGGCGTCGTCAGAATCGAAAATGGGGAAGGGGGCACAAAAGGGGCCATATGTTGGACAACTTTTTTTGCTTTTTCGAAGTGGAAAAGAGGGACTGACTTTTTTCACCTGCTAAAAATGGGGAGGGGGTAAAAAGGGAGCCTTCTTCCGCACTTTCGTCTCAGATAGGTTATAAAATTGCAACTTTGTTTATGCCCGAGCGAAGCAAGTGCGAAACTTTGAAAAAATTGGATTTTTAATGCCCTAAAAAGTCGTTTTTCCATGTTTTAATGCTTTGAAACTCCCTATCTGATGTAAGTGTAATGTAAATTTATAAATACAACATAAGGTTGGGGGGGGGGCAAGCAGGGGCCAGAACTTTTTTCAGGAGGGCCTGCCCCCCGGGCCCCCTTGACGACGCCTCTGGTGACAAGTCAGTTACCCAAGCAGCTTGCATTGATGAAAATGAATACTATGGAACTTCAAATTTATTTTTCGACTTTTGGCCAGCTAGATTTTCTGAAGCTTCACTGTGTGATCTTCCTTGGCCTTATATCAGCAACATTATTGGACATAATAATAGAATTCTGAGTTCAAGTAACTTTCCAAGTTCAAAATGCGACATAATTCGAGATTTTTAGTAAGATTAGGGGTGGAAATTTTGTCAAAAAGACAAATTTGACAATTTTTGGGGAGTCTTCCCTTAGTGTTCCCTCTGCCACACTATTCCAGCTTTCAAGATGAAAAATAATTTTTTTGAGGAATCCAAGCTTCTCCTAGCTTCCCCTCTGCATCACCACTGAGTATTATGATAGAATTTATTCTGAGTTCAATGTTCAGGTTCAGAATACGATATAATTTGACATTTTTTGTAGTATTTAGGCTAAAAATTTTGACGAGTGGCCAAATTTGGCAAGAAAATTTTGTCAAATGGCCAAATTTGACAATTTTAGGGAGGTCAGGCACTCCCTACCTTTTCTTCAACGACACTATTTCAAGTTTCCGGATGAAAAATAATTTTTTCGCGAAATCCAGGCTTCTCCTAGCTTCCCCTCTGCATCACTACTGAGTATAATGATGAAATTCTGAGTTCAAATCATGTTCAAGTTCAGAATACAATATAATTTGGGATTTTTTTTCAGTTTTTAAGCTGGAAATTATATCGAGTGGTTAAATTTAGCAATTTTTCGGGTAGGTCGAGCTTCTTTTGGCCTCCCTTCAGACTTCCCTGATCACTGTAGGGATAATTTTAGAGTAAATTATGACCATTGACATCCAATCTACGAACATGTTATTATCTTAGTATTTATTCATTTGGAAACCGAATAAATCCAGTAATTCTAATATTAAATGGCCCCGTAACTCCAGCATTCGATTCTTTCAAAAAATTAAAAAAAACCATCAATCAAATCTTATCTTTAATCCTTTCGACCAATCGCGTCGATAAAACAGGAAAGGCCTTACTCTGCAACCGGTTCAAACTGCTCCAATCTTTTGGTATCAAATTCGTTACACATACGTCGTTTAAACAATTTTAGCCTTCGATCGGGCAGCTCGAGCGTGTTTAACATTGAGAAAGACCATTTACACGGTGAAAAAAATACCATCTAGGTAATTGCACCTCCTTTATCCGCGTTATTTGGCAAAACTCCCATTACCAACCGGTACCAGCACATTGCCGAGTCTTTACATAACCGCCATCGACCAAAGTACCTCTACCAGTAGACTTGTGTACGTATGGCATAACGCAATCATAATCCGTACTACAAACTAAGTATCGTATATGTACCTAGATTTTACGTGCGGTAGATTTCAACATCGTTATCATCATTCGGGAACACGCGCACAGTGAAATTCACTCTCTCGATTGACCAGTCCTACAAGAACGGAAGGTACGACGTAATAACGCCTCGAGAAATGCCTACACAATGTTCATATACGCATCAAAAATTCCAACTGCCAGGTCCAAATGGCCATACAAACTATCGATGGCATTCATTGACAACATAAGCCTTACTCTCGAGTTTCAACGGCCTACAGAATGTCGAATGCCTACGTAAACCTAATTAAAACGCGACCCCGATCAATGTACTCTGAATTGAGAGTAAGACTCGTTTTCTCTCTTTCTATTTACGCAACCCACCTTCTTGTTAGCATTTTTATTACGGGAAACGAATGGTACGTTATGACGAGCACCATCGACGCGAATACGACCGGAAAGAAGGAGGAAAAATGACCGTAAGTAACTTTCACCCATTCGAATAATTGTCTCTTCATTATGTTTGTATTTGCGTTTACAAATTAGTCAAAGATTTTGAAGAGAAGACTGGTACCTGAATAATGAACTATAGAATGGTGGATTGCGAAAAAATCAACTTCCAAACGAATTACGATTTCAAAAATTGTGAATTGTCGAAATCTACATTGAAGAAATCAGGCAAAGAAAGTACCCATTATTTTATTTCAATTTTTCCAGGGGTTTGAGATTTCTCTTCATATTTTTGGCGAAAGTTCAATTTTTGAGTTTTTCTGAGCTGTTTTCTACATTTTCTGTACTCTAGTATTGTCCCCAGGTCATGGCTTTTTTGTCCCATATTCTCAAAACGAAAAAAATGAACTCATTATAATTGAAAAATACGACTTCGGGATTATGGATTAATTAAGCATGACCATTGGAACACCCTGTTCGAGTTAAAAAATCGAACAGACGTGTGCCAGGTCAGATGTCGCTTGCCTAATATGAAGGAATTTCAAGGTGAACAAATTATGGATCGAGTTACTCACCGAATCGGGATCAAATAAAATAGTTAGGTAAAAATAGATTAATTTTTTGTGATAAAAATATTCAACTTGAAATCATATTAAGAAATCTATCGGGGAAAGAGGAGGCAAAAAATGAAAAATTCCAACGAATCGACTTTTTTGCCAATTTTACTTCAGGACGAATTGAAATTAACTTGGGAAGGGTAAAAATTTCCCACTGGAATGAAAATTTTCCTCATTTTTCTCATTTTTTCCACCTCAAAACAAAAATTCTTCAAAAAAATCATTGAAAAAATTTGAAATTTTTCTAAACGAAAACTAATTTTTCAACTAAAAATGAAATTTAATCAGAATCAAAATCGATCATTTTGACTCGTGGAATTCCTTTTCGATTTATAATACGGAGATATTTGAATCATCATTGGGCTCAGTTCCTGTGCAATTAGAATAAATTGACAGAGGCTCGGTTCAAGACTTAATTTTAGATTGACTCGAATTATGATTCACATCATGAAAACTACGTGATTCGAATCATCGATCGTATACTTCGTGGGAAACTGGCTGAAATGAGAATCACGACTTGCTTAAAATTTATTCCAATCATGTTCTAGTCCTGAACCTTCTCCATTGAAATTTGTTTGAAATTTTTCAACGACACGACGGTTTTTTTCAAATTTTATGAGGATATTAAAAATTGAAGATGGAAACCAGTCCATGAAATCGAAACGAAAAGTTCATCTTTAAGACAAAATTTTGAAACTATGAAGAAATTAAATAATTTTTTTAAATCAAAATAGCGAATTTTAATACCATATATGCCTCAATTTGAACACATGGAACGAACAGAAGAAGTTAGCTTATTGGAGGTGCTAAAAATCGAAAGTTTTCGTCTAAGATGAAATTTTTTCGACTGAAAAACGATTTCTCCAACCTTTTTCTGACTCGAAAATTAGAATTTTCAATAATGAAATCATTACTTCTGAAAATTTTTCGACTCCAGTCTAATTTTTCCAACTCAAAAAACAATTCTCTCGCATTATTGGGAAAGTAAGCAAAGAATTCCCAAACCAAAACAATATTCACATCATTCAATAATAAATGAAATATTCGAAAAACATTCTAAAAACGTACATACTTGAAAAAATCTCATCAAAATTCAAAAATAAGAAATAAAATTTCAAAGGCTCTGGTGCAATAAGGGGGTCATTTGGCCTCAAGTGGAACTTTGTAAAAATTCTTATGCCATTCGATTTGGATTGGTAAAAGATGATTTTAGAGCGCATGAGCGAATTTTTATCTCACCCCTGGGGGGCTGGGGGCCCAAAATACGCGATTTTCAAGCTAAAACCTTTTAAAAATTCTCTCTCCGCGAGTTTTCAACCGATTTTTTTCAAACTTGGCACATAGGTAGAGGTACTAGAGGGGAGTGCTCTGAAATTTTTTTAGATTTTTCCGACCACCTTAATGACCTTGAATTTGACTTTTAAAATTTCAAATCACCCTGGGGGGCACAGCCTTGGTGCTGTCTCAAAAAATTTTTCAAATTAAAATTTCCTAATGTATTTTACACTCCTGAGAATTTTTTCAGATTTTTTCAAGTGGTGGAAATTGGTCAAACATTCAAAAAACTGGTGTAATTTATCATTTTTGTTGCTTAAAATCATTGTTTTCCATCACTTTTTCATTTTTTATAGTTTCCTGCTAAAAATATTATCATTTACTCGCCGTGCCCCATTTCGACCCTTATTCATTAATTTCTTACAACTATGATGTTTTGAGCGAATTTAATGCTTACACCATTGCAGTAGTTCAATGTAGTCCCTGCGGTTAGTTCAGGCATACTGCACTTTTTGAACTAGAGTTGAAACGTGCTTTTTATATTAGTGTGTGACCCATAAGGAAATCTTTAAAAAGTAAAGTCACTAAAAATTTCTCTTATGGGATGAGCGTGGGGGAGTTTTAGGAGAGGGTTAACCCCGATTCTCTCCCCCTCCCCCCTTTTCTCATAAGTTTGACCCACGAAAAAAAATTGAACGATTTTTGTTCTTCGATATATAATGCATAATTTCATTATTATCCGGATTCATTTTGGAGCAAATTTTGTTCGTGGGTTCAACTTTTGTGAAAACGAGGAAGGGGAGAGGTCTACTTTGTCGGGAAAAGTTTGTGAAAATGGTCGTGATAGAGCTCATTGGAAAGTAAATTCAATTCTGAATACTTTTTATGATTACAAATTTTGTCATATCTTCGAAACTATTCGTTTAAAATTAAGAAAACGTGATTTTGAGGTTTTCCTCAAAAACTTAAGTTTTGTTTCTAAATTTAGGAGGCAGGAGTTGGTCCAAAATGGACTTTGATGAGAAATGAAAATGTACATTAGGTGCTGAGGAACAACTTCTGTTTGAAAATTTTTTCATTACGACTCATAGATAAGACGATACACGCGTTTGAATTTGAAATGTTGAGGAGGGGATGGACCCTGGGGAAAGGAGGAGGGGATAAAAAGGGCATACGGGCTTATTTTCTTTGTTTTAGTACCAGAACAAGAATCAATCATAAAATCAATTTTAACAGGAATAGCGCGCGGATGTACGATTGAGACCTGACTATACACCAAAAAAATGCTCCAATCTCGTTTAAACTCAAGAATGTAGTAATTGAAAAGTTGAAAATCCTTTGAAAAAATTTTTAGTCACATGCCACGCCAGGGAGTTGAGTGAATTTTTTCTTGAAAAACTCCCTAGGTAGGTACTTTAAGAAGCCTTGGATCGGTTTGAAAAAACTGAAAATGGCAATTTTGTGTTGGTTTTGAAAAAAGGATCGGTTCCAGGTACAAATTTCGTTGAGAAAATGAGAAATTGCGAATTCGAGTCGATTTTAGCGAAAATCTACTGTTTTTCGCCACCAAAAATCGACAATCAAGAAGGTATTTCAATTTCTATTTGGAAACCAATAACAAATTCGAATTCAGAAGGTTTGGATTCTATTACAAACTGGTTTCAAATTCTAATGGAAACCATCGTAATTTTACCTCTTTTTTTCTAAAAATCGGCCACTTTTTGCGACACAAATTGTACGATTAAGCGAGTTCTACGCTTTTGATCGGAAAACTAATCACAGATTAAAGTTCAAGAGGGACGAATTATACATATGAAAATGACACCATGCTTACCTCGACCCTTGTTTGTAGAAAAATCGAGGTTAACCCTCTCCTAAAACTCCCCCACGCTTATCCCATAAGAGAAATTTTTAGTGACTTTACTTTTTAAAGATGATAATATTTTTAGCAGGAAACTATGAAAAATGAAAAATTGATGGAAAACAATGATTTTAAGCAACAAAAATGATAAATTACACCAGTTTTTTGAATGTTTGACCAATTTCCACCACTTGAAAAAATCTGAAAAAATTCTCAGGAGTGTAAAATACATTAGGAAATTTTAATTTGAAAATTTTTTTGAGACAGCACCAAGGCTGTGCCCCCAGGGTGATTTGAAATTTTAAAAGTCAAATTCAAGGTCATTAAGGTGGTCGGAAAAATCTAAAAAAATTTCAGAGCACTCCCCTCTAGTACCTCTACCTATGTGCCAAGTTTGAAAAAAATCGGTTGAAAACTCGCGGAGAGAGAATTTTTAAAAGGTTTTAGCTTGAAAATCGCGTATTTTGGGCCCCCAGCCCCCCAGGGGTGAGATAAAAATTCGCTCATGCGCTCTAAAATCATCTTTTACCAATCCAAATCGAATGGCATAAGAATTTTTACAAAGTTCCACTTGAGGCCAAATGACCCCCATATTGCACCAGAGCCTTTGGGTATTTTTTTCAAAAAATCACGAATAAGATGAAAAAGGTCCATTTAGGGTACCAGAAATTTTAAAAATCACAACATTTTTGGCAAATTCTGATGATAAAAAATTTCAATGAAAAACTCCAACCAATAAATTCAGAGCCAAACAAAAAAAATTCACAAAATAAAATTTTCTAAAATGAAAATAATTTACAAAAATATTGAAAAAAATGATTGAAATTTTCAAAAATGGGCAATCTTTAAATACAAAAAATAATTTTTTTCAAAATTCAGAAGTGAGGGGAGAGGTAACAACATTTTTGAAACGCTTCAATATCAATGATGAAGACCTTTTTTCAAAAATGCACCAAAATCAATTTTTGTTTCAAAAAAGTCACATTAGGGGCAATTTTTCATCAAAAAATGACCTCAAATGCTTCAATTTTCAATTGTTTTCATTGACTCTCCTTCCCTTCCGGCAAAAAAAAGTTGAAAATTTGAAAAAATTTTGGAATTGCTTTTTCCTGAAATGAAAATGATAAAACTTTGATTTCGATCATAGAAAAACAAATCAAACTTGCATTTTATTTCCTCGTTTATCAAAATTTTTTCCAAGATGATCTTGAATTTACAATTTTTTCAACGGAAAAATCTTAAAAAAGTGACCAACGAGCGACTTTAAAAAAAACTTTAAATGACTAGCATTAGAAAAGGTGAAAAGTAGCACATTATGATACGTCAAAATGTTTCTTTTCCAAAATTAAATTTTTAAAAAGAAAGGGGAGCAGGTGAAGGAGGTGAAGAGAGAAGAGGGTACAACTTTCAGACATCACACAAAAAATGAAAAATGGGTAAATTTCAGGTTTAAAATCAGATTGTAATCTCGGACAATGACACGTGACACTTGGAAATTTCTTCCAACTTTTTATATCAGATGGAGAATCTGCTGATAATGAATCGACTGCGGTTTCCAAAAAAAAAAAGAAATCGCCTCGTATTTAATCTCGAGTGTAATCAAAACTCGTCCAATTTGTTCCCAAAAAGACGTCATCTAAGAAAGTAATTTTCAATTCTTCGTTTAAAATTTATTCAGATGATCACGATGTCTATAGACTGATCCAAAAAATGAAAATTTTTGCAATTTTCCGGATTTTTTCGGCCATTTTTATGCCATTTTTCTTGCTTTAAATTTGCCCCCAAAAAAGAAACCCCTATTTATCCTTCGATTGAAAAATTCAGGGAAAGAGGAAAAAGTTGAAAATTCTTGCTTTTTGCAGTAAAATTATCAAAATTATTATTTTCGTATTTTCTGATTTTTTTACTACTAAAGTGAAATTCTTGCTATATATTTTCTATTTTTTTTCGTTTTTCTTGCCAGCAGACGCCGTGAAAGATCCACAAAATTTTACTTCAAAAGTTCAAAAATCAGAAAAAAATATATCAAATGACTTTTGAAAGGGTTAGAGAAGATGAGGGAAATTTGATCCCTCCCTTCAAATAATAAAATTCCAATTCCAGATAAAAAATGAACTTAGAGTCGAAAAATTAGCACTTTTCAAAACGAAAATTAGCATTCAAAATTCATAAAACTCCATTCGAATCTAAAATTTTCAATTTCGCCCTCCAATGACATTTTCGACTAGGCCACTTCAACTTTCGAATCATCGGTTTAAAATACTCCATATTTCGTCAAACCTAACCACTCAAAAGATCACTTCAATCGACACGTACACCTCTCTAAACTCGACAATTAACCAAACGAATATTTTACGTCACGACACTAAAAAAAACACGCTACACGACAAAAAGCTGACGCTTCGGACACTCGGTCAATTACTGGTACATTTAAACGTAGTAATTTTTAAAAACACAATTACTACAAAAAGAAAAACGTTCGTTCGAATAAATTATACCCTCGACAATTAACATTCTTTGTCCATCGGTTGAAAAATTTCAACTTTCACAGCATTACGACAATTACACTCATAAATTGGTAAAACTTTCGGTATAGATAAGATTGCGTAAAGAAAAAAAAAAGGTAGCTCATGTATAATTAAATCTCTCCTAAATAACGACACGTTCTTAATCTCATTATCTTCGACGACGTAACAAAAACCTCTTACAGAATGGTATTCGATAATTTCCATAATATCCGTTCTAAAAATTACCAATATCTGAAAAACCCCCGCTATTTCGTACCAATAACTCGAAATTAATTAATAAATCTGGCCAATTTCGCGTAATATCTCGAAACAATGGCACAATCGCCCACATGGCTTGATGAAATTTCACGTCCGGCGAAAGCCACCTCTTTAGATGCCCACGTTCGACTCAGAAGAGCTCACGGGGCGATCTATTCTCTTTATTCGTTCGAACGACGGGACACTTGGATGGAAAAAATTATCTTTTTTGTATCTTCGGGCGATGTAGAATTTTCTCTCTATAAGGGTGTGTAAGGTCACCGGCAGCTCGTCATTGTGGCATTGACAATGAAACTCGTTCTAATTTATTTTAACAAAAATAAAATTTTATTTACCTTTTTTGAATTTCAACCAGCACCATTCTGGTTGCTCACGTAAACCAGTCGATTAAAAAATACACGACACTGTAAAATTAATCCAAGGGTTGGAATTGAATTTCGGGCCTAGAAAGGCATCGAAAATGGAAATTTGGCACGAAAGATGGAGCCGGGTACGAGCTGAGAAAAACACCGCGGTCAATTGCGAATACGGACGGTTTCACTTTATTTGAAAAATTCCGTGTAACGTAAAAGTATATGTATAGCGAGACTGAAAAGAGACCTGTTTTAATAACCATATATATATAGCACACAACCTGCATGACTATTGCCTTTCACTTTTTTTCTTTCTTTTTTTTTCCTCTCGTAATGTAAACGTCATCGTAGGCCCCGGCGATACCATCGTCCACAGATCTCTCTCCTTTTTCCTCCTTCGACAACGTGTATGTTGTTCTACCTCCACACGCCCGACGAAGCCCTCTTTTCGCCTCTTCGCCGGCTCCGTACATTGTACGTACGGCGGCGGCGTCCCGTGCGAAAAACGTGAATTGATAAATTTATTCCACACGCTGGTATTATGGCTCCGCGTTACCGCAGCTATTTTATAATTTCGTCCGATGCCAGCGCCAATGCCGTAATACGAATCGACGTTCTGCCAGGTGGAATCCGATGGTCTTGCTCATCCACGTATTCCATCGTTGGTGCTGATGGCCAATCGTTCCAGGTATCGAGGGATTTCAGCAGATTCGCAGGTATTTGCCAGTCGCGTGAATCTGGAAAATCTATGGTTTTCAACTGCAAGAAAATCTTTTTCATTTGACTCGAATCCAAAATTATGCTCGAGTTTCATCGTACCTTGTCCGGTTACGATTCTGCCAATTTTTTATCCGAAGGAATTTCGATTTTTGCTTCTTATTTTCCTTTTTTCTGGACCTTGGAACTCTGAAGATTTCTCAAATCGTGTCATTTTCCTCTCCCCCGCTCCCCTTCGATCGAGAACCTGGTCGTTTTTTTCGAATTCTAACTACGCAGTGAAGTGTCCAAATTCCGAAACTGATAAATTTCAGCAGCAATAACACATCGTTCAGAGTAGATTCTGGGAATCGTCGATTCTTTGCCAAACTAGCTCTTGGTATTGGTTTTGCGAAATAGCTACAACAACAACAACAACCTGCAGCTATCTCGAAAGTTTGTTCTTGACCAAAAACTACCACGTTTCTACATTCTCTCGTATACATACGTACACATTGGTATTTTTTTTCTATCTTTCTGTCTATCTGTGGGTATGATTTAGATGCATATACAAGATAGAGGAATATACACAGGAGATACATGTCGCTATGTCGTAAACTGACTCGAGCGAATCAGCGCAGAAATAGTCTCGGTTGGTTTGACAATTAAATGGTATGGCAACACTGTGTGCTAAGCTTGTAGGCATATGGGCACGATAATTATCGGTTACCGAATGAAAACGAGAGTCGTAGAAGATGAAAATTTTATCCAAATGATGAACGTATTGTTGGAAGGAACGAATCGTTGCCGAACGAATGGTTTGATAAAATCAAAAACAGGGTCGTATTCAGGAACGTAGCGAATGGGTGAGTTGGGGGGGAGAACTCAACCCCTCCCTCCCTCAGATACAATGCTAATAGAAAAAATTGACAAATTCGTCTCAAATAAGAAAAGTTGACCAAAAATAGGAAAATTTTGGGGTAAACAACGCTTTTTCTGAAATTACAACCCAACTCTGAAATTACCAGGGATCCGGAGCGGAGCCGGAGGGAGGAGGGCCCCCCTCCGGGCGATTTTTCCGGAGCCGGAGCCGAAGCTGGAGGGTTTTTTGTAAAAATTTCGGAGCCGGAGCCACTTTAAAAAAATTTCGGAGCCGGAGGGATGTTTAAAAAAATTCCGGAGCCGGGGGGACCACATTGGACCCCCTCCGGCTCCTCGCTCCGGAGGTCCCTCCTTTGTATTTTAAATTTCAGAACGTGTTCATTTTCCCCACCATTCCAGTCGTATTCGTTGTTCAAAATAAAGATTTTCGATTTTGTAAAACTCATATTTTCTCATTTCTCTACCACTGGGACACAGTCATTGCTAATTTCTCCACCACTGGGACACACACATGTCAATTTTGTCTACCACTGGGACACGCAGGGTCAATTTACTATACCACTGGGACATACGGTACCTCAAGCTCCCTGAGGAGGTTGGGGGAGGGGAAAAAAAATTCTGTGACACCTGATCTGATTTGTGTTTGGAAGGGGGGGAGGGGGGGGGGGGGGGTTAAGGAACAATTTCCATTAAAAACAAATTAAAATGCAATGATTCTAAAATCGGTCGCGAAAGGGTTAACCAAGTACTGTATTTTTTATTATTTTCATTATAATTCCTTAAAATTATATAAAAATTTTGATTTTTCATCTTCGGAGGGCTCTCTGGAGGGCCCTCCGGAGCCTTTTTTATTGAGCCGGAGCCGGAGGCATTTGAAAAAAAATTTCGGAGCCGGAGGAACCAGACCCCCTTCTTCCAAATCCCTGGAAATTACCTCCCAATTTTAAAATTTACAAAAATTTTGGCCTCTCTGAGCTCGGCCTTATTGTATTTTATCTACATCATGCAAAAGTGAATTTTTTTTCGTATTTTTCCTCAAAATCATGTCACCTAATTTTATGATTTTTTTCTCCTCAAAAATAATTTTCGAAGTTTGAAAATAATTTTTTTTAAAAACTTTGGCCTCACTGCACTCAGCATTATCATACTCTCTCATTTTTAAAATCAGTGAAATTTATCAAAAAACACTGAAAAACAGTCAGAATTGCAGCACATAAATCAGTGAAAAAAATTCACTGAAAGCAAGTCAGTGAAAGAAAATCACAGAAAATCAGTGAAAATTCACTGAAAACTCAGTAATATTCATGAAATTTACTGAAAAATTTGTGAAATTCTTTGAATTATCCGTGAAAAATCACTGAGTTTCACTGATTTTAACTGTGCTGAAATTCTGACTGTTTATCAGTGACTTTTCACTGATTTGGAATAAGGGAGTATTTCTCCCTCAATAATTTCAAAGTAAAAGTGTTCTCTCATTTTGAATCAGTGAAAAGTCGCTGATAAATAGTCAGAATTGCAGCACAGAAAAAATCAGCGATATTTTTTGATTTTCAGCGGATTTTCACTGATTTTTCAAAGGAATTTCACCGATTTTTCATCAAATTTCAGAAATTTTACTGATTTTTCATTAGTAAATTTTCACTGATTTTCCAACAATTTTTTTCACAGTTTGCTTTCAGTGAAATTTTTCTTACTGATTTATTACTGTGCTGCAATTCTGACTGGTTTTCAGTGATTTTCGATAATTTTCACTGATTTATAAATGAAATAGGTTAATTTTTTACTCAAGTTTATTAATCTAAAACATTGGTTTATTTCGCCTTGAACTTGACGTTTTCTAAAATTTTCAAAAATCAAGCCGGAAATTCCGAAATTTTGCTCCCTCAATTCAATATTTAGACTTCGGTACGTCACGGCACATTTTGCAACACCATTTTATGAAACCTAAATTTTACTTCAAATTCATTTCATCCATAAGCGCAACTAAGGGAGAGGCTCAAGGAGTTCGAGCTCCCCCCCCCCCCCAGCACGGAAAAGAGATTTTTTACAAAAATGTGAAAAAAGTGATTTTTGAAAAAATTTCGCCCTCGTTTCGCTCGGGCAATATTTTGATCATGTTTTCTTGAATAAATCTGATTCAGTCTTTGATGAAATTCTGCCTTTTAGAATAATCAGTGAATAATTTTCTTTGAAAAGACAAGTAATGATTTTTCATTGATTTCTCAATCAATCACCATTTGTCAGGAAAAATCAATAATTATTTTGACTTGACTGAAAGATCGGTGAAAAACCACTGATTTTCAGTTAGTCATTCCACTAATTCAGGGAGGAGGAGAGAAAAATTTACTTTTCTCCCCTCAAAAAAAATGAAAAAAACTGCATTTTCAGAAAAATTAGGTTCTAGTCGAAAAATGGGCAAAAATTATGACCATTTTTTTTGGGGGGGGGGGCACGCTTTTAGGGATGATAATAGAATCGAAACAGACTGTGTTACGAACCGGAAGATTTGATTCGAGACAAAAATCGTCAATATTTTGCCTCTCCAATGATCTAAACCCAACTCCAATTCAATTTCGAATCCACCACGAAGGACACAAAGACTGAACCGTCACTCGCAATCAACAAAATCTCAAAACTAACAGTCATTACATCATTAAATAACGTTACAAACGTGTAGTTCAACTATTCTCAAAAAAAATTACGAACCTATATTTATAAAAGAAAAAAGACTAGAGGAAAATCATAAAAGCTGCCAAAAATGTCACGTGGGATTTTGTCAAATCATCACAGAAACATTCAAAGAATAAGAATCATCAGAAATATTGAAAAAAAGTTGACAATATTGTTTCAATTGAAAATTTCATAAAAATCATTGAAAATGGCAAAAATATCGTAAAAATATTCAAAAAAATTATATAAAAGTTTATAAATTCGTGAAAATTATCGAAATAGTATACTTCACAACAAGGGAGAAAATAAACAGTGATGCAAGCATCACAAACTTTCCGGACAGGTGTGAAAGAAAAATAAACGAAAGTATTACCTAGGTACCATAATTGTCTAAATTTTGCCCAAGAAAAAAATTAGGTTACTCTTTTATGTGTATTATATGCTCGCTGAGGAAAAATATACGTTATCTTGAAAGAAAGAGGCAAAAATGCTGACGCGAGATATATTTGGTTCTCTCTAAATACGTCCTCCCATCGATAAGGAGAGAAATAATTGTTATCGCGTTTTAGATTACGATTACATGCAATGTAACGCGGCAAATGACCAAACTCAAAGATTTTTGGATTAAATCGCTCGTAAAAAAATTTCTGGTGAACCTATCGATCTGAAATTTTGGCATAGCCTTCCTTTTTGCAAACCCCAACTCCTATTAAAATTTCAACGAAATATTTAAATTAGGACGGACGTAATCGTGTTCACAGACATTTTTTATCCCACATACATACATACATACATACATACATACATACACACATACATACGGAACATCACCTGGAAAATGGTCAAAACAAACTTGTACAAAGTCAGATTTTGTCTAAACTCAATATTGGCGAAAACGAATTTCGACCCGAAAACAATACTTTCCTTACAACGCTTCGCGCTGTCCGGAAAGTAAAAAGAATTTTTGACGAGTGTGGGGTTTGTGGCACGAGTGAAGCGAGGGTAACAATTCACACAAGTCAAAAATTGTTTTTTCTTCGAGTTTTGAACGATATTTTTCTTTATTGTGGAAGAAAAACGCGAATTTGAGCACTCGAGTGATTCGCGAGTCTATAATGAAAACATAGTTTAATTTGGGTAAATAGGCAGAAAAATTGTAATTAAATAAATTAAAGTAGTAAAAAAAACACTATCGTAGATAATTGAAAATTGGTAAAAAGTGGTGGAAAAATTCTCAATTTTTTAAGGTCAACAAAAATATTCGAAAAAGATTGAAATTTATAAAAAATTGGATATACGTGAGCCTGGGTATAGAAACCAACTTTAGGTGTCAAAAATTGGTTTTTGAATTAACACTGATTTTGAGGTTTTCAGAAGGTGTAGAATCAAGAGGTAACCTCAACTCAAAAACCAATTTTTGACACCTAAGGGTGGTTTCTATATCCAAGCTCACATATTCTAAATAATGGTGGAAAATGACGTAAAATATATCATAAAAATTGTCATAAATTTCATAAAAATGATCATAAACGCTTGATAAATTGTAAATCAAAAAAAAAAAATTAATCTTAGGAGGTAAAAAACCAGCAAAAGGCGATAATCACAAAAATTGGGACTTTTTAAATCCACTCTAACCACAACGTCAGAGGGTACATCAACTTTATACAGAACGACAAAGTTTTGAAAAAAATTAATTTTTTTTTGAAAATCGATAAATTTTTTAATGAAAAAATAGGTCTGACTAATAATTGACAGAGTTTTCACAAAATTTTCTACACTGCCCAAAGTATATACATGCAATACCAATAAAATTCAATTTGATCTAATTTTTACATTTGAGTGTTGAAAACGTAAATTTGGCTAAAATTACAATTTTCCAACACTTTTACACTCGCAAATTCAATGAAAATTGAATAATATTTCGATTTTGATAGTCCAAAAATTGCGAATTCAAGGGGAAAGAGACAAAAGAACGTTGAAAATTCGTCTTCAAAATTTTCCAGGGAGAAAAAGTAGTTCAAATTTTTGAACCAAGACTCCCCCTCGCTCTCGCCGGATCTAAAAACGAACCAGAAAAAAACATCAAACCTAGCAATATTTTTTTTAAATTGTTAAAATTTCAACAAATTAGCGCAAAAATTGGTAAAAATTGTAGAAAAACACGCGACAAAATGATTTGTAAAAAATTATGCGAAGTACTCGAATAAAAAATCCTTCAGGAAAGAATTTTCAAAACATGCTAAAATTTCAATTCTAAGAAACGCTCAATTTAAAATTTTCAAAAACTAGTGAAAAAGTCAAAAAAAGTCAGAAAATTCAGAAAATCTAAGTAAATTAAAATTTTCAAAAACTAGTGAAAAAGTCAAAAAAATATCAGAAAATTCAGAAAATCTAAGTAAATAATGCAGAAATTTCTTGGAAAAATATTGGTACAAAATTGAAATTTTTCACGAAATCTTGATCAATTTTCATGAAATTTCAACAGTTTTTTCAAAGCTCTTTTCTTTGATATTTGATTTTTTTAAATAAATTCGAACTTTTCAAAACCACTTTGATCACACTTCGATCAATTTTTTTCTAGTATTTTCGAAAAATCACTGGTTCACCAATGATATGTACCTTGAACAAGTTTCTGTTTTTAAAAATTCAATAATGTTGATCTTTTGAATTTTTATAACTTTTTCGTGTTTTTTTTGTTATTTTCTTGAAAGCAGAGAAAACTATTGAAATTTTTTAAAATTTTTCTTCAAAATCCACGACTAATTCATGACTTTGTGGTGTCTAACTCAATTTAAAAAGTGAAAATTATTGCTTTTTCTGGATTTTATTGCTATTTTTTCCAATTCTCTTACTTTAAAATAGCCAAAAAAATACCCCTCTTTCTATCTTTCGAATAAAAAATTCAAGGAAAGAGGAAATTGTTGAAAATTTTTGCTTTCTGCAAATCTTGCTATTTTCTGGTTTTCTCGTTCTACTTTCCAGTAGACACCACGAATTAAATATCTTTTCAATCTTCGACTTTTTTACAACTTTTGCTACCAGTAAACACTAAAAATCAAATATTTCGTATCGTTGACGAGAAAGTCTGCGAAAAAAAATCCATCCAACCTCCAAATCAAAATATAGGCACTAAAAATAGAAAAAATCTCCCCGAACTTACACCAATCAAAATCGAACTTTCCACCATATTTATCACCAACTTCAAACCATCCGAATTCAGTTCGAAACCCTATGAAAACCACGCACCGAAACAACTCTGTAATTATTCGCAAAATTCTCCCACGAAGGCTATTTTTCGGTTGAAAATTCTCCATAAAAATTTACGACCGTATAAAATTTAAAACCTACAATGACTCGGGGCATAGGAAAATGAACCATAAACCGCATCGATAAAAAGTCTACTTCTACACGTGTGCAACCTTACACAACGTGTTATTCCTCATTCTACAAGTGAAAATTTTCCACACGATGACAACTCGAAGTCGAACTTGTCCAACAAAATCTCTCCAGCTGACCAGGTCTCGACTTCTCATTTCAGGGCCCATCTCACACACTTCTCCAACCAAAGAGAAATCAAACCAGTAGCTTTTTCCAACTCCGCACAGACGAGTCCTTCACCCTTGCTCAAAATCCACTATAATTAGTCATCGTAGGATGAAAACAGTTCGCCATGTAAAGCCCACGTGGAGGCGAAACAGAAAGAAAAATTGCATTTGTGGTACGTAAACGCGATATGAACGCAGTGAAGATGATTTTACGCTACCGTGGTAAACCAGTCGATAAATCTTGCATTTTTCCTTGACACCGTACAAGCTCGTGATTCGCCTTCATCCGAAACACCTTTTATCACACGGAGTCTCATTCGTGTTAAATTATCCGCTGATGGTAATTAAAAAATTGCTTCACGAGTTCATCGTTTACGGCCAGATGATTACGAAAATTGAACTTGTGGTTTTTCTCGGGACGAAATTTTTCACGTAAACACCTCAGAGACGGTACGACGTCGTCTTGGCGACTAATTTACATAAAAGTAATCAGTTCGATAATAAAATAGGTAAATGAGCTGATTAATTCAAAACCTCTTGGCCTGCGAGTACAGAAATGTAAAAAATGAACGCCTAATGCAACTACATACGTACAAAAGACGGTAAAAGTTTATTAATTAAATTATACCAACGTAATTTCACTACTAAAACGTGTACATACGTACGTTAAATTATCTCGACTTTCTTTTCAAATTTTTCATCGAAAAAAATTACAATTCCCTTGCAGATTGCACAAATTGACCCCTCCCCCCACCCCTTCTTTATTTGGGCCATTTCGCAGACTCGAAGACGTAGTATTGGCGAAGCAACTTCCTCCATATAAAGGCCCCGAAGAACCTACACCGACTACACGGTTACCACATGCGGAAGAATAAAAGCAGAGTTATATTTCCGAACTTCGTGTTATTCTCAAAACAAAACATAAGATTTCACTTTCTCCTCTAGCTCGATTATTTATATTTTGTTGAACGCGAGGCGACCGACGTAGGTATATTTGTGCGTATACGCGTTCAACATTTTTATAATACGTAAAACTTGATTCTGCATTATATCCAGACCTTGAAGAGATCATCCTTTTGCATTTACTCTCTTAATATACAATATAGAATTAGAATACTCTCGATTTCTTTTTTCTTTTCTATTCTTTTCCGGCAGTCTTATGAATTTTTATGGTTTCGTGTACCTTTGAAATAATGCAAATGAAGACCACTTTGTCGAGAACGAGTTTCGCGAGGCGAATTTCTAAGCTCCCCGCTTTTTTTTCCAAAGATGAATGTTTTTTCTGGCTCAGCCATCTTTTTGTGGACGAAATTGAGATGGAAGTATTTTGTAATCGTTTTGTCGTTTGAAATAGCTTCGTAAGGTTGTGACGCTTCAAAGAAATGGTTGAAAAAATTGAAAAAACAATTCGAATTGGAGTGAAATTTGGTGTAGGTAGAAAATGAGGAAGGAATTTGAATTTATTCAACGTGGACTCCCCCCCTTCCATTTTCTCTTATCAGAATGTATCTATTCTTGAAATTGAATCGATAAAGCGATGTTGGAAGGCTTCGAATATTTTAATACCAGGGCAAGAAAATTTTTTAAATTTTACTTTCAGGTTGAGTTTTTAGTTTTAGTTTGGCTTCTATTAAGATTTTTTGGCCAAACAGATTAGACTGGAGAAAATTTGGAAAAGTGATGTGACCTTTTGAAAGACAATTCGAAAAAAATTGAGAAAAATGGCAAATACAAGTCGGAAATTAACGAAATCAGAAGTCGAGGAGATAACATTTTCACAAAAAAGTAATAAAAAACAGGAACTGAAGAAAAAACCTAAAATTGAAACAAATATTTCGATTTTTCCATTTAATTTCAGTTCCAAAATCCTAAATTTAGATTTCTAGGTCTGTTTTTTTTAAAGCCATGCCCCCTTCTCTACTTCATCATTTTTTCATCAAGAAGAGCAGAAGTGGGATACTTCATACTTCTTCAGAAAAAAAACATAGATAGAAAATTAAAAAGATTGCGAAGGAAAACCCGAAATTGGAACTGAAAAATGAAATTAATCATTTTTCAGTTTTGCTTCTAACGAAAGAACAAAAGTCGATGAAATTTTAATTACTGAGAAATAGAAGGGACACGTACACACACACTGAGAAAAATGGAGAATGAAAAATGAATAGAAAGTGTTGCAAAAAATTATAAATTTTATTCAAAAAAAATAAATTTTATCCAAAAATAATAAATTTTATCAAAAAAAATAAAGTTTATCCAAAAAATAATAATAACGGGGCACCATTCGCAAAATTAGCAATTTTTATCAAAAAAAAATAATAAAATCTATCACGAAATTTGGTAAAGTTTATTGCATAGAAAATAAAGTTTGTCAATTTTGCGATAAATATTATAATTTTTCGAATAAATTTTACTAGTTTTGTGAATGGTGCCTTTTTATTATTACGTTTAATAAAATTTATTTTTTATTTTTTTGAGTGCAGCAATATTCAACTTGAGCCTTTGAAATATGATGAAAATGGTGTATTTTCGCCAAATCAAAAAAAAATCAAAAAAAAATTGTCGTGTGTGTCACTAATCCTCCTCCTTTCACCTCATCAAAAAACCACACATTGGACGACTATGAATTCATTAGATCTTTATTTGCAACACTCTTGGTACTGAATTAAATCACAAAATTACAATTTTTGCAGAGAAAAAATCACTTTTCAATAATTTTTTTCATTTTTCCTAAAAAAAATTTGAGCCAGAATTTTTTTTAGTAAATTCATACTGGTTTCAGCGATTTACCTCTTAAAATTTATGAAACTAATCGTTGAAAAACTGGAGAAGCAAAGATGAAAAATTGTAAAAAATTGCTCAAAAGTCATAACTTACTTATCAATTTAAAAAACTATAAGGTGTTAGAGCTCAAAACTCCTAAATAACAAGTCCCCATAGAACTAAAATTGAACTAGAATTTTGATGACGTAATATTATTTTTTAAAAAGTGAAAGTGACTTGGCTGGAGCGACACGAGGGCGAAGAATTTTAAGAAAAATACCTTCAAAAACAAAAGCTTACAAACTCATATATCATTTTTTCAACATTTGATTCCAAAATTTTAAAAAATCTGAGAAAATGGAAAAAAAACCAAAATTTTGTACTTGCAAGATCAAATTTCGTGGTTTTTGTTATTTCCATCGATCTTACTAAGATCGATGGTTATTTCGCGAGTTTTGAATTTGATAGACAAGAACGTACTGAAATTGAGTTATTGGAAAAGTAAAAAATCGAAAAATTCCATGTCCAACTCAATTCTTTTTTTTTTAAATATTATTACGAATCGAAGTACAATTTTTCGCATTTTTATGTAATTTTGTTATTGTTGGAAGGGACTGACCTTCGGTCTACCCTTGAGTAAAAATCTTGATTTTCAGCCAGAAAAATTGGATTGGAATGAGAAATTTTGTGAAAATTTTTCATTGTCAACACCCCACCTCCTCCCCAATAACAATTTTGGTTCATAACCTCATTCCCTATCAATACTTAGTTCTAAATTTTTATTTTCAATTCTACAAAAAGAGATCGTCTGATTAATAAACTTCAATAATTCAGAGCCTTTGATACTTCCAACTTAATTGATTTATGTACAAAAAAAAACAAAAATTTAAGTTGAAATTAATAAATGAAAATAATTTACCAAAAGAATTGAAATAAATTTGAAAAATTGATGAAAATTGAAAGTGAAACCGAAACTATGATCATTGTTTGTTCTAAATCGCCAGGAAAAAAATTGAAATAGATTTTTTTAAGATTGGGGGTATGGTATCTACTGGATCTGAAAAATGAAAATTTTTTACTATTGTTTGGATTTTTCTTGCCTCAAATTTGCCCAAAAAAGACCCCTCTCTTTTCATTGTAGATTCAAAATTCAAGGCATGCCAAAACGTCAAAAATTCTTGTTCATTGTACAAATAATAAAATTCTTGCTAATTTCTGCTTTTCTGCTAGTAGACACCTTGAAGGGGGGGGGGGTTGAAACTTGAAAATGTTCAATTCAAATAGCATTTTAGTATTGGAAAATTAAAACGTTTATTTCAGATTCTTTAATTTTTCACTTTCAGTTTCAAATTCCAATTTTTCAATTCTTTTACTCATTTAAAATTTTTTTTGCATTTATAATGATAAAAGTTTTGTTTGGTTTTTAAAGGCTCAAAATTGAAAAAAAAAAAACGAAAAAGCTGAAACGATTTCAATTTTTTATTAAGCACTGAGTTGTTTTTTGCAATTTTTCCACTCGATCAATTTTCAGTTGATAAATTCCAAAAATTACATTTCTTTTTGATTGCGTTGAAATAAAGCTGACATAATTATGTAAGTGACAATTTCTGGCACTTTCGATACAGTATCATCAAGAAAGTGTCAACTTGTGAAATTTTTAGCATAAATTTGTGGCATATCGCATCAAGAAAGCCAAGAGTATTCGGCAAGGCTGTTATGCAAAGACATTCTGAAAGCTCAGGAAAAAAAATTGTTGTAAGACGGAATGGCTCGATTCAATTCAAATTGAGAAAAAATATCAAAAGGAAAGTAACGTATTGAAAAAATTGAACAATTTTCGAAATTCATTATGAAAATTTCGATGCATTGGAAAAACATGCATCTATCTATCCCAACCTCGACTTCACACAGCTGATCGAAAAATGCAAAAAATGACTGAAACTGACTCAGTCAAATGAGGTTTGAATTTCATAAAAAGTGCCAATTCATTCGAAAAATTCAATAGTTGAAGAACTTTGGCGAAAAATTCAAAATAATTATCAAAAAATTAAGAACAATTTCGCAATCGACCTTCCCAAAGCAAATTTGCCTATTTTTTGACTCGCCATTAAAAAACTCACCGAGCATTCTGTTCCCAGCCAGCACAGCTGGAAAAGGGAAGTAGATACGAATAAAAATGAAAAATGAGCACTCGAATATGGTTATAGAACTTGTAAACAGAGCGTACACAACATTAAACCATACCTAATTACGATAATTTCCTCAGTAAGTGAAATTTTCTAAGAAGTGATAAAGAGGGGGCGGCGGGATTTACACGTAAGCGATGAAATACGTTAATATTCAGGAAGTATGTTGACGTAGAGGTATGAAATGCACCTACATACGTAGTCGACAACTCTCAGACATCGTTATCATCAACCGAACACGTCAGAAAATGATAAATACTCATTGGGAAAATATTTTCACGGGCAAACAAAAGCGTATAATATGATTAATTATACCATAGTACTGGTCAATCGAGCCATTCGATTCGTTTTTGGAAATTCGATTTAGATCCGCGGTGTCAAACGAGAAGGGAGAAAGGGTCAAGTGTGAAATTGAAAGGCAAAAAAGAGATTAATGCGAAGAAATCTCTAGGAAGAAGAGATGCAGAAGGTAATTTCGATGGCAAATGGCTTACGTTAAGGAGTACTAAATTTTGACTGCAACTCTCACTTGCGTATTGATAATTCCACTCTCACAAATACCATCTAGTTGTACATTTATTTTACGTCATGACGTCGCCTCGGATTACATAAAGTAGGTCATTATCGAAACATAAACGCTTTGTTATTGAAATAATAAATTCGTCAGTCGATATACTCACTACCGAGAGTATAAAAATTCGAAATTATAATTCTGAGGACAATATTTAAATATTATCTGATAAGATATAAATAGAAAAATATCTTGGGAGTTGGTACGGTATAAGTTGGAAATACGATAAAAAAAAATTTCATAAAATGTAAATCATTTTATATATAAAAATTAAAACGTCAATAACGAGTTGATGAAAAATTATATCACTTATATAAAGTTCTGACGACTGAAGAGAGTAATTTTTACGAGCAAAGAAATTATTTGTTGGCGAAAATTATGGGAATTTGGATATTACTCGTATACTTATAACCAAATATGACACCTTTATAACGGTATTGTTTGCACTGCATCTCAGAAAGCCATTAATGCGTCATTACTGTATTTATTATGTACGTTGGCTCGTAGAAACTTCCAACTTTCTACTTGCTTTCTGCTAATTGCTAGGGCGCTGTCACAAATCTAGCTACAATTTATAAGCAAATTATTTATATTTTAGACCATATCAAATGGTCTGATACATTTGTTATTTCCTATCGAAGAGAAACTGACGTGTATTAGAAAAATGTAATAAGTTTTTCGGTAATATGACTGACGACAGTATGTTTACTCGATTCAGGTACTCGGATGATTACGATGTGAACTGGCACGTACGTACCATGTGTTACAACCGCTATCATGATTACATTGCGTAACTAACACAATTATGTCGTTTGTTGAAAAGAATATGTAATGATCTGTTCGTAGTTGGCATTTCAAAAACTACCTAGATTCTTTCGTAGTTCGATGCAGCAAAACTTCACAACGCGATCTTCGGCATGAGATTAACTCCGACGGAATATTGGCGGTCAATTTAACGCATAGGTGTCCTTTACAGTAGCAAAATTAATGACGATTTCTACTACATGGTATCAAATACATACTTTACTCTTCGCCGAAGCAGAATGTAGGCAACGACAGCTAATAGCCGTGTAAGATATGTTAATAAGCGGACATATTTTAAAGCCGTCGAAAGTGAAGATTACTGTCTGCTTTATCGATGCATATTCGTTCACACGAATGAGAATGAAATAATCAATACTACTGTAATTTTAAATAATAACGAATGCCGGAAACTTACCATTTCACTTGGTGTGGCAGCTGAACGATGATAATTGGGAGGTTGAGTTCGAGAATACGTTACGAATGGGAAAATTTCTTATACGCCGGATGATTCATTCTCGATTTCATTTTCGACAAGAAAATTTTAACCTCATTTTTTTAAAATTTTCACTTTTACTTTTTTTGAAAAATTTCACAGGTTATAATTTAGAAGCAGAAATAAAACTGCGAAATTTGATTTGTGGAAAACTTTTTTCATTCGAATTGGGTTTTCCATTATTTTTCATTATTTTCCAAAAATATTGCGTAAAATGATATAAGATGTATTTAATTAAACATAAAACTACATTTTATATTCATGTTTGCTTATTAAATTGATTTTCAAACAGAATTTATTCGAAAAAACGTAAAAAATACAAATTTGCACATGGTTTGATATGAACTCCACAAATAAAAACATTCAGAACTTTGAAAAAAAAAGTAAAAAATTCTCGAAAGTTTGAGGCATTGTAATACTACGATGTCAATTTCATTCGCAATTTTGGCGGTCAATTTGAATTAATTTCTTTTTTTTTTAAATTTTCGTAATCAAAATGATCAGTCTCTTTACATTACATTATCAATTATAAGTAATTAAAAACTAAAAATTTTATCATTTACGTATTAATGAATTATTTAAACGAGATTATTGATTAAAGACACGATAATGGGTATAAAATATAATTTTCGATCCAAATTTTTTATTCATCATTTAAAAAATGGGATGGTTAATGAAGTGCATTCGAGTATTTTCATTGCTGATAATCTGCACCCTTTCTTACAGTAAGTAAAGAGTATTCAATTTAGATTTTTCGAGTGAATTCGTGGCTTATTATTAAATTTTCATGTACCCTTTTTAGTCAAATGCGATGGAGAATTGGTCATCATTCACCAACCCGATATCATAAATTTTTACGATGAAAGGCCTCTTTACGTCAGCGAATTAAAATTCGTATTTGGAACTTGTTTAGGTTATCTTCAAGCAAAGGTATGTGATTTTGATTACGTTTCTAGTATTCTATGGTTAATACGAACATGTTGTTTGATAGAGCGCTGAATGGCAAGATCTTCATCTAAGTCGTCCGTACGATTACTACAATATTGTATTTATGGTAGCTGTTGTTCCTGGAGTAGAAACACTCAATGTAACTGGTATAAGAAGGATTCCTTTGATAGAAGATGACTATCTGAATAAAACGTATAGTGAACTTGATCTTAAAACTACCACGTTGTTCAAACATTATCCTCTGAATGGACGAGCTAGACGTTTTGATTTATCGAAAGTTTGTATAAAAACTTATGAAATTGTGTTTTATTCGGTTATCTACCTATGCAATTAAAGTGGACGAATTATCACTATTCAATTTCAGCTTGAAATAAGCGACAGTGATACGACCAGTAGCCCAATGTTAGACGGCGCGTATAAATTTTACGAAACAATAGAAGCTGTAAAGTTATCAAATTCCAATTTTCAAACTATCCCGTGTATTTCTATATGACTATCGTATTGTTTTCTTTTGGTAGGATATGTTGAAACCATTGACAGATGGAGGTCCTTACATTTATTGGGGAGATTATCCTTACTTTAATGAAACAGATCCCGAGTATTTAAAAACAGCTCAGGCTTTAATGACAACTTCGATGAAAAATTTGGCTGAAATGGTGAAGGAACCTAGAAAAGTAAATGATTTCTAACCTCTGTACTCATCAGTAATTCATTAGAAGTGTGTCACTGATTTACTGTTCTTTTGTTTCTAGCCTTTGGTTGCTTTAATCACTCATACTGGTAAAATACATATGACTCGTCGAAAACGTCAAATCGAAGAAAGTTCCTAAATCGAAATGAACTCAGTATAATTTTAGATAGGTTATTTTATGTTACAAACATGAAATTGTATTTTAAACGCAACGTCGAAATAATGTCGATGAATTGAAAAAAATCGAATGAGAAGCTTTTTTATACCATATTTACTCTGTAAGTTCAAATTTTCGAACATCGAGCTCGTCGAACTACCTACGTGGATTTTAAAAGTACGTCGACACTTTTTTACTAATGATGTTCAGTTTTTCAACAATAAATATTTGATTTTTTGAACTTCGTTATGTTTTGTAATTGAATAATACATTTAATTTTAATAATTATTAAATGAAATAATAATAACTATTTTTGTATTTTTTATTCAATAGACGAATCGGAGTTTGCTGCGGGTAGTCTACCCACTGCCTTAGACCGAATTACTGCGCATAGGTTGTAGCGTACATTGTAAAGGTATTGCGCAGACCTTGGATTTCCAAGGTCCACGCGAAACCTTTTTAACATGTATCCAACCTATGCGCAGTAATTTGGTTTAAGGCAGAAATACTACCCGCAGCAAACTCCGATTCGTCTATCTGATATTTTTTTATTAATAGGGAAAACGAGAAACATTACTTGGTCATACTGAATTACTGCCATGACGATGAAAGGGACAGGGGTGGGAGAGATTGTTACTGATTAAAATTTCCGAATGATAAAAAATTTTTGTAAAAAAGATTTGTTGAAATTAAGTATATTTTATTTAAATAAATTATAATTATGGATAAATTAAAAAAGTATATTCTGTTATTGTTATATTTAATCCCCACCATCACTTATGGTAAGTAAAATACTGGATTATTTCTCTTCGTTGACTTGAGGTCTACGCCCTTTTTAAACCACTCGATTATTCAATTTTCAGTTAAAGGTGATGGACAGATGGCCATTCTAGAGAAACCCTCATCTATGAAATTACACGGCGGTGATCAAATGTCCAGTAGCGAGCTTCTTGACACCCTAGAACACTTGCTAGGTTACCAGTTTGAAGTAAGTGAAAATGACACCTTCGGCGAAGATAGAAAGAGCTCCGTAAACGTTGATTGTTTTCCGTATTATAGGGAGCAAAACAAATGGAAATGATGAATGTGTTCGATTACGCTGAATTAAAGGTGATATTGATGAATGTTAATGAGAACATCATTAATAATGAATCAATACACCCTATTAAAAAGTACCAATTGAAAGAAGACATGACCATGGACAATATGATCGGTGAACTCAAAAAAACGGTCGCTGAAAAAAATTTCTTCGGAACAAAAGCTCATGTAGGAACACTTGATCCTGAACAATTCGCTAGTGAAGTCAGTATTTTTAATTTTTTTTGTCGTTCCTTTTTTTGGCCATTATCTATTTGTTGATTGAAATGTATTTTTCAAAATGATTTTTCGATAGATCGATTTAAAAGATGATGGTCCTAAAGTGATATGGGCTGATCTCAAATCGATTGCGGACGATGCAGCAATGAAAACAATGACAGATTTACCGAAAGCAACGGAAAGTTCAGATACGGTATGAAAACCACGCTTTCAATAATTATCCCCTTATTGATAAGTGTCGTGTTTTTATTTTCTTCCAAACATTTTTCTCTTTAGGTTTTGAAAATCATTATGTTTTCGGATGGAAAAATGGCTCAACCTTTCGATCGAGAAAAGCGAGATACTCCTGCAGTTCCGGAAGAATCAAACGATCAAAAGAAAAAAGTCGTCAATGCTGTAAGTTCAAATATTCTTTCGTTATTCTACAGCTGTTCATCTTAACATGACTCAATTTTTTTTACAGGAATCCTTGAACTTAGCTGACGATTATGATGAAAATTTCCCTGTAATATTCAACATCATGTTATGGTTCAGTATAGCCTTAATTTTTGCTCTAATATCCATCTGCAGTAAGTATTCTATGCTATTTCAATCGACACGTTTGCGTTTGGTTTTGCCCTAATATTGGTTTCCATTTCAGTGGTTATCGCGAATATGGATCCTGGAAGAGATTCCATTATTTACAGAATGACCAGCACTAGAATGAAGAAAGATAACTAAGTATCGTGGTAAGAAATTCAAATGAAGTCTATTCATGGTCAATTGTGATATGTTCATGTGAATTGTATCGATTCCTCACAAAATGTAGTTTGTTTTCCTGTTGTATATAATTTACTTGTTATAAAAATATCGTTTTGATGAATTTGTAAAGTTAACGTTGTAAATATAATTTTGAATTTGAGGTTTCAATCATATTGACTACACTAGTCTTGTATGTTTATTTATGTATTTTAAAATAGTACTTAAGTAGCGAGAAATAAGTCGAGATGAAGTTCAGTTATTACTTATAGATTATTCATACATTCCAATAAATATTTTTAAAATTTCCATGAAAAAAATATAGATATACGTATTAATCATTTGAATTCGCATTATGGCATTATCGTATTTTTTCTCATCCGTCAGAAATAATACTACCTATTGTTAAGTTAGTTACCATGTTAGAGATGTAATCTAAGTTGTACTCGTACCGATATCAGCATTTTTAGAAAAATTGGTTAAATTTATAATCTAAATTATGTAACTGTAATGTTTCGCTGTATGGTTATGTTTATCATAAGATAATCAACAAACAAAAATAAATTTATTTCATAAATCACAATTGTAAAATTGATTCAAATCTTGATCTATCGGAAAACCAAACTTATTTCAAGAATTGCATATGATATTTGATATGATCTTCGAGAAAGGTAGCGATGAAGTAATAGTCATGAGTAAATTCTTCACGCATATTGAACTTTACTGATATCCCAGATTTCTCACAAGCTTTCAGCAAATCTTGTGGAAATAGATGTCCGTCCAAGTATTCATCATCGGTGCCCTAGAATCATCAATGAGGGCTCGATTCAAAATCTTCTAATTATAAGTACTCAAGAGTTAACGTACTTGATCGATGAGAATTTCGAAAGTAGGTCCTGAGTATTGTTCAGCTACTTTGACTGCACTCCATTTATCCCACGTCTCGTCTTTCTTACATCCCAGATACATTTCTAAGCCCTCAATCGAATGAGGAGCTTTTGTGATATCGCAGACAGGTGAAAGAGCTGAAATACTATTGTATTTCGTAGGATTTTTCATTTTCAATAACAATGCACCGTGCCCACCGATACTGTGAAAAATAACAGTAAAATTTTAAATCCTCAAATTTTTGTGGTTTATATGAAATTCAGTTGTTAATTACCTATGTCCCATGATACTTTGCTTGTCAGGAAGGACTGGAAAATTCTCATTGATGAGTTTAGGTAATTCTTCAGAAAGATAGGTATACATTTTGTAATGTTTGCTCCATGGTTCGGCGCAACAATCCACATAATAAGAAGCTTTGGTTCCAATATTCCATTTATCTTTTTCACCTGGTATATTTGTGTTACCTAAACAAAATTCATCGAGTGAGAAGAGATGGTACAATGGGTTTATTTCAATGATGCCTATGTAACTTACGAGGACTGCTATCAGGAGCCACAATAATTACTCCTAGATTAGAGGCGATCCGTTGAGATCCTGATTTCTCCATGTACTCAATATGATCCATAGTTAATCCAGAAAGATGATATATCACAGGTAATTTCTCATTTTTGCACTGATCAGGCAAGTAAATAGCAAATCGCATTTCACAGTTGTTCACTTCACTGAAATTAGAAATAGTTCATATTCATAATTAAGGAAACTGTATCCAGTCTCTTACTTAGAGATGAATTAAAATTTCGTACCTATTATGAGCGAATATTTTCTGATACCCTCCGAATGAACGAGTACTGAATCTTTCTCGTAAATTGGACATTTCTTCGTTTCTGCGAACAAATTTATCGAAAATATACAGCAACAGGTAGATCAATTCTGGTATAAATCGTGAAATTTCAGTTGCAAGTATGAAGAAATCATCTCAAGTAGTTTATCTAATCATAAAACGATAGCAGAAATGTTAATTTTCGGAGTTTAGTGATGATAATAATGAAACTCACGAAACTGGACATTGTACTTGGGCACTTTGGTGTATCCAGTTTTTCCGGTTCTTTAGAGGTCTCCGTTCGATTTGAGAAGCAAGAAAAATAGATCGACGAAGCCACTGTCGTTGGACCATGGCCAATTATGTTCTATGAACAATTTCAAGCGGAAATGTCACCGTAGATCTTTGCAATTTGAATTTCCATACATCACCGGAAAACTTTTCAAATCGGTAGCTTTCTAAACAAAAGAAGATATTGTAATTTTTATGAGGAATAATTTTTATTACGAGGTCAATATCATACTGTGCGATTTTCTGGCAGTTTTGTCAGTATCCGAAGCAATTAGTCTTCTAATTTAACAGTAATTAGCTCGAAGTACAAGTACAATAGTACAGAAATAATTATGATTTATGAATAGTATGGATTAGGTTATCTAATTTCTTATCACATACCGCTCTGCTCAACTGCTTATCACATTGCACCGTAGACCATTTTTGATGGCTGATGGCGTCATCGTAGATTGGAAATTTCTGAAGTGAAGTGAGTTTGCATTTATTTATTTACTTATTTCACTTGAAAAACTGAAAACACCATTAAAGCAGCTATATAGTTTGAAGTATTTCACGCATTATATATTTCATAACTTTCTATTTCTAGTACTTACCGGCGAAGAAAAATACTCATCACAAAAGTATCGCATCAACTCATCAAGTAATCGACAATCGTAAATCAAGAATACACCTTTGAATTGAAATCATAATCGTCGTTAATAGAGTAAGTTTTCAACCGTTTTTTCTTAATAAAATTTTATTTAAATGAGAATACTTACATGTGTAGGAGCAATTACGCTCTCAATTGATAAAGTGGACTTCGACTTCGACTCTGAACGGTGATTAAACACGAGCCGATTGAATTTCGCAATTTCGCGACACCACTTGACCCCATGTGATGTTTAATTTTATGCAACAGATTGTGAATAATCGCGTCATTTTTGTGCTGCATATCGCCCAGTGACCGTGTTTCCAGTATGGCTACCGTTATAACTCAGAAATCCAGCAACAAATGCTTCGGAGGATATCAGAAAGTTTACACTCATGAGAGGTAACTAACACTATGTCATTTTTAGAGCTCGGATTTTTATGCAATTTCATGTTTTGCTACATGCTATATGAAAGATGATTCCGCATATCGATCGGATCTTTGCGATTCATGAAATTTTGAGTCGAATGAGCCCTATTTGTTGTTGTATATTTTGCATATTTTGGCCATAAATGCATAATTTTGCATATTTTAGGTGTTTTAAGCGTATATTTCTGCATATTTTGCCGATTTTCCCTGTTTTTTTTTGCAATTATTTTGATCAAAACTTTCAAAATTTTGTAGGTATTTTTATTGTTTTTTAAATGAAGAATGACCTGCCTAAAAAAAATTCCACAAAATTTAAGAAAAAAATTCTGATTACCATCAATGAAATGATTAATTTGATTATAAAATAATCTTTTTGTTACTTTAATGTTTTCAAAACTAATAAAATGATGAAATAAAGCATGCTGGGGTAATCTGATTGAAGAATGCTTTCTAAAGATTGTAAATTTAAGCATATTTCGCTTTATAAATGCATATTTTTGCATATTTCACCCATTATAAATGCATATTTTATGTGCATATTTCGAAGTTTTTCGTGCATAAAAATCCGAGTTCTAGTCATTAGATAGGAACGTTCAAATAAATATTAATTTGTTTACGTTTTCAGCAAGGAATTGAA
Organism: Pseudococcus viburni; assembly: GCA_033439095.1. Lineage (NCBI taxonomy): Eukaryota > Metazoa > Arthropoda > Insecta > Hemiptera > Pseudococcidae > Pseudococcus > Pseudococcus viburni. The sequence goes on from JAVBJF010000011.1 coordinate 2,270,335, forward strand.
TTGCTCTATGAATTTTGCGATATATCTGCCTCCTCAAGCGGAAAGTGAAAAATGCCCATTAATATATTACTTATCAGGTTTAACCTGTACCGAACAAAATTTTACTCAGAAGGCCGGAGCTCAAAGATATGCTTCAAAATACGGTTTAATAATCGTCACTTGCGATACCAGTCCTCGTTAGTATATTTTTAATTTAGTCTGATTAAAATATTAGTGCGATTTTCTCAAAATATCACTTCTTAGGTGGTTGTAATCTTCCTGGCGAAGAGGAGAAGTGGAATGTCGGTACCGGAGCCGGTTATTATGTAAATGCTACTCAAGAACCATGGAGTAAACATTACCGTATGTACTCGTATATAACCAGCGAATTGCCTTCCATTATCGAAGAACATTTCCCAGTATTGACTGATAAACAGAGTATTATGGGTCACAGGTTCGTACTGTTCGTCTTTGGAGTCTGGCGATCGTGCATTTGTTTTCATTTATGATAAATTTTTCTCTGTAAATTTCAGTATGGGTGGCCATGGTGCTTTTTTGTGCGCTCTTCGTAACCCTGGCAGGTTCAAGAGTGTATCTGCGTTCGCACCGGTTTGTGATAGTGCCAGATGCAGACCATTCAAAGAAGGATTCCAATTGTATTTCGGAGGTACACCGGAGGACGGTTCTTGGGATGAATGGAATGCTACCAAGTTAGTTCAGAAGTACAATGGTCCTCCTTTACAGATTCTTATCGATCAGGTGAGTTAATCAAACCTCGAAATGTTATCGATAAGTAATCACCCGCTACATTCTTGAATTAATTTATTATAGGGAACAAATGACGAGTTCCTCAGTGATTTGTATCCCACTGATTTTACCGAAGCTTGTACATCTTCCGGTGTTTCTGTTATATTGAACATGAGAGACGGATACGACCACGGTTACTTTTTTATATCTTCCTTCATCGAAGAACATATTGAATATCATGTTAAATTTTTAAAACAATAAAATCGTAAACAATTCTATACTTGATAGCAATTATTTCAAAGATAATTACAATAATTACACAATTTATAAAGGTAGAAAGGTACTCATGTCATTAGATTACATTCTTCGTTTTTTTCAAAAACATCGAACGTATCGTTACTGCCTCCGGTTCTAGTTTTAGCGTCACACTGTACCATCGCGTAGTGGTCTTCGTGAGATTTCTAATTCTCTTCAGTTATCTTTTTTGTTGCGTATATCGTGCCAGTACTGAAGAATGGGACCTCGTTTTTGCCAAACAAGTGCACTTCCGTAAGAACACCAGAACCTGGGTGAATAGATTATTGGAGTTTGACAAATTAGAAGGCATTATCCTTGATTAAAATTTTATATCCTGGTTTACTCACAGTCCGAATAAAGCTCCTCCTAAGTGAGCAGCATGATCGAATGTTTTCCACTTTAAAAGTAACCCTGTGAGGTCTAGTCCCATTATCATTTTCAATCCCTAAAAATGAATTCATATGGTTAATTCAATTGCATTAAATAAATTCGAACTGACAAATTTTCATTGCTTACCAGTCCAGCTTTGAAAACTATGAAAGGTAAAAATACAATAGATAATAAGGTATCAGGATGTTTGGAACATGTATACGATAAAACAGCCATTATTGCTCCAGACTGTAACAGAGCAACATATAAGAATATCTCTTCTTTCCTCACATCACATAATATACAGACTAAATACTTACTGCTCCTAGAGAAACAGAGACGGTAGTCATCATTACTTTGGAAACATAACTGAGTAAAGATGAGAAAACTCCAGCACTGCAGTAAAATGCTAAAAATTGCTCTTTCCCCAAGGAGTTGACAACGCCTGAAGTATAAGTCAATATTAGTTTTACATCATACATTTAAATTCATTTACGTAAATTAAAAGCAACGAACTTGGCATGAAGCTATTCAAAACGAACATATTTACAACCATATGTAAACCACTGCAATGACTAAAAGCCGACAGGAACATTGGCGATAAAGCTCCTGCAAAAAATAATATTTTTGAATATATCGTCATTTCATATGATTATGATTTACGTCCGTGGTATACTTACTGTTGGTAGGAGAAGAGCAAAAATAACGAACCATGCTGTTTTGCCATGAAGGAACTTTCCAGGCAATGAAAACAAGAGCGTTGAAAAAAACAATCGGCATGAAGATTTTTTCTGCTTCTGACAGCGAATTCCACCAAACATTTAGTATTTGTCTAATCGAGCCCTAAAATTTTACGAAAATGTTGAACAAATTCGCGCAATAGATGAAGCACAATATGTAGATATTGACCTACTCTTTTCTGTCCGGAATTTACGCCAAATTGCTTTTGAATCCATAAATTAGAAGGTTCTAACTTTTCTAAAAACCAACTCTTGGGAGAGCTGATGATAATTTGTGCTCTATCTCGCATATTTTCGTACTGCCATATCGTGGCCGCTGTAAACGAAGCTGACGAGAACTGTAACGATAATTAACGTACAAATTTAGGATAGTATCGTACGGTAAAAACATATAGCGAAGGCATAGGTAAAGCATTACCAGAACAGTGAATACTGTAGGTCTTATTAAACTTCGGTAAGTTAGAGGCACTTCATTGATCACGTTTGTGTCCACATTTGGTTTAATATGTTGAAACCGTGATAATCTAGTGGTTTGATTCCCAATGGAAAAATTACGGAAAATGTCTGGACTTCTGTGATGCGGTTGATGATGTTTTAAGCATCGTAACCTAAATCATATAGAACCATTTTTAATTCGAAAAAATCGGAGAAAGAGAAGAATAAACGAAGTAGATCTTACCATAAAACAGATCGTATTTGATACATTTTGATCAAACTTCTGTAAATTCTGTAAGAAGAGGAATGAGCGTCTTCGAGCTACATTAATGATGCATATTTTTCAATTTAAAAACTTAATTTATTTGAAATTTCAATCACAAAAGTAATTTCGTCATGTTGAAAACTTCATTCTTCAAAAATTTTCGGTGTTTTGAATTTTGCATGCAAAAATTATGATAAGAATTGATAAAAAATGCAGTTTTCTGATTGGCTCAGTTTTGCACCTCTGAATGACGTCATACTGATTCACCCAATCAAATTTTGATTTTTTATTGAAATGACGTGATATCGTTCCGAAACGATTTTTTTTCGAAAATACAAAAAATCAAGTTACGAACTTGCAATTTTGCAAGAGATCGAGCAGCTGCAAACATTTTATCTGAAAGCTGGATGCTGAAATTTTAACGTTTCTTTATCAAAGATTTTAGCGCCTAAATGAAGTTGAAGCTTCGAAGAACTTCTCAACATGCTGTTGACGTTATTCTAATTTATTCTTAGCAATTATAAGTGCAGCAAATGAATTGATTCGCGGGAAAAATGATTCCGGTGAAAATTAAAGCGTTAAATCAAGATTCATCGGACGAAAGCAACGAGGAAGAAGATGAAAATCCGATTACCAAAGAAGCACTGGTCAGTTACCATTCATTTCAACTCGAATACGTTACAGCAAAGAAAATTAAAGTATGTTTCAACTCTTGAATTTGATTTTAGGAACAAAAACTCCAACTGGGATATCGTGAAGCTTTGATCTTACAGAAGCAGAATAAACTCGAAGAGGCTGGAAATATTCTGCTACAGTTGATCGAAAGTGATGTGTTACAGGATGTGAGTTATGCAGTACACCTTCGTCAAGTTTTATTCTGGATACTAACGATGAGAAATATGTTTTAGGCTGATGGTAAAGTGAAATATATCAATGGCAGGTTACAACCGTCCATATTTCATTTGAAATACTGCTGCTATCTCAACTTGGGCAATATTTCCTTTAAACAAGAACGATACCCGTTAGCTTTGCAGTATTACTCAGTGGTATGCTCTTCAATTTTCACAATTTGGCCTATTTTGAATGATTACTGAATACGTTTGTTTATTAGGCCACTGAATTAGACGATACTGATTTAAATCTATGGTTTAAAATCGGTAAAGTAGCTTTGAAGATACCAAATCTAATGTCAGCTGTGTCTGCTTTTACGGAAGTATGTAGCTACGTACATTTTGCCCCAATTTTCTTTAAAATTCCGTTTTAACCAACTTGTTTACGTATTGATTTCAGACTTTATATCGTAATCCGAAACATTGGCTAAGTATTAATTCTATCATCACTGCCACGTACGCTTTAGGTGACTTGACAGCATGTTTGCTTTATATTCATCAAGGATTGAGTCTAGATAATAAATATTTGAAGGGGTTGATTTTCAAAAAACGTATATTTTCGCAACATCCTCATCTCAAGGAAGATTTTTATTCGTTATTTCCTCATCTGTAAGTTTCTCATTTTATTTATTTCTGGACGCTTTGAAGATCTAATTATTATCTTCCTGTTTCTAGTAAAAATCAATCAACGGAAGTAGAATGGGACGATATAACGGAACAGAAATTCTTCCAAGAGGTAGAAGATTTAAAAAATAGAGATCCAATTTTCAAAAGAAAGCTTTGCGATATTAAGGATTCTGAAAATCATCCAAAAGGATTACTAAAACCGTTAAAAACTCATTCGTGGTTTTGTCTTGGAAAATCGTTGCTCAAACTTTACAATCATCTGTACAATAATTCTGATGAATTGGTAAATATTTCAGAATTACGACTTAATTTTTCATTAAATGAAACTAAGACGATAATTTTTTATAGGCCTTCTTCAGCGATGTAACTTTAAAATTGACAACTAACAATAAAGAGTTGAAAAAAGATTCCCTCGCAACAGTCTCTGAAGAATCTGATGGGACAGCAGCAGCTTTTAAAGATAAATCTAGTCAAAGCGAAGGTAAAGAGAAAAGCTCCACTGAGAACAGCGATGTTGAGAATAAACCCGAAGAAAATACTTCAAAGGCTCCCTCCGAAGATAGTGATCGAGATCAAAATCATGTGGAGAATGGTAGTGGAAACGATGCCGATGATGAGAACAAAGACGATAACGATGATCAAGATGATGATGACGTCATTAAAGAAGGAGGAGCAACTTCAAAATTAGGTGAAAACGATAGCGACGTTGCGGAAACGAGTAAGAGTATATTGATGAAAATTTTGTAAATTTTCAAAACACCAAGTTTATTAATGATTTTTTTCGCAGCTTTACGATCAAAGAGAAGAAAATGCTCTCCTACATTGGCCGATCAATTGAAATATTGCGATAAAAGACGTTCAACGAGAAATAAAACGGTTCTAAAAAGTAACGAACCGAGTTTATCGAAAACTCTCAAGAATTTAATCCCTCCTAATTTATCGTAAGAAAATATTTTTTTTAAAGTTTAGGATACATCGCTTGTGAGGGTTATTAATTGCGATGTTGTGTTATTCGTATATTAGACCTCAAAAACAAGCAATTTGCAAAAACAATTATTTTGAGCTGATGCGTTGGAATGATGATTCTTTTGATACAATGGATATCTACAGGTTACTATTCGAGCACCAGGAACAAAATAATTTGCCTTCGTGTCCCACCAATCAAGTATCCGAGCAAGTGAGATATAGGTAAGAATATAGAACGATCGAATGATTTGTATATTCTTGATTTGGAGCTATTTTCAAACGACTTGGCTATTTTTAGAATGCTCCAGGAAGAGAAATACTTCGGCAGCGATAAAGAAAAATCAGATATCGATTGGTACATCGACATTTACGACGAGCAGCCAATTCTCGAACTGATGGAAGCTTATTTGAAAGAGCTGGCTAGAAAATGGGCTCTGATGTGGCCTGCCAAACTGAACGATATTTTTTTAGAAATGTGTCGTATTATTAAGAAGCACGGAAAAGATATTAGGATCTTTCATAACGTTCAAATGAACGATCTCAGCGAAGATGTTTTGAAGCTGCTCAAGGATAATTTACAAGTAGCTTTGTTATACGGCGAATTATTGCTGGATCAATGTTTTGATGATGTAAATAAACCTTCACCTTTGGAAGGAAGGTAAATAAGTAATCCTTGTGTCTTGAATAATTTTCCATTCGGCATATGAACGGTTTTTAATTCGGATTGTAGCATTTTCGGTGGAAATTTCTCCAGTCTTTTGATCGGAGAGATGCGAGATGCGTGTTATATTCTCAATGCCATCGAAACAGATGTCAAAATGTGGATGAGAACGTTGTGGTTAGAAGCTGTATTATTTTTGCAGAAAAAGAATTCCTACGGATCGTGTAGTGCACTTTCTACGGTAACATTACATTTGTGATAGAATGTTTGAAAAAAAATGAGCAATTTAAAAAATATTTCTTCTATAATTTCAGTTGGTCGAGGAGATTCCGGATCCAAGTATCGAAGTTCGATTACCAAATATTAAGCAATTTTATGTTATAAGCCAATGCAGCGTTAAGCGATTGCTAAATACTCTAGTCAGGTTCGTAATCTTACAATTTCCTTTTTTTTTTTTTTTTTTAAATTGACCTAAAATTTTGATATTTTCAATTTACAGGAACGAAAACTTGAACCAAGTTCAATGGTTATTTTCCAACAAAGAATACGAAAGAGTTGTCGAAATATTGGAAAATACTCTCAAACCGGACAATCAGCAATTAATTCAAATACCAAATGAGGCAACTTTATCACGATATCAACAATATACGATTTTATTAGCAGCTTTATCCGAATTAAAGCGCTACGAGGTTCAGATCTCTTATTCCTGCTTACTCGTAGCATTTTAAAATATTAATCTATTTAATTTTTTTTTTAATTGAAGAAATTATTCAAATGGTGCGAAGTCTGCTGTTACGAATCGTTCGCCATTTATCGTAAATCATTTTTCGATGAAATCGATACAGATATGAAAGGCAAATGGGCTTCTTTGGTGATAAATACGTTGAACGGGATGATTAGCTGTCTGAAAAACGTTGGCCAATCAATTCGTAAGTCATCGAAGCAAATAAGACGCTTTTCCATTGATTTAAGTGATGAAAATTAATATTATTTGTAGTGAAAGTGTTGAGCACCGAACTCTTGACGAGGCTAGTCCAGACGTTGAGTAGTTTAGTTTGCCATCAAATCGAAGCTACCGATCCGATTGCCGAAATAGTCTCCAGTGTTGTCGATCCATGGATTTTATTGTGCAATATCGTTCATTTGTGAGTATTCGTAATTTGAAAAAAATTTTCCACGTGCAAAATTTTTAAATATTTTAAATTATTCTTATTTAGTAACGAAAAAGAACTGAAAATGGTGACAGAAGATGACCCAAATGCCGAAGTAATCATATTACCTTCGGTAACTTTACTCTTTGTGGCTCATGAGCATTTAGGAAAGTGAGTATCAGCCCTATTTTTATTTCTAATCTTCATATTCGTTGAAGTGCTGTTTACTAATTTCCTGCTATTTTGATTTCAGACGTAATTGGTGCTGTTTCGATGACGGAGCTTTATTATTTTACACCTTAGACGTGATAGAAGATATGTTCAAACGAAGTATACCATTTACTGAGACTTGGCAAACTCTCGGACAGCAGATCGATCAGATTTTCTATTGCTTATATTCTCATCCTTTGAAAAGGAATAAGGTTTGTGATTTATCGACGTATCTAGCATGAAAAATTTGATTCTAATGAGAGATTTTATTTTTCAGCCTCGCTATGTTCAAGATCATAATAGCCATGATTTAGCATTAACTTGGAATCGAGCTATTCAAGCGTATTCATTCTATCGCCCGGCTCAATTGCCAATATTCGATGCGATGTCTAAACAATGTACTATTTCTGCTGATACTGAAACGTTACTTCAGAGGATGGTACCTTTGATTCCCAAGGAACAAAACCCAAGTACCTAATAATTTATTTGAATTCGATCTGATGAAAAATATTCAGAGATTTTAATATCACGTTTATTAATTTTTTTTTAGCCCAATTCTTGGAATGTGTCAATCAATTTACAAACGGATTGATCGATGAGATTCCAACCAACGATAATCCTTTACAACCAGAAGTCGCTGATATGTTCTATTTACTCGCAGATTATTATTTTAAGAACAAAATTATGGTAAAATATTTTTTATTTTGGAGAAAAAGGGGAGTTTTTTTCATTACAAATGAAATTTCTAATCTTGGTTTTAATTTCAGGGTAAAGCCATCAAATTTTATTCGTTGGATGTGTGTTTCAATAGACGTAGATTTGATTCTTGGGCTGCCATGGCGTTAGCTCGAGGAAGTCAGTTGGAAACAAAACTAAATTCTGTTAGTAAATTTAAGCTAAGAATAATTTTCATCAAATTTTTCCTCATTTTGAATTTTTTTCTCAGTGTGAAACGATCAAAAACGAAAGCGATGTTTTAAAAAAAGCCGAACTCACCGATAAATGCTACAAAACGGCTCTGGAACTGGATCCGAGCCAAGCACCGTTATGGATCGAATATGGAGTATTCTGTTATAGCATTCATGGCTTTTGTTCGAGGCTATTGAAACAAGAGACGACCAATTTAAGTTTACAAATGTTCGATACGCTGGAAAAATGTAAAAATGAATTTTTAAAGACGTCTTTGGAATGTTTCAATTCGGCTACCGAAGTGAGTAGATGGAAATGATCAAATGAGGGTCCAATTTGATGAATTATTGATTGATATTGTGTTGCTCGAATAGGCCTGGATTGAGTTGACTAAGAAAGAAGACGTTCAAGATGAACGATGGCTGCATCATTATATGCTGGGTAAAATATCGGAGAAAAATGAAGAAAAACCGAATGTTTACTTAGCTCATTATTTGAAGGTGAGGTCATAAGATCTTCTCAATGAGAAAAATTTAATTAGGATTAAAATTTTTAATGTTTTAACCATTATATTTATTATTCTAGGCGATGAAATTCTTAGAACAAAATGGAGCCGAAAATCCATCCAGAATTTTATATTCGTCTCCTCAGTATTATTCGGTGGAAGTTTTAGAAGTGAGTGATCTTGATTCGCGACTACAGTTTTTCGATTTAGAATCTTTGGGAAAACATCCAAGCACAATTAGAAACCCCTCGAATGATCTTGTCGAAATAGCTCAATAAATGGTTAATGTTTGAAATTTTTTTCGTAGATTTACTATCGAACTCATACGACGATTTTGAAATTACTGGAATCGCACGAAGATAAGCCTCTAGATGATTCAGTTATAACAACTTTGACTGACGTGACCAATCAATTGGCGGAAAGTGCTTTTGTTAAAGCTGGCTCAAGGTAGAATCGTTTATGTATTCAATTTTTATTTCCGTTTTTCTTCTGATTGACTAATTTTAATGTTTGTAACTAGTAATACTCCTGAAACTCGCGAAATCACCGCCGTTGAAGACTTATCTACGCGTAAATCTTGTGAAAATGGTAACAACGCTGAGAATTCTGAGGATACTGAAGCTACTGTTCGTAAAGTTTTGGAAGAAGTTATATCAAGAATCGTTTACGAATCCGATGGCAGCTCATCGACGAAAAGGAAAATTTCCGATGACGTTAGCTCTCTTGACGAAGGATCGTCTCCGAAAAAACCAAAATTACCAGAAGGTTGGATTTCAATGAACTTATTACGAATGAAATTCATTCAATTTTCAGAGTAGGACCAAAAAGCTGGTAGAAGAAGCAGATCCCTTCCCTCTATTATTAAGGAAAAATTGTTTTTTATTGGGAAAAATTAGGTTAGAGTAAATTTTTCGGACATGATGATTTTTTTTTACAAATTTTTCATTTCCAATGGAGAAAAATGGGAAAGATCCTGTTTTCAGTGGGAAAAATCAGAAAAAATTTGGGAAAAATTCTATTTTTAGTCAAAAAATCAGAAAAAACTTCTTTTCAGTCGAGAAATTTCGATTTTTGACCCTTCACTAAGCTAAATTGGTTTCATCCTTGTCAATTTTTGCTGATTTACTTTTTCATTTTACTTTTTTCAGAAACAAATCCAGTCGAAGATACGAAAAAATCCGATTCTGGTGAACCAATGGAAACGAACGAAGTAAATAAAGCTTCTCCGAATTCTGATTTCACAGGTGAAGAATTTTACACTGAAATTGATCCGTATTTGAAACGGAGGTTTAATTTTTGTCTATGAATACTGAATTACAGTAAATCAAGATGCAGACCCATCTAATGCGATAGTTATCGAATCTTCTCACGATGAATCTTCCAGTTCGAGCTCCAGTGATGATAGCTCTTCAGATAGCGACGAAGATGTGGTATTGATAATAATATTTTACTTTCAATAATTTTTGTAGAAGTTTGAGTCATCGAATGATTTATTATTTTAGCCACGATCTCGAAAAAGCTCCAAAAGTCCAGACCAAAATCAATCTGTCAAAGGAACCAAGTGGAAAGAAGGTACTTCGGCTAATTTTTCATGTAATTTTCCACTGATCTGGATATTAATACCTTTTTTGATATTTCCAGTTCAAAAATCACTAACGAATAAATGCCTGGTTGCTCTGGACGAATGTATACGTCGGTTTCCCGAACACTACAAATCGTATTATCGTCTGGCCAATCATTACTTTCGTTCTAAGCAAGACAAAGATATCGATAAAGCTCGTAAATATTTATTAATAGACGGAGGTCTGTTTGCTGATCGAAAAGCGTCTAATTTCTTCAGCGTAAGTGATTTTTGAAATCAATTTCACGAATGTTTGTGATACGCAGATTCAATATTCTCGTTTTCGTGTGATTTTTTCAGGGCATATGGAGAATTCCTACCGGTGAAATTGATAGATCTGGTTCTTTCGCTTTTCATATGAGTCGATCTGTTCATCTGCTGGTGGATGTGTTGAGAGATACCCAAGATTATAAAATGTTACTCAATTTGTCTATTCAGTTGAGAGATACTCCAGAATTGGACAAGTAATATTATTTTTTTCTCGAAATTTTATTTTATTTCCATGGATGATCAATTGATGGCGATTTTTTATTACAGAAAATACATTCGAGATAACGAACGCGAGCAAATATGCAAAGAGGCGTTATCTTTGAGTGCTCAAACGCTGAGAAAGCACATAGATAACCTTCCCGATTCCGATACCGAAAATAAAAGAAAATTATTGCTGGAGGTTTACAAATGCTATCAACGAATTACAAAATTCTATTCGCAGAAAGATGCACCATTTGGAAAACTTTTGTTTTCAGCGTTCACCAAATATACCAATAGAAAAGTGTGTATCATGATCAAGATATTTCTCGAGGATTATTCCAAATTCAAGACTAATCTTTCAAATTGCGTTCTTATTTTAGGATAAAATCAGCATAGAACAAATGCTGACATTTTGCAAGAATCTCAACAGTGTTGCCAAGGAAACCGCCCCATCTTCGGCGCCAGTCCCAGCTCATTCTAAAGAAAACAGTGTATCATTCGTTGCTCCCAAACCAACCGATGTTCAAACCAAGATACAGGTAATCACATCGATTTTTTAATACTTTTCCATCATAATTCGATTTTCATGACGGAAAATTTGCTTTTTTAGAACTTGAATTTCCCATTGGCCTCAGACTCAAAACTATTCTCAAACATACCGCCAGCTCGTAAACCCCTAATCGAACCAAAAACGACCATCAGCAACCCCATACCTAGCAATTTGAAGAATTTACCTTCAGCCATCACCGTCACAACGGTTCCAAAAGCGAAACCAGCCGCATCCTGGGATGCGAGTAATTCGTATTCGATGTGGAAGAAACTCGCCAGCGGTAATAACTACTCAGCTGCGTTCTTAGCCGCGTCCAAACCACCAAAGGATAAAAAAATCAAGAACGAAGCCAAACAAAAGTTTAATCCTATACCCAAACTGCCTCTAAATGAGAAAACTGCCCAAGCTTACGTCAAGTTGGTAGCCAGTGGTCTGAAAGAAAAAGCCAAAATTAAATCGTCGTTGACTACCGATAAACCCAAATTAGTCGAAACACCTTCAGTAAGCTCCGATAAAGGACTCACCATAACTCCTGTGATACCCAAAGATACCAAAGCATTATCTTCGACATCTCAAATCGCTCACGATCTGCCCAACACCTCTTTCAAAAAACCATCCAGCTCCACGAAGCCAGATATTATCAACGCAGCTGCCGAAAGACCCAGTTTAATAATCACTCCGGTAGATACGTCTAAAAGTCAGCCAACGCTGCAGCAGAAATTAGCAGCTAAACAGATGGCAAATGTGTCCACGACGAAGACCACCGCTAACGTGACCGTTTCCAAACAGTCTGTGAATCTGAACACCTCCAAAGGTAATCCAGCTTTTGACATAACTAAAAACCTGGGTGCCTCTGGTGTCACCATATTTCCTTTACCGAAACCTCAAGATTCTACGAGTACTACTAATTCGTCCAGTGGTGCACGTGTGAGCCATACCAGTTCAGCTTCAGCTTTCCAAAAACCTCAAAGTTTATTGATCTCTAAAGTGGGCGGATCGAGTAAAAAATCTTCCGCCGGGTCTTCCTCTTCTTTTGCAAGACATAGCTCGAAAGTATCAGATAAGCCAGAGATCGTTGGATTTAAAAATCGACCTTTTACGATAGATACGCCATCGGCAAAGTCGAAAGATGATTATAAAAGTGCTCTAAGAGCGTTGGAAGGGAGCTCTATCATCGTCACTCCCAAAGTAACTAAGAAAACCGAATTGGAAGTTATTACTATAGAATAATCATATTTTAATTGTAAATAAAAAATGAGTTTGTTCGTTTTTATTCGCTTTTAATTTTATGGTGAACGCACCTTCGGTGAAAAACGATAATAATTACATAAATGCTTGTGGTTTTAGACTATTTTCGAAAGCATTCAAAAGCCCTCTACCTAACTTTGGATATTTTCTGAACAATACGTACATAAAATGACGGTAATTTTTATTGAAGCGTTTTAACCACAATACTGACTAGAAAAATCGCACACAACGAACGAAATATACAAGATAATAATATAACGAGTACTTAATACATTTCTAACATCGATTCTTCTAATTTATTCATAAAACGATCAACTCAAATGAAAAAACAGTTCGAACAGAATTTTAAGTAAATGCGGTAACAAAAAGTAGAATCCAGCCGAGATAGTAACAATTCATTCGTATTCGACTACGCTTATCACAATATTTTGAAAACAATTAAAATACAAGGTAAATTTTCAAACATCGTTTGAGATTTATAATACTTCGAATTCCGAATCCAACCTCCTGATAAAAAAATAATAAATAAATAATTCACAAAAATCACCGTTTTTCGCTGCCTTTTCGTTATAATACAAAAATTCTGTCACCACCTACATCGAAACATTAAACATTGCCACTTTGAACTAATAAAACTTAAAACGTAAAAGGAATGTGGCAAGTTGAAATTTTTTTCATAAATACATAGTATCAACCCGCATAGATGATCTTACATAATTTTCACATTCGGTAGGCGTGGTTTTTTCCTATTAATCTTCACTAAATAAAATGATCTTGAATCGTTCATAAGCTAAATTAATAACGCCCCAGCTGACAAAAGACCGCGAATAATTCATATGCACTCCTTTATAAAAATTACCTATTTTTCTACCTCTTTCAATATAGATTTCTCGGAACGCTGTCCCAATCGAAATATACTCTCCTCCGAGTTTACTCTGCATATGAACCTTGATGACATTAAAAGGGTAAAAAATTGTACTATTTAGAGCACCTATACAGGCTCCAACGAAGAACTGCTTGAACGCGTGAACTCCCCAAAATGAACTCGGCTGTGGTATCCGTTCGTTGAATTCTTCACGTAGTAAGAAAAATACCACATTTGAGGGCCCATTTCGTAACAAAATAGGAGTCAGGCCGCGATAAAATTCTCTTAGACCATATTCCATTCCGACTACTTTAACCGCATCTTTCATATTGACGAATTGTTTCTGGTACGCGCTGTCTTGAAGTAACGTTTGTATACGTTCGAATGGTGTCAGAATTGCTTCGACCGAGCCGGCTAATATAGCTGATATGGAATTGTTAATTTTTGGATGTAAAGGTGTATCTGATAAGTGTTTTCTGAACATATCGTAGGTACCGAACATTAACGACGACGAGACAGATTTCTGCAGCAACGGAGGCAGCATTCCTCGATACAGTGTGACTACTCCTTCGTCAACTATTTGTAAAAATGCGCTTTTGACGCTAATACCGTGTAACATCTGCGTTCAAAGAGGGACCAATTAGCGAATTTATTCGATAGAGAGATCACGAGAGGGAAATTCGATTACCTGACGAAATATTATTTTATTTACAGGGTAAGTGATCGTAATATTGACCATAGCTGCACTCCAACCGCAGACGAACTCTCTCGGGTCGCCTATCAATGGTATGTAATACAGTTTGCTTACTTTGGATAAGTTCTGTTTCACTATTTCTTTCATCTGTTGAGAAAATACACCGGTAATGTGTGTCCTAAGACGTTACATAATGATAAGAAATACTCACCGTGGAAATATAAATCTATCGAAGACATGCAACTTGCTCGGCTGTGAATTATAAATAGAATTTAGGTGTTGAAACTTCCTCCACCAGTTATCAAACATAACGTGGAACGTAGACTGATTCAGTTCTAAGAAATAAATTAATAAGAGTTAGATATCGGTATAGATGAGAGATGTACAAATAAAAGGATTATAAGTATTAATTTATTATAGCAATGTATAGTAAAATAAGTTTAGTGTTCAAAATTCAGATTACCATTTCGTTTTATGAACTGTTTTCTATGTTTTTTGAACAGGAGCTAACAACTTATGAAACTGTGCTGAAATTTTCGCAGAATTTTCAACGGGTTGGAACTCTTTTTAAACAATTTGTATAATTTTTTAATTACGAAAAAATTCAAAAAACTTGCATTTTTATCACGTTATTGATAAGTTTTTTCACCTGACGCCCCACCCGACCACTCCCCCCGAACCAGCAGTGTTACCGTTATCTCATATAAAAGTTACAAAATTATGGCCTGGAGAAAAATTTTTAGAAGCTGTAAGATCATTTATATCGAATTATCAATTTTTTAATTGAAAAATTTGCATATAAATTAAAATTATAATGAAAATTTTGGGAAAATAATGTATAAAAATAGTAAAATAAAATTAAAAAAAAAAATTAAATGCCATCTATAAAAAAAAGGTTGACAACACTGCAAAGTTCACTGTTAATTGGCTTTGGTGTAGATGACGTCACGTAGTTTAGACGAATCAAAATCGAAATCACCTTAAGGCTAAAATGAAGTTTTTCATTTTTTGATTTCCCTCCAGATTTTTTGTTAGTTTTCGCTAATTTTCGCCATCTTTTCTTTTCCTCTGAAAGAAAATGCTAGTTTTTCGCGAATCGTCTTGTGTAATGTGTGTTCGAATATCAAAATGTCGGTTAAAGTTTCTTGTTTCGTGAAGTTCAGCTTCAAAATGGAATCATGGAATCGTTATTGCGTTGGTAAGTAATACTTTTGGATTACTATTTCGTATACATTTATTCAGATCTGAGTTGAGATCTTTGGTTGAAAGCTGGCTTCAGTCATCGAGAAACTGACAAGGGAAATAACGTCATGGTTTCGTATCGGGGATTCCTTTCTAAAGTCCAAACTTGTTACTAATCTCTTCGATGAACAAATCAACACCTACAACAAATTATACCGGCTAGCTGTCGTTCGTCGTTGAATAAGAATAATCTCATGCTTCGTTCGTAACGAATACTATCCCAAAATAAATCCTCGTATTACGTTGCTCTAATTCGGAACATCAACCCCTTTTCAACGCTTAATTTTATTCGCACTTCGCCTAATTTCGTCCAACAATTACGCCGACCGGCTACTTCCTTTTCGATTAAGGTTCCAGTAAAGTAAGTAATTATGTAAATTATATTCGTACTTCGCATTGATTTTATTCCCCTCGTTGACATTTTACATTTTACTTAATTAGTAACCTAGTTAAACCGAAGGTTCCGGCGACACAACGAAAATAACAACCATATTTCACATTTCAATTGTAATCCATTTAACAGAGTAGGCCTGCTTCTGTAACCTAACTACATGACATGGTAATTTCACCGGTGGTATTGTGTTGTTAAATTTACACACGCAGCTAATAAGTTTTATTATGTTTCAGATGTGGGTTCTGTTCTCGGTGTCTACGGTACATTGTGGAAAATATTGTTTCTGCGTTAACGATGGTCGAGCTAGATTCAGTATCGGTAGCCATTCGTACGACGGATTTCCTTCGTTGTATCCGAAATACTTGTAAAAATGGACACGATTATCGACTATTTGTACAGCTACGATTACAAATTCAATATTAGTATTTAGTAGATGAAGCTGGTATTCAGAAGTCCGAACATGTCTTATATAAACGTCGAGAGGAGAACACGAGAGGAGAAGTTTCGTAGTGTGCAACGACAAGCCATCGATAGGAAGTAGGTCGCTACAGCCGACCAATCGGAGCTCCGTTCGAATCACGTGACTTTGTTGTTATCTGTCAGCTGAGAAGTGGAGTAGTTGCTTGAAGCCGGGTTACAAACCGGCCGGCTATATTCATTGTTTTGTGTTTGTCTGTTCTCTCAGCTGATCGTGTATACTCGTTAACGTCGTCATCAATGTACATTGCGTTCATGTACCTGTATTAATCATTATTATTACTTTAATAGTAATAATAATTTAACGCGAGTTTATATATTTTTCACTGGTGTTTCGCGGTTCGTTTTTCCGGCCCATCGTGTAATTGTTTTTCGCGTCTGGTCTCGAGCAGTGTATAAAACACTATGAACGTGGTTCGTATTTGAATTCGTTTTTTTTTTCTGTGTGTAAATTGTTAATGTTGAGTATTGATATCATGTCTACGGGTAAAAGATTAGCAAAACGTTCGATAATTGGTACTCGAATTTGCGCACCGGGTGAAGATGGACTTTTCTACTCCGGTGTGATACAATCGGTGAAAACGCCCTCTGATCACGGTGATCTAGAAGTAAATATGGATACCGTGTACGCAGTTAGGTTCGACTATTCTGCTAAAAAGTGTCCGTCGCTAAAACGCGAATTTTACGGTTCGGAAATCATCGGTCCTGGTTTCCAAACTTTATCAAATATTCAACTGTCGCCTGGTCAGAAGGTATTTTTGACCTACAACGGCCGCGAGATTTCGGGACATATAGTCCATCATAATTCTCTCGTGGACGAAGTAACCGTCTCTATAAATCCCCCTGGATTTGAGGTGAGCGATATAATTTTACTACATTAATCTCTTTCACCACCTGAACGTGTATTATGGATCGAATTCCGGCCAGATTTTTCCAACTCTTCGTCATCCTGGAATCGTGGCCGCGTTCGGCGAAAAATTTCACCCTTTGGTATTTGCTTTGTTATGAAATACAATTTCGTATCCGTATCTATTTTTTATCGTTCAATTGCGATTAATAGAAGATGAGATAAAACCTCGCAAACTACGTCTTTGTTTATTACGTCACCGTCGTTTAATACGACTCGGAAATTTTCTCAGAAGCTGAACCGTTCACCATCGTCGCGTATTTTCGATCTCCTTTGTCTTCCTTTCTTTTTTTTTCAAAAAGAAAATGCTTTGTGCTTTGTGTCGTGCATATAGTTCACGTTTCAATGGACATTTTTCTTATCACGACTGATAAAAAATTTTTTCCGCTAAAATACTCGACCCGGTGGAAATTTATTCCAACCTAGGCGTGATTTTCCTCCGTTTATTACGTATTGGAATTATGATTCATGTGCTCGTGAGTTGACGATGGAAAAAAAATGCAGCCACGATCCAAGGTACGAAGAGTGAAAATTTTTCGCAAATTGTAATTCGTAATACACGATTAAAAATAGCATATAACATTCAATGTTGGTTTAATTTTCTCTTCCACATTGGTAAGTGCGTTCGAATTAGGTAACCTGTACGATTACTAGGTTATGATAGATACCCTTGGAATATAAATATTTTGGACGATATATCTAAACCTAATGTGAATTCTATCCTCGTTCCCATACCCAACTCCTTGATGGTCTTTCTAGGCCGATACAAGTATCTCCGATGGATCTATTTTATACCTAAATTTTTAATGTACCAAAAATGGTAACACTTTAGGTATAAAGTACGATCGACGTTAGATCATTTAAGAATGTCACTATTGATCATAAATACCTACCCATTTTGACGACTAAATAAAAAAAAATATGTGGGCACTTTTTGAAGACCTGTCAAAATTTTTGAACGACCTAAAAGCGTAAGTATTACCAAACATTTTATAATTTTTTTTGTTCTTAAAGAGTATTCTTTTCTGTGGTGTTTGCTTTTACTTTTTTTTTGTTCTTGAATTTTTTTTTGCGTATTATCACACCGTGTATTACGCGTGCTTTATTTACCTAATACATACGTATTTATATAATATTATGGTCATTGCTAAAGTACTCGTACTGCGTTTCATTATCATTAAAGTTGTTTTTTTGTACGTCTACGTCTGCGATGCGCCGCGTGCCCCTCATGACCGCGAGGTGATTATCTCTAAATAGCGGCGCTCGTAAATCTTTTACCGTGTTACCAAATTGTCTGACGGCTAAGACGTCATTTCCGCTAGGTTTTCCCTGTCCTCAATTGTCCCTCGTAGTGCGATCTTCCCCCACTCCATCCTGGTGAGGTTATGGTTACCTTGGTTTTGGATGGGTTGCCGGGAGCCGGCGTGATAATTTTTTTCGTCGTTTTGAGTCGATTCAGGTGGATGGTTTGATGAGTCTAGAAATTGGGTCAGTTGTTTACCGGCGAAATGTTACATCGGTGGATCGAAGAAGAAATCGACTTTGAAATCCATAAAGTGAACAAATGTGTAGTTTGAATTAATCTTGGAGATCTATAAACGATCGAAATTATCCTTAAAAATTCCCAATAAAATTTATAAAACAATTTTCATTCGATAAATTGGCAGTTTTATCTGTAAAAAGAAGTTTTTTTGTTTCGATTTGACTTTTTATTGTTTTTTTGGAAGATGGGAGGGAGGTAGAGCAGGGTTAATAATGCTGTTTTTGCCTTTTCCTTCTAATACGATAATTTTTATCAGTCAGTGACTTTGGTTTCGAGAGAAAAATATTTATGAGGAGAATGAGATAGGAAGAGGGTGGGGGAGAAGGGTAAGTTGTTTCGGTAAAAATAGTATTTTGAATTTTGAATTGACAACTTTCAGTTATCCCTCCTTCTCCCTTTTTTGAGTAAAATTTCGTATTCGTCTTCGGTCTCTATAAATTTGTAGTCATCTTTTTACTATTGTAAAAAAAATCAATACATACCTAAATCAAATAATGAGAAAAAATTGAAAAATACAGATTTTTGAAACAAAAAAGCCAAAAATTTTGTCTTATGTAATTTGAAAAATGCTGAAAAAAATTCCCAAACTCTAAATCGATCAAAAAAAATGAAAATTTAACGAACGCTTGAATTATGAAGAAAATCAGTGTCGTTGAAGTTGTTGAATTGATTAATTGAAACTGAAACTACATAATTTTCTGAGAAAAGAAAATTTTATCAAGCACGAGGCTAACTTTTTTTTATCTTTTCCCCTGAAATTTATCGCTCTTTCGGTTTGTTTATTTTGATAGTTAGATGAGTGATTTATTAGGCTACTTTCATTCTTTCAATGATTTGCATTTATTTAGAAATTGGTTAAAATTTGATAGCTGAATTGATAAACGTGAGAATTTAAAATACTCGTGAGTATTTATCAAGTAGAAAAGCTCGAAGCTAAAAAAATGAAAATTCTTGATAAAGTTCTTGATTTTTCGTGAATTTTTCAATTTTCGGTTTCGAATTTTAAACTTCTAGTAACCTTGTACTTTTTTATTGAAATTCCACGTTTTTTTTGTAAAAATGTAATTTCTTTAGTGAAATTTATGAAATTCTGAATTTTTAGTGAAATTTTACTTCATTGATGAAATTTTTTGTTTTTAGTGAAGTATCAAATTTTCAGTGAAATTTAGAAGATTATTATATTCGTAGTTGATAAATTCCTAAATTTTGCTTAACGGTCAAATTTTCAGCGAAATATCAAAATTTTCAGCGAAATATCAAAAATTTCTAGTGAAATATTAACTTTTAGTGAAATATCACATTTTAGTGAAATTTCGAACGTTTAGTAAAATATGAAAAATGATGGTAAAATGTCAAACATCTAGAAAAATATCAAATATTCGGTGAAATTTGAAAGTTCTAGTGAAATTAAATTTTTTAGTGACAATAAAAATTTTTAGTGATATTTAAAAATTTTGATGAAGTGAGGAATTTCCTATATAAGCGAAAAGAAATTATTTCATACATAGGTAATCAGATTTTTAGTAGATACGATTTAAAATTTCTAGTAAAATTAAAAATTTGTGTGAACTTTGTAATTTTTAGTGAAAAAATAAATTTTTAGTAAAATTTTACATTTTTAGTGAAATTTTACATTTTTAGTGAAATTTTGAATTTTTAGTGAAATTAAAATGTGAAATTTTTAGTTAAATCAAAAATTGAAATTTTTAGTGAAATCAAAATGTAAAATTTCTAGTGAAATCAAAATTTGAAATTTTTAGTGAAATCAAAATTTGAAATTTTTAGTGAAATCAAAATTTAAAATGTTTAGTGAAATTGTTCCTTTGAAATTTTTAGTGAAATTGTTCCTTTGAAATTTCACATTTTGTTTTAAAAATTTCCAATAGGTATCCTGCTAATATTTTGAATTTCTAGTAACATTTTAAAATTTCTGGTGATATTACAAAATTTTGGCGAATTTCAGATTTCTCAACAAATTCTCTCAGACATATGAAATTTTCAGTGAAATGCCACATTTTTCATGAACCTAAAAATCATACTAAAATTTCAAATTTTCAGTGACGCCAAATTTTTAAAACGTCTGAATTCGAGATTTTGTGTGCGATTCAAAGCGACGCGACGTTGCCAAGTTTTAGTTTTTCATGGAAAAAGGAATATATGCCGTGTGAGTGATTAAAAATGGAAAGGATGTACTTGATGTAAAATAAAAAGTGGAGTGAATTTTGAAAAATTTGAATTTTTTTTTCTCCGTACATTTTTGGGGTTTCCTGTGAAAATTTTGTATAAATTTGTTCAATTTTTTCCTGATTTTCCTATTGAAAAATTATAGAACATTCTTGATTGGTGATTATTCAAATTTCTTATTTTTTTCTACCAGAAATTATTATTTATGGAATTTTTTTTCCAAAAAAGAAGTGAGAGATTTTGCCTGACGAAGGAAGGGGAAGAAGGGATGGAAATTGAAGAAAAGTCAATGAAATATGAAAATTTTTAAAAAGTCAATAGGGATGAAAATTGAAAAAAAATAGCCGATTTCCAGTCACAGAATTTTAAGCCAAACTAAGCAGGAATTTTGAATTTTGCAAATAATTTGGTTTTCCACCCCCCTCAACCCCTTCTCCCCACTGGACCATCCACTCAATTACAAAATTTTTTATTCAAAATTTTACCACCTAAATATTGAGGTTTAGAAGATTGAAATCGATCTCGTCTAATAAGTTGATTTTGGCTTGGCCCTGTAATATGGTTTCTTTAATTTTTTGCAGCAGTTGAATTGGACTATAATTTCAACTCTTTGAACTTGAGTTTGAGAGCTGAAGATATGTGACCCGGAAGGGTTGGAGGATGCCCCCTACCAAAATGGAAAAATGGACGAAAATTCGTTTAAAAATCCGAGTAAAATTTCAAAAAATAAACAATCTCATCAATTTCCCTCCTCTCTCCTTCCTTTTACTTTCTCCTTTAAAAAGGACAAAATTTCAATCTGTCATTGCTCAATCTAATCCTCCAAGTTCATTCTATTCTCATTTCTCCTCCAAATTCTCCTTAATTTGGAAATATTCCCCTCAGACTTTCGTTCTTCCCCAAAAAATAAAAACCAAGGACAAAATATCGAAAAAAATCCTCTCAACCTTGCACACATGTCGAATTCGAATTCATATCTCCACACCACTCAGACACTAAACCGAGGTACCTTTTAAACCTAAATCGTATTTTTCCATCCACACAACAGATTTATTCACCCCAAAGGCGTTCCGATTTGACCGTGAATGGCCTTGTCGGTGGTAGTCGACGATCTTCGAGGATCATATGTTTTCTAGCCATAATACCCAGGCCATTATCCGAGCAAGTCTAGCCTGTAATCGTCGCGTATGCACAAGATACGTAGAAATTCCTCGTTCATCTTTTCATAAGGGTTGTGTAATCGACTCTACAAAGCAGCCAACCATTTCGGCGGCTACGACCGCGAACAGGTTGTGTGAGGTATGAGGCGGAAAGAACAATTGTAAAAGAATGTCTTTTCTTATTCTCCTGCTTATTTTTGCTCTTCCACGTCTGGATCGGTCCCTTCTGAAAGCATTTTGTGTAAGATTCTAAAACCCTCTTACGTAATGATTTGTGGTAGTTTTTAGGGCTCGAGAGGGCTTTCTAGAGAAGGATTTGTATAGAATGGTACGTTTGATTTTTGGGAACTGAGGAGTACTCATCCGAGCAGGTGTATGACGCAGTTCCATGCAATTGGAAATTTTCCACGTACGAATTACTCATTTCTTCTCGGGGAATCTCATCACACATCGAAGCCGGCCGGCGACCGTAATAGTTTTATCAAACGAAAATTACGAATACAACGGCGTGTCATGTCCATAAACTATTAATTTACCCGAAGATGGTTTCATTTCGTGCTTTCGAGGACCGGTGTCAGCGTGTGAAGTGGCTGCCATCGTCGGTGTTTACGAAAAGCGCATAAAAACGTAGCGTCGCCTGCGTCCTTGATAAAATTTTAAGCGTGGCGATGACGTAATCAAAATTTACACCGCCTAAGAGCACGTGTTGGTGGTGTATTGAATGTGTCAGGCTCTCTGCCTGCCTCGCTCTATGGTCTATGTGCTCTCAGCTGTGTACGCGTGACATTAATTTTTTTCATTCTCGTGCCTGTCTGCCGCCTGCCATGGCTTCGTACCCTGCGAAATTTTTTTTCGCTCCCCTCCAACGCCCCCTGAATCAAGGGCCGGCAAAGGTTTCCAAATGCCTAGTTTTACCTACACTTTGCAGGGTCTTATCTTTCCATTATGAGGCTTTATAATGCGAATTTCGAAGCTCTTTCGAGTAATTAGTCGCACGTGTGCGGTAACCTGGGTCGCAAGGGGAGGGGGAGATTGCGTGTGCGAAAATTTTGTGTTGTGTGCGGTACGTGGGCCTTGAATGGTGCATGGATGGATGGAGCTGAGGGAGGGGTGACGATTGTGTTGGAGTGGCCTAGTGTGAAATTTATCGTTCTAGGTGGAGAGAATGGATGTGAGGTGGGGTTTTTCTCGTTGGTAGGGTTGGGTATGTTTCATGATGTGGAAAGTGATGAATTTCAAGTGTGGATTGGAGGTGAAGAAGGAGAGAGAAGGGGAGGGTTGAAGACAATTTGATATTTGGATGGAAGTTGGAAACGTTCAATAATGGAAATAGATTCAAATTGAGCTGCAAATGTGTTGATTTTGGTGGTGGTTTTGGTAGGGAGGGGAGGAGAGTAGTGTTGATTATTTAATTGTTTTTGTGGAATTTTCCTCTTTAAAATTTTGGAAATTGAGTTCATGTTTCTGCTGTTTTTGGAAGGAGAAAATGGAAAAATATTTCTGTCAAATGAGAATTCAAGTTCATCATTTTTGACAAAATTTCCATTTTCAACTTTTTTGAATAATTTTTGAAAGTTTTTTTCAATTTTTTAATTTTTCTAAAAATTGTCTTCAAAAATTTTCTTTTCAATGCAGTTTTTCAAAATTTTAGATTCTTTGAAATTTTCTTCATTTTTTAATGATTTTTTCACCATTTTTCTTTTCGATTTCGTGTTTTTTCTTCGTTTTAGGTTTTTGTAACTCGCCTCTAATTTGTTCAGTTTTTCTCGTATTTTTACCCCCCCCCCCCCCCCCACTTGTTCAGTTTTTCTATTCTAGCCATTATTTTTCACTATCCATAAAATTTTTGATTTTTAAATTCTCAGGTTTTTGAATTTCCTTGATTGGATGGAGAAGATGAGCAGATATTTATGTCAAATGAGAATTCAATTTCATTATTTTTTGATAAAGTTTCCACTTTAACTTTTTTTGAACAGTTTTTGAAAGTTTTTTTAATTTTTTAATTTTTTTTAAAATCTGTCTTGAAATTTTACGTTTCAATGCAGTTTTTCAAAATTTTAGATTCCGCGGAATTCTCTTTATTTTTTAATGATTTTTTTTACCATTTTTCTTTTCGATTTCGTGTTTTTTCTTCATTTTAGGTTTTGGATATTCACCTCCAATTTGTTCAGTTTTTCTCGTAATTATTTTTCATTCGATTTTTCACCCCTCCCCCCTCAATTTTTTTCAGTTTTTCCATCAATTATTTTTCATTGCATAATATAAGATTTTTCAATTCTCAAATTTTTGAATTTTTTGATTTTTTCCATCCTTTTTTGTTTTAATTTTGTATTTTTTTAAATTTTAGTTTTTATTTCCTCCTCCTCCTACCTTTGCCTGGTTTAATTTTTTTCATTTTTTGAAATTGTATTTTGGCATTGATTTTTACAATACCAATCTAATTATATTTTTGTTGTTTTTTTTGATAATTTTTTGTGGCTGAAAATTTGGCTAATTTTTTACACCTACATTTTGAGCAATATTTGAAATTATTTATTACTTATTTAATTTTTTTTCCTTTCAGAATATTTTCAAGTTTATAGATATTTGATGGTTTTGTTGGCTGTAAATTTCAGATTTTTTTCTACTCAATAACAGTTAATTTCGAGACCCTTCCCTCTTCTCTATTTCATTTTCAATCGTTTCAAAAATTTGAAATTTTGTTCAAATAGTCCTGGACAAAATGCTTGCGAAACTGGTCGCAAATTTTTCATTTTTTTAGTAATTAGGTCATTGATATAGGCTGACAGGCTTTCAAAGAAGGTTTAACAGAAATGAAAATTATAAACCTGTTCACATGAAATTTTGAAAAATGTCCATTAACTTGTGTGTAAAGAGTACGTGTTGAAGTCGACCAAAAGGAAGGCAGAAATATTCAGATCCAAAATTCCATCATATTATAAAATTTTTGTTATATGCCTCAAATGGTTCATTCCTCTTTCTCTCCTTACATTATTCAAAGACTCTCTTCTCTGTTCAAAATTTAGAGAAAATTGAGCCAATTTCCATCTCCCTTCTCCTCTTTTCTAGAAAATTTGTTTCAGATGTTTTTATTAATATCTATTTTTTGAAATTTTAGAAATTTTTATGCTTAAAATGTTGACTTTTTTTCATTTTATTTCATTTTTTGACTATTTTTCCATTTTATTTTTATTTAGCTGGATTAATGAGCTCAATGAAATTTGAAGATTTTGATATTTTTTAAAAATCATCCAAAATTGTTTCCTCAGAGAATACGTAGGTACGATATAATTGTGTTTTTCAATTTTTTTATAACGATCATACTTTTTGAATTTTTTGTGCGTATGAGGGGGGGGGGGGATTCGCGTCTTATTTCTTTTGAAAATTGATTGTCTAGTTTTTTTTGAAAAATCTCTCAATTGCTCAATTCGCAATTTTCGTTCTATTTGTCTTTGTGATCTCACCGTGAATATCTTTACGAGCGAACAGAATTCAAAAATTTTTAAAACGTGATCTAAAATCGAAAATTTTTTGAAAAATAAATTTTATTCATTAAAATTTTCAGGATTTTTGATTCTCCACTTCATTAGAAATTTTGCTCAGCATTTCAAAATTAATCCCAAGTCGAATCGAATTTTTTTCACGAAATTATTCTCTTATTTCAATTTTTTTCTCTCAAATAAATAATTTTTTCAACCCGAAAAATAATTCCCAAAAAAGTGAAAACCCTAGAAAACCCTTACACGCAGACTTAATCATAATATTTGCGAAGCCGGGTCAAAAAACGAGACGACCGTGGCTCACGAAACAATAACCCAGCAGGCAGATGACGAGAGAAAGGTAGCACACGATAGGCCGGCGAATCAATAAACTTATTTTTTTATTTATTCGGAAAAGCTGCACGCGCTTTTGAGTGCGAGAGAAAATGAAAATACCTATTGCGAACTTTCGGCCGCCCTTGAGCGACCTTCACCTGACCGCGTGCCTCAGTTTGTCAGTAGTTTATAAAGATGCTTCTCATCGTTGGGTGGGAAGGGTGAGGGGGGTAGGCTCGGCATAAAGCAAATTGTAATATCTTTCGAAACTCGATATACGATTAAAAAGAAAAGATGGGAGAAAATTTCATTTTTCGGATGACGATACCTTTATATTAATTTTTTTCGAGGCTCGGTTGCCAAATTTATCGAAATGGAAACAATTCGCAATGCGTAGGTATACATTTTCCATTATTTTCCAAAAGATGCCTATTCCTACGCGTTGGCGACGTTGCTGTGAGAAAATTTCAGGCATAAATTGCGATGGAAGAAAGTTGTTGAAAAAGCGAACAATGTAGGGTATACGAGCCCGTGTTTAGAGAGCGTGAAAATTACCAGATTTACGACAAATCGACGCGCGGCACAGTGGTCTCTGGTTGGCGATGTGTGCGTAAAAGAAAAACCAGCCGAGGAAAGACAGAGAAGCGAATACCGGCCATTCGAGGTACCTGTGCCTGTCTACACAACTGAGTATTTTTTTATTGAATGAGCGAGAGAGCGCGAGGAATTCGTGTAATTTCTATTAGGCGACTATAGAAGGAAAGATTTCGCCAACGTTCGTGGTATTTCTGGTTGGTAAAATTGTGTTACGACCTAAATAATTTGTATAGGTATCCGAACCGAAGGTATTGCTGAGTATGGACGACGCCATCGCCATCGCGGCGACAATGATGATGGCTCGATGGCGTTATGTGCTATAATTTTACCCAGCCATATCTTAAAATGCTCTCTCGATGCTGATAACCTCGACATAGGCCAGCAGGACGAACAGAAGGTGGTACACGATGGTTATTAATATACATTGTCGTCGTCGCACAGGCACACTGGCACAGCTCGATCCAACGATGACGCTAAGACCGACGATGACGTCTCTTTGGAAACCCTTCTTCTCATTTTTGAGCTTTGCGAAATGAGCAGAAAGGCAGGAGGGGAAGTCTGAAATGAGCACAGCGTAAAATCGACTTCACGTGTATCGAACTCGAAATTGAAACTTTTGCGCACGAGTTGGCCCACCTCGCGGGCCAAAATTTTGCTCCACTAGCTCACTAACCTTTTCACATTCCAACGACCCGATAAAAAATTGGGTAAATTTCTTCGGGTTAATGGTTTACTGGCACGGGTCTTGTTACCACGCGTCTAGATTGTCTGGCGTCCAAATTTTTTTCCTTCGGTGTTTTTTCGGCGACTTTCGATGCGAGAAAATACCGCTCGTCTGTCAGTATTTTAATTCGGCTCGAGTGAGTCATCGGTTTAGAAGCGTTGACGTTGGAAAATGTCGCGTCGTATCGACCAGAAATTAGCCACGATTTGATGCACCTGCGAAGGTATTCCGATTTTTCTTTCTTGGTTCCCTCCCCTCCCCACCACACCCTTGCCCATGAAGTTGAAAAGTCTATAAGTAAGGGAAAATGAATGAATCATCGTTCATCGATGATAGATTGTAGTTCAATGTAGCTGATGAATCAACTGAATCCCCCCCTCCCCACCCGTTAAATCGAAAAATAGTATTTTCAATCGAAAAAATTGAGAAAAATGAAAATTAATTTGAGGCAAACTGATTGGGAAAACTTACATACGAGTCTGAAGATTCTTCTCTCCTCCTCCTCCCCATCCCATAATTCAATTTTGGTTCTTATCTCGAAAGTAATATCTAGTTTGGGTTTTTTGTAAGGTGGGGAGAAAGAGAGGAAACTTGAATTTGTTGAAATATGTTAAAATTATTTTAAAGATTGGAAAAATGATTTTAATGTGATGAAAATCATTGAAATTGAGGCAAAATTGTTCAAAATATTATGAAAATTGTTAATAAATTTTCTTAGAATTACATTGAAAATTGGTCGAAATATCTAAGTATTAAAAAAATGCATATATCAAATCAATTTTTTTTGGAATTGATGTAAAAATTGTGTTCAAAATATTTCAAAACTCTGTTTTAAGTAGGTATAATTTTTTTTTGAAAAACCCCATAAAAGTTGTTTGAATTCTAAAAATCATCAACATTTCGCTGAAGTTATTGAAAATATTAATAAAAGTATTGAAAATTTGGTGTTTTTTAATGTTTTTTTTTTTTAAATTTTTGCCATTTCTTTGAATTTTAATAAAACCATTTGCACAATTTTAATGCTAAAAATTTTTTGAAAAAATTTTGTTGAAGTGTACTTACATTATTTTTGAGTAAATTGACCATTTTTTTTTGAAATGAATTTTATCGGTATTTTGATGATTTTTATGTAATTTCATTTCTATAGAATTTTCAAATAAATTGACGATTTTATTTTTGAATTTTCAACAATTTTAATGATTTTTAAAACATTTTCCCCGAAAATTTGCAAAAAATTTGTTTCAAATTTATCAGAAATTGTCACAAATTTTACACATTATTTTTGAACAATTTTTCCACCAATTTAAGGATTTTTGTCTTCTTGAATAATTTTTGATATGCGGGCCTGAATATAGAAACTTCCCTTAAGGGTCAAAAATTGGTTTTTGAATGGACATTGTTTTTGGCCCTTTCAGAAGGAGTAGAATCAGGTGGGAACTTCAACTCAAAAATACATTTTTGACCCCTATAAGTGTGGTTTCTATACCCAGGCTCACATAATATGTAAGTGTTTTTCAAGAAATTCCAATTGCATTTTGGCACTTTATTTGTTTTTTTGAACCATTTTTTATGATTTATTTTCAAATTTTACATTATTTCAAAACAATCTCAACAAATTTTCTCGCATTTTGAATAATTTTTGCAAATAAGTTTTCAATAATTTTTGCAATTTTAATATTTTTGAAATAAACTTTCATATTATTTTTGCACAGTTTTCATATGAATTCAACAATTTTTTTCCACTGTGATCAATTTTTACGGAATGAAATGAGGAAATGATTAATTTCATATTTTAAACCATTTCGTACATTTTTTGTTCATTCTTACGTCAATTTTTTTTATCGATTTTCAAGATTGTTCGGTAATTTTTATCCGTATTTTTTTTTCATCAATTGCACATGTTTTTAGATAGGGATGAACCTAAGATGACTCATTGTGGGGGGGGGGGGGGGTGAGAAATCTAAAAATTTTTGACTAAAATTGAACTTTTTTGATTTTTTTCCAATTCAAAATAAAGTTTTCCAAAAAAATTGGCTCGAAGTACTATGGAGCTGTTCCCTCTGCCCTTCACCCCTCCCCATTTATTCTGGACATGCTTCAAAAAAGAAAATTGAATTATCTTGTTCAATTCTCGAAAAATATTATTATTTTTAAATGTTTTGAGAATTATCTTCATTGCTTTCTTTTTATGGTTTGAAAATGTTTCTAATCTTTGACCCGATATTTAAGCTGTTTGTAATCAATTTTTTTAATGAATTATCTTCTCTATGATTTGATATCTATCCATCTCGTATTGATCATTTTAATTTTTTGAAGTCATTCAAAAAATTGAGTTTTTTTGTTTAAATAATAAACATCGACAATCATTCTGAACTAATACCTCTTGTAATTTGTAATGCATTGATTTGCTAAATAAATCAGGTACACATTCAATAGGAATAATTTAATCATAATTTCGACCTTGTTTTGGATCATTGAAAAAAAAAACACCTTAATACCCATTCCTATTCTCAATTCTCCAAGTTCTCTAATGACCAAGTTCCATTGTCTCTTTGACGATGCATTATTGTCTTCTGTTATTCTCAAATGCTCAACTTCCACATCTATTCTCATTCCAAATTACCCTTCGTGAAAATGAGAACTGATAAAGATTTGAGTCATCTGCACCAAAAATTATCGAATTCTTTTATTCTCGTTTCGGATGAATCATCTCATCAAGATGACGTGCTTTATTCTCTAATCTTTAATCATTTCGAAATTCGAACTTTACCTCCTGCCCCTTCCTCTCTCCCTGACCCCTCAAAAATCAGGCAATTTTCGAACCAATTTTTTCGACCGTCGAACTCGAATCAGATAAACAATTAAACATCGTCTATGGCAATTATCGATCCAATTTCGTCCTAATGGATTCCAAATTACGCAGATCTCGTTATATCCAAATTATCTTAAAATGGCGTCCGACTGGACATTGTCGTCAGATCATCGATCCAGTCCACTGCTCGAATTACTCATCCACTATCGATATTCGACGAATGATTCTGTAAGCCCTGAAACCTCTGCTTTCGAAATCCGAGCACCACATCGAGAAATTATGCCGGCCGGCTGCTGACCGAGTATTGGGTAACTGCGTATTAAAAACCGTACCACGCGATCCGGCAACATTGCACACGTGCCATTGAACCGAACGAGTTTCATTCTAGCATAATTACAAATAAGCGAGCCAGCTAGCTCGAGCTTCAAAGCCTAGTCATCCGAACGGATCTCAGTCGGTCGCCGATTTTCGTGGTTTTTCTCGCCTCCGATGTCGTCATCGAGCCGCGGAATTTCCTCCAAACGCAGACTGTAGGCGGAAGTCGAAGACGCCGACCGGGCAGGGCAATGCCGCCAAGGTGTCCAAAAAAGACCAACAGGGTCAGGGTAATCGGCTGGTGAAATTTTTCATTGCGAATTTATCCTACCTACGTAAATTTCAATCCGGTGTACTCGTAGCAAGGTCTTCGTATACGTAATTCGGCTTCCATTCGGGAACGAAAATATCCCAATATTTGTACAACCTGCGATGCGATTGTATTTTTCAACTCGACAATATGTTTCAACGTAATACCTACGTCAAAGAACATTGCGTAATTCCAACTCTCTACGTACTATGTACATTTACCTGGCGTTTTTTTTTTTCGCACTGGGGCTAATTTCGTAAACCACATACCGATTCCTTTGGTCCGAAAGGGCCATTACCAAAGCGTGAAATCCATCGCCAATTCGGTCCGCGATACGCAACTCTTTGTTGGAGCTCTTGAACGTCTCTCTCTGGCTCGTGCTGCCTTGCTGGAGTTTACATTCTTACGCAATATCTTCTTAATGGATTTGAAAAATAACATGCATATAGTACACGTACACGACAATGTACCTAGCTATTAGGTGTATCTAGGTATCTAGGTATACCGAAGGTACATACGTATTAAAAACGATATCGAGCAGAGAGAAAAAATATATCAAACGTGTACCAACTTTCACGGTAATAAAAATTTTTCATTACGTAATCATATACCAGTACACCGCAGCTGCATAGATATCTAGTACATAATCGGAGACTCATTTATCGAACAACATTGTTTGCGCTTATTAATTAACCATTGTATCTTTTCGCATTGCCATTGTGTTCTATGTATTGGTGAGAAACTCACCAATGCCAGTGCCGCTGGTTGTGTGGTGACGACGCTGATGCATATTTATACCTTATTACCGGGTCGAACAAGCAGAATTACAATCTGTTTTATTATCTTAACGAGCTAGTGAAAATACATCCATTAAGACGAATTCTCGAGATCGAGACTCGTGCACCTGTCAGAAGAGGAAGGGATATCGAGGATGTAATCTTTTCACACGTGTGGTTGTCTGTATTGGTGCCGAGGTCTGAGCAGTACTCGGAAATCGAGCTGGAATGATAAGATGTGTGATTTTTATATCTGGGGTTTCCCAGCTGGATTTAGAATGCTGGTTGATTGGTGTGTATTTTGATGAAGTTTGAGATGGAAATCGGATTGGATGGGGTCAGAATTTGTTTATGGATTGATAATTAGGTGATTATTGGAGCAGCGATGCCAAATGTAGTCGGTTAAGAGAAAATTTTGAGAAAACTTGAAAAAAAAACACTCTTTTTTCGTTCTTTGTCAGTAAAAAGTACAATTTTACATAACTTCCATCCTTCATTTTGAAATATCAGATTGACAAAAAACAGGAAGGGAGTGGAAAAGCAAAGTCGATTAATTGTAGAAGGTATAGGGAACGTTTCAATATTGCCAATGCAGGGTGTCTACTGCCAATAAAAACTAGAAAACCCAGAAAATGGCAAAAATTTCACTTAGATAGCAAGAAAACCAGAAAATAGCTGAAGCTGATAGCTAGAATTTTTATAATTTTACTACTCTCTCAATTATAAATCAGTGAAAATTCACTGGAAAATCAGTAAAAATTTGCTGGGAAATCAGTGAAAATTTGCTAGAAAATCGGTGAAAATTTGCTTAGAAATCAGTGAAAATTTGCTGAGAAATCAGTGAGAATTTGCTAGAAAATCAGTGAAAATTCACTGGAAAATCCATTGGAAAATCAGTGAAAATTTGCAGGAAAATCAGTGAAAATCCACTGGAAAATCGGCGAAAATTTACTGGAAAATCAGTGGATATTTACTGAGGAATCAATGAAAATTTTCTGGAAAATCAGTGAAAATTCGCTAGAAAATCAGTGAAAATTCACTGGAAAATGGATGAAAATTTACTGGATAATCATTGAAAATCCATCGGAAAACCAGTAAAAATTTGCTGGAAAATCAGTAAAAATTTGCTGGAAAATCAGTGAAAATTCGCTAGAAAATCAGTGAAAATTTGCTGGAAAATCAGTGAAAATTTTCTGGAAAATCAGTGAAAATCCACTGGAAAATCAGT
Source organism: Pseudococcus viburni (assembly GCA_033439095.1). Classification (NCBI taxonomy): domain Eukaryota; kingdom Metazoa; phylum Arthropoda; class Insecta; order Hemiptera; family Pseudococcidae; genus Pseudococcus; species Pseudococcus viburni. Next base: position 2,303,019 of record JAVBJF010000011.1, read on the forward strand.
GGAAATTTACTGGGAAATCAGCGAAAATTTACTGGGAAATCAGCGAAAATCCATTGGGAAAATCAGTGAAAATTTGCTGGAAAATCAGTGAAAATTCGCTAGAAAATCAGTGAAAATTTGCTGGAAAATCAGCGAAAATCCACTGGAAAAACAGTGAAAATCCACTGGAAAATCAGTGAAAATTTACTGGGAAATCAGTGGAAATTTACTGGGAAATCAGTGGAAATTTACTGGGAAATCAATGAAAATTTACTGGAAAATAAGCGAAAATTTACTGGAAAATGAACGAAAATTCACTGAAAAGTCAGTGAAATTTATGAAATTTGCTGAAAGATTAATCAAAATTCACTGGAAAATCAGTGAAAATTCGCTGAAAAGTCAGGAAAATTTATGAAATTTGCTGCAAAATAGTGAATTTTTTTGAAAAATCAATGAAAATTCGCTGAAAATCAATGAATTTTGCTTATTTTTCCTGTGCTGCAATTCTGACTATTTATCAGTGACTTTTCACCAATTTAGAATGAGAGAGTACAAAAAATAGAAGCAGAACGCAGAATTTATTAGGTAGTTCTCAAAAAACAGAGTCGTACTTTATTGACGTTCTTATGTGTATTTTTATGGCTTGGTGGTGGCAGAGGGGGTGTCAGAAATGTCCTTTACGATCCCCTGATTACGTATTTCGTTTGGCTTTCTAGTTGAAAAATTGCAAAATTAGTTTGGCTCGGATAATTTGAAGTTGTGCCATGCACTTTAAATAGGTATCAATTATGATTTAAAAAATTCAAATAAATTTATAACCTGTAATGCAAGGAGTGAATGTTTTGGCAGGAAAGAGGAGAGGGGAAGAATGGTTTGTACGTGAAATGGTATTTTGATACTGCCAAAGTCGTTGTCGTAATTTGATATTGAGATTGACAATGTATTGACAATTTTTAGAAATTAATTGAGAAGGCTGTGATATAAGCATAGAATGAACAATAAGATCCGAAAAAATTAGGTAATTAAACTAACTTAAAATATTCATCAATTCGAAAAAATGTTTAAAAAAATTATTTTGCAAGATTTTCAATGTTTCTTATCTATGATGCTTTATTTTTTTCACTTCTATGGTCTTTAAATTTTTAGCTCGTTGTATTGATAACTTATAGTTTCGTATTTGCTTCAATTTCCACTTTATTTCTTCGAATACTTTCAACAATGTAATTTTTCTCAAGTTTTGCCAGTTTTTTTTTTTAATTTTCTGAAGAAAAGTAATTTCCGCCGGTGAAGAATTTTTTTCGTGTTTTAAAATTTTTTGAACTGGAAGTCATCACATTTTTTACTGAAGGAGGGAGGGAAAATTTCTGATTCATATAATTTATTACATTTTTCTTAATTTTTGCACATTTTTGCAATTTTTTTTAGAAAAATGGTGGAGATAAAAATATAAAAATTTTTCATTCGTGCGATTTTTTCAATGTTTTGAAGTTTTTACTGAAAAATAATTTTGTAACTTTTCCAAGGGAAGGGGGAGGGGTAAGAAAAATGTAAAATTGAAAAATATCATACTCGTATGAAAATTTTTCAGTTTTTGCACTTCAACTTTTGAATGGAAAGAAAGATATTCGAATCGTATGAAATTTTTTCTCAATTATTTTTGCACAATTTTGTAAATTTTTTAGGAGGGAGAGTAGAAATAAAAAACACTTTTAATTGATGTTGTAATTTTCTCAGTTTCTAACATTGAAAAGATCTTGACCTTTTAAATGAGGAATGAATCGAATGACGAAGAAGAGGTGATAAAATATCTGAATCTTGAGAAATTTTCCTAATTTTTCCCAATCTTTGCAGACCATATGGAGTGAGAGGATGAAAAACTATTTCCTATGGAATTTTCTTTTAACATCTACAGGTCAACTTTTTCTCAAAAGGAGGGATAGAAGGGGAGAAGGAGAGAAAATGTAACATTTTCAACTCGTATGAAGTTTTTCCATTTTACCTTCAATTTTGCATATTTTTTCAAATTTTTTGAGGGAGAAAAAAGAAATTGAAAACCTTTTCAATTCGTGCTATAATTTGTATTCAATTTTCCAATTTTTCTCCACGAAAGATATGATCATGATTTTTCGAATGAAGTGGAGGTGTGAAAAAAATTGAAAATATTACACTTCCGTGAAAACTTTTCCTACTTCCTCAATTTTTTTCAATTTTTTTAAAAAAAGTATTATTTTTTCGAATTTTACGATTTTTTTATTTTTGAGAAGATAAGCTTTCCCTTGAACCTCCTATTTGGTCAATTTTTGATTTATTGTTTTTTTTACGTTTCTTTTGAGGAATTTTGAAGTAATTCAAAGCTTTATCTGCATTAAATTAGTAATCAGCTGATACGGAATTCGAATCCCTGTGTATTATTTAGAGTGAATTCGAAGGAGACTTCAACCTCCCTCTTTTCGAGTTTCCTATTTTATTCGTTCATACAATAATTTTTTTCCAGAATTTACTGTTAGATTCGGAAATTGAGTTGTTGCGTTTCGTCAGGATCAGGAACAAGATGAGAGAGGGGGGAGAGATATTAAATGAAAATCCACATAAAATACAGGCTATGAGTTACGGGAATGATCTTTTTATGAGGTGGCAATAGTGAAAAAAAACAATGAGTCAAATTTCAAACCCGAAAACCTCGAATAAAATACCCAAATCGATTAAATCGATTAAAAAACTGCCATCGCAATTCGGTTTCTTTTGTCGATCCAGATGACACCAAACACCTCCTCCTACTGGTTCATAAGACCAACAAGACATCCACCCAGATACACTTGTAGGCGCCATACAGATACCTGAACCTTGATTAGTGACACGGCCTAGCAGGGCAGGGTACGATAACCGGTGAAATTTTCGATCTGTAATGCGTGACCCCGGTCATCAGTCCGTCAGCCTCGTATACTCTATAAATATTTAAACGATGACGACGTAAACGAAGCAGCATAAAAAAAAGAAAATAGAAAGAAAACAGAATGGCCAGCTGAAGAACGCGGTAGTAAGCAATACGTATTCGTATCGATGTCGTCATTATTGTCAGCTGGTGGCTTCGTAGTCGTGTATAAATTTTCGCTCTAGGTTTTTCTTTTTTTTTCTTTGTGCTTATGTAGCATTGCGGCGAGAAGTGAAGGGGCAAAAAGAACAATAATGGTCGCGATTTATACACAGATTGGTCGCCGGCCGGTGCCATGAAATATAACGCAACGACGCACTCGCGCTGCGTTTTTTCAAGGCGAATGAAATTAATGATTTGTAAACAATTAGTATTTAGCCAGATAGCTGGATGAAAACAAAAGCGAGCACGCATTATAACTGGTTTTTGTAAACAAAAGAGATTATATGCGCAAGTGCAACTGCGGTAGCGATCGTAGAACTATAAACAAGACTACAGCTCGACTCGTGAGTGATTGTGATAAAAATTATGACGAATGGTTTATCTCTATTGTTCGTATTATCAGTTTACATTGTTGGTGGTGGAATTTGTCTTCGAAATGGTATCGGAAATTCGTGCTGAATGATAAACCAATCGTGTTGACCAAAGAAACCAGTTTAGATTATAAATAAATGCAGTTATCGTCGACGATACAATATGGCCACATTGTGAGATCCCTTTTGGTATCGTCGAGGGAGTAAAATCACCACCGAGGGTATTAAACTCAGCAGCTCAGCTGTTTTCTATCAGGCTTTGTTCGGTATTTTGATGGAAACCGGTCTGAATTGAGGTCTGGGCTCCTTCAAAGACTTATTTCCCCGGTCACCTGCTCGGATCCGTATTGTCGATCTAGAAACACCTGTGAAATTACCTCATCGTCATAATTATACAATGCACAAGCCACAAGGGTGAAATACCTTTAGGGAATTCCTTTCTCATTCAACATCGCAAATGGTGTTTTTCTCATTGGAAATCCCTGCGAAAAAATAACACGAAGCCCAAGAATGATTAAATATCGATACGATTGATAAAAAAGGCAAACATCGCATATCCGAACGGTAGCTTTTATACAAAGTTGCCACCAGCTTTTATCTTATCTGCCGGCTCGGTTCGAGTGTTATAATTTGGAGTCTGTTTTAAGTTCGAGTATACTTACATACGTAGTCAAGGTTAATACGAAATGTGTGACCTTTCTGAGGTCGTATCGGTTTCTCTCTGTGGTTCAACGTATTTCATTCGCGCGTCTGGCCCGAATATGTCTAAATGTGTATAACGTTTCGACCTCGGCGCTTCGTCAACGTAACGGTGCCTTCGTCTCTTTTGTTCCTTGCGACCACACAGTTGAATTATCGAGTTGTCCGATGTCTGCTTTTGGAAAGAAAGTAACAACGTAATCGGTCTTGAACAGCGACGATGACGAGAAAAATATTATAAACGAGTGAAATTTCGTTGCAGAGGTGTAATTTGGTGAATTTCGGGGTTTTCTAATATTTTTACCGACGTAGTTACGCCTTGAGCTCGATGTTTAAATTCGCAGTGGTCGAAATTTTTTCGCATTAAATAAACACGTTTTTGCGGTTTTATTTTAATTAATTTCTTCAAGGTAATGATTAATAAATACGGTTACTCGAATGCTTCGTGATGTATTTTTGAATTGTTATTGCAAGTGTATTGTGGTACTGGGTTAGAAAATAGATAAGGTTCTGGTAGTCTGTTATCGTGGGAAATAAATTGTGTACTGTTTTTTACTGTGGTTTGTGGTCGCAAGAGCTGAAAAGTTTCAAAATTTTATAGCTCGAACGTGCAGTGTCGTTGGAATTTTGTTCGAAATTTTCATCATTCGTGTGATATTTGAGGTGATGTGAACTTGAAAAATGTGTGATCTAATCGATGAGTCTTCTCAAGTCTATGTACGAGATGATCAATAAATGTTTATGTAAAATTACCCAACGATCTCTTTGAAATACCTATACACATTTCGATCCCCTCCCCTCTTTCTCGCTCTTTTATTCATGCATCAATGAAAACTAACGACGCACAGCCAAAGTTGCAGTATTTACAGGGAAAAATGAGTGAAAATTTTTTCATTTGAAATATGTGTGAAAATCACTGAAAAGAATCAATAAAATTCGCAGAAAATTAAATAATGAAAACTGACCCATTTTCAGTGAATTTTACTGATTTTCTCCATACTGTAACTTTGAATTGAATATTATGGTGATTTGAAGGGAGTAGGTGTAAAAAATCAGTAAAAATTTGAAAACTCAGTGAAAATGTAAAAATCTGTGACAAAAATTGGAAAAATTTCAGAAAAATCTGTAAAAATGTGAAAAATCACAGAAAAAATTAGTAAAGGTGTGAAAAATTACTGAGAAAATCAGTGAAATTCACCAAAAAGGAAGAAAATTGATTGAAAGAAGACCAGTAAATTTGACTTATTTTCAATAGTTATTTTCACTGGTTCTGAATGAAAAAGTGAAAAAACTGATTTCTGATGCTACAATGTTGCCAATAATACATTTTTTCATAGATACTTCACGGTACAAACATGAATGAAAATAGCGGAATCATTCGAACTGTAGACTTTGATTTTATGCATTTTTCGAATATATGTTTGTTGAATTCGACAGTATAAAAGTATAAATATCATGATGCAAAGAATAAAATTTGATTACATCATTTGCCTACCTTGAAAATTGAAGGAGTTATGCAGTTTGCAAATTTTCTACCTTCATTTAATATTTTAAAAATTGCTGAAAATTGATGTAACGTTATTTTCGCACCTCAAACTGAGTATTTTAATGATGCTGTGTTTCAATTTCCTTGATATCGACCATTTTTTGGTAATTGCGACGTTGCCAATATTTCAATTACTTTGAAAATTGGACTGTGTTTAAGCTAAAAAAAATTTTCGCATTGTTTTCATCTGAAACCAAGTATCAAAAGATGCTATGTTTTGGTTTCCCAGAAATATCAACATCATCGATGAATTTAGGTGATGGCAGCGTTGCCAATGCTACTTATATTTATGTACTAGGAAAAGTGGACTTGGTTTTTTTGAATCAATTTTTTATCTGAAATTGACAATGTATTCCAGTTTTTCATAAACACATAAATTAGGTGATTTGCAGCGTTGCCAATAATACATCAACTTGAAAAATTGAGTTGTAAATTAAAAATTGCATTATTTTTGTCCGGGAATTTTCATCTGAAACTAAGTGTCAAGAGATATCTATTTCAGCTTGCCAAAAATCAGCATTGTAGATGAATCTAAAAATTGCAACGTTGCCAATATTCCATTCCCTTAAAAAATTGGGCGGACTGATGAAAATATTTACAATGTTATTTTTATTTTCATCCGAAACAGAATATTGAAAAATGTAGCGTTCACATTCCATTTTTTTCAATTTAGATTTTAAATGATTGCAACGTTGCCAATACTAGACTTATCAAGTGAAAAATTAGATGGTATAAGATAAGGTGAAGATATTTTTTATCAAATTATTTACATCTGCAATCGGATATCCAAAGGTGCTATGTTTCAATTTCTCAAAAATCAACATTTCAATCAAATTTAGGCGATTGCAACGTTGCCAATATTCCACTTACTTGGAAAATTAGAAAATAACATGAAAAATTGAAAATATTTGAAGCGTCCGTTTAAAAAACAACCATAGTCCAGAATCTGTATATGAGAAAAGGGACCCAGGTGTAACCTTTTTTTCGATACACCTATGTCATGTCCCCCTTTCTCATATACAGATTCTGAACTATGGTTGTTTTTTAAACGGACGCTTCATTTAGTATGTTATTTTGATCTGAAACAAAATATTGCAAAATTTAATGATTCAAATTACCAAAAATCAATATTTTAGATGAATGCAATGTTGCCAATGTTACATTTACTTCGAAAATTGAAGAATATTTTGAAACTAATGCAAATAAATTCATATGTCAAGAAAATGACACCGATGACCGGCAAATATAGTTGATTCTAATTTTGAGACCTGATTTTTCAAAACGTACCAATCAATAGTGATCTTTTTTTTGTCAGAAATGCGATGTTGCCAATAATACATTTCTTATCCAAATTTTAACATTGAACCAATATCAATTCCATAGAAAGTTATTGAAATGTCAGCTGATGAACTGGGAGGAGAGGGGCAGAGGGAGCAATGTGCTCTGGGAAATTTATGAAATTGAATTTTTATTCAAAAAAATTGGGTTCCAGATAGAAAATTTACAATACCAATGGAGTTATGATCTATTTTTTGAAAAAACTTGAGTTCGTATCTTAATTATTAAAGGAGCTGTGAAATAATATTACATCTGCAGTTCTTTAAATTTGAAAAATTTGCAAATTTATAAAATATTATCACGTTCTAGACTTTTCTTATATCTTCGCTTAGCCAAAGCCCAACTTTCACGCTTCGTAACGCCTTCATTGTAGCTTCTAGGCAATATCTTCGCATAACTATTTTTTGTAGCTATCAATATTGTAGTCCTACGAAAAAATATGTTATGCTGTTCGTATTTTTAACGTAGATATTTTTTTAATAGAGTACAAAGTACAGTAAACAGCCTTATTTGCTATATTTGGCTAACAAAATTTATAAATATGTAGTTTTGTGTAATCAATTTTCAGATATTTTTCATTTGTTTGCGATTGTTTTTCTGTTCCTTTCTATAGGGTGTGATTGAACTGAAAAAACGTCTAGAAGAAGTACGTTTATTGGAATCCCGCAAATCTGCCAGACTCATGGATCAAGATACGGATTTTGCCAGGCTGGCTGATATGGCCGCTGATAGAAAACGAGCATCGTCCAATTCCATCGAAGTGCCTATCAATGGATACGGTCTACCCACAATGTAAATATTCATTTTATTTTTGTTTATTTATAATTATCAATTAGCAATTAGGTAATTTAAGGCGAGATGAAGGGAGGGGGAGAAAAAAATTGCCTAGACCATTAGTTCGAAGTGATGATTTTGAAAATAACCAATTATAAGCGACCATCATCTTTCTAAATTGCATTTTTATTTTTCCATCCTGCGATAGTTGCATTATCTAACCTAAGGTGATACGATATACGATCGACATTATACAGATCAAAGATTAAAAGCCGATGTGACACCAAAGACAATAACAATGGATCCGGGACGACATACTCGTGTCGTATTTTAAGATTAAACAAAGAAAGCACCACCACTGCCACTATCACGTACTTATACGTCCGCGTGTGTACTACGCTTTCGATAATCATAGTATACGCGTCTTCGACGATGGAAAAATTAACCTTATCAGTGAATTTATTATAAATACACACAAATACGCGATAAAACGCCACACACTCACACTATGACCGGCGAAAAGGTGATGTAACTTACACGTGACTGCAGAAAGAAGTTCAAAGAAATAAATACGAGCAACTATAGCATAATCGCACTTAACGAGGCGTGTACAATGAGCAAATTTTTATTAGTACGTTGCGCAATTTTATATCATCGCGAAGCTTTGGGCTACGCACCTACTCGGCGACCTCTCCCTTAACGGGAATGAAAAATTCTTGCAGCAAGATCACGATAGGTCTTCCAAGTCCAAGCTGTAGGTACATTTTTGCGGTTTCGTATTCGTATTTTACCGGCCGGCTACCGACCCGGGCCTATGCTACTGTAACTGATTATAATGATGGCTTATCCGGACGTACGGAATTTTCGCATCCGTTTTTATCGCTCGCTGCTTGCATTCGGTTCCGCTTCGAGTACCTTGGATCGTTCCAGTTCCAAGTACCAGTTCCGTTAGCCATAATGAAAATTTTCAGTTTGGTCGCCTCGCTTCGGCTAACCCTCCTGTGAGCTTCGGCCTATCGATGGATCGTGAATAAATTACACGGGGTCAAAAAAACCAAAATCGTGGGTTATTAATTTACCTGCGCTGGCCGTAGATCTAGCGGTGATAAAAAATATGAACTTGATTTTTAAAATCGACAATTCGTCGGTATCTCGATTTTTAATCTTTCTGGTGGTCAGTTACTAGAAGTGGAGGTGATGTGAAGGAGGGAGAGGGGTAAAGAGGGCGAGATGTCTCCAATCCATGGGTCGAAAAATCGTATTTCGAGTTTTCGGTACTTATTTATAAAACAGTTCAGAAAATTTTCAAAAGTGAAGGTTCAGATTTTATGTGATTTAAGTGGCACTCGAATCAATTGTGTTTAAATTTTTTTCTTTTGTTTATGATAATTAGATTATTTCGTCCATTTATTAAAAACTAACTGGAAAGGAGGAGAAAATTGCAAAAAAAATTTGTCAATTTTTCAAAAATTTTGAATTTTTTTGTTATTGAAATACAAATTGAAAAATTCGTAATTTTGAATAAATCTGAAGAATTTTTAAGCAAGATTCTGAAAACTTTTCAAAATCTTCGAGTGTTAGTTGGATTAAGGCTGGATTGAAAAGATGGAAGTAAGGGTACTTTTCTCCTCTTCCACTTAGTGAAATTTAATTTTTAGTTTTTTTTTTAAATTGCAGAATTTTGCATTTTGAGTTGAAAATCTCAAAGAAAATAATTGCATTTGAATCGAAAATTTTGGAAAAAATTTCATTCATAGTTGAGAATTTTTTGATTTTTAGCCTGCCTGCCTGTCCTCTCATTTATTAATCAGTGAAAATTATCGAAAATCACTGGAAAACAGTTGAAATTGCAGCGCAGTAATAAATCAGTGAAAGCAAACGGTGAAAAAAAATGCTGGAAAATCAGAGAAAATTCACTAAAAAAAATCAGTAAAATCTCTGGAATTTGTGAAAAATCAGTGGAATTCTTTGAAAGATCAGCGAAAATTCGCTGAAAAACAAAGAATTGCGCTTGATTTTCCCTTTGCTGCAATTCTAACTGTTTATCAGTGACTTTCCACTGATTTAAAATGAGAGAGTGCTCAATTTTCCCAGCTGTTTCTTTCTTGCATTAGATGACTCGAAACATGAAAATTTTATCGATCAATTATCAAAAAATCAACTGGAATTCTTGAGAAAAGAGGAAGCCAAACGTTGAAAATTTCGAACTTTTATGATTTTTTTTTGAAATCTCGACTCAGAATCAGAATGCAAAATCTTATTTTGAAAAATTTCAACGTCATTTTCGCTAATTTTTCAATTGAAAATGTAGTTTTTTTTAATGGAGATGAGGGAGGAGCTGACTTTGGCTCGTATTTGGTTCGATTCTAAGATTACCCCTTCTTGAAATTGACATTTTTAAAAAAGGAAGGAAATGAGAAAGATTGAGGTATGAAACTGTTGCGGAAATTTTTCGATCATTCATTTTTGAAATAATTTTACAATTTTTTTGATTTTTAGACGTATTTTGATTTTTAGAAGTCAATTTTAAACAAATTTTATACTTTTATGATCATATTACCTCCTGAAAATATCTCGACCTTTTTATTTTATTCAAAGGCGAAAGTACGGAAAATGGCTTATTGGAGGAGCAAAAAATTGAACAATTCTTTCTGAGACAAACTTTTTTCAGATTTTTCTCGACTTCAAGTACGGGGTTTCCTTTTTTTTTTTTGCAGTTTCAACATGAATTAAGAATTATTCTCAAGTTTTGCTTTGGAGCAAGAGCTTTCCAATTGATTCCCCCCTCCCTGTACTGTAACATATCCATGTTGTAAACCGGTTTGGACATGGTGTCCCAGATAACCCTGATTCGGACATGATGTCCTAGAATACTTCAATTCGGACATAGTGTCCCAAAAGAGGTAATTTGGACACAGTGTCTGAAAATTTTTAATAGTCCCAAAAAAAGACAATCTGTGTTTTAAATTCCCAAAAAATTCTGTAATTTAACCACGATGAAATTTTCTGAAAAAGTTATCGAATCACTTTCGAAAATTTGAAAATTTCTCAACTCAGGTTTAATTTTTTTCGACTGAAAATGCAATTTTTCGTCGTAAGGAAAGAAGGTGTCCCCTCTTTTTTCATCTGGTCTTGTTCTGGTTCCATTGAAACTATTATAAGTAATACTGGGTGAGGTTTCTTTTCATCCCATTTTTGCGTTCAGATAATGATTTTTAACTTGAAATCGAGCGATGAATCGATGAAAATCATTCGCTGTGCCGGAGATTTTTATTTTTAAAATGAAGAAGAGATGAAACTTTTTTTTTCATTTTTTATCTTGAAAAACTTCGAAAAGTAGGGACTTCTGTTGAAATTTTGTCAAAAATTAATGTTTTTTTTTTTTAATTACTCGAGTTTTTAATTTTTTTTTAAATTACTTGGGGTTTAAATTTTTTTTAAAAATTACTTTAGGTTTTGATTTATTAATGTCTCTTCGTGGCACTAAAAAGTAATAATTTTTGAGAAAATTATTGCCTTTTTTTCGAAAAAAATTTGAAATTTTCATTTATTTGAAAAAATAGTAAAAAGAAATAAATGGGGGAGGGGAGGAGGTCAACACTTGACATTATTCAGACTGGTTGAAGAATTAACCCGAAAAATCACGAAATTAGGTTTCGAAATTCTAAGTACCAATTATGGAGTTTGAATGAAAAATACATTCCGTACAAAAATTACGTAATTTTCCATCATCCGAAAGAATAATAATTCACTATCGATTATAGTAAATACCTCCTCATCTTCCTCTGCCTCTTCGTATCATTTTTAATTTCCAAATTATCTAATTAATTATTTAACCGATTAAATTACATAAAAATTGATTACATCACGTAATTCGTCCTCGATACCAATTACTACGATAAATACTTCAAAAATCTCCCAATTTTTTCTTCTCTTTCCTTGTACCCTATCTACCAAAAAATTCCCCCTCGAACTTCAAAATTGGTAAATTTTCGAAACCATAACTTTAATTCACGATTACGGTGGGTTCGATCATCGCGATTTTTCTGGCATTGTGTGCCATACAGTCATAAGCACACTATCGACAGCTGGTTCGGCTTACGTAGGCACATCGAGCCTTGCGAAATAAATTGGCAACTTGTGGGAGGAGAATTCGGCGACGGTTCGAACTAAAAAAAAAATTAAGAGGCATGAACGAACATACGTCAAAATGTACCTATACCAATCTATGTACGTAGTGTGTACCTAATAGCGGTACATTCAAATCTGGATGAAGGTTTTCCGACCCAAATGAACTTGAAACGTGGAGTGCACCACTTCACCTTGCCGCATCGCGCTTGTTGAATTGTGGAGATGGCGAAGCCGAAGCAGCGCCAACCCAAGCCGCCGAAGGTAACCAAATATCAGCTGATTTTGATTGCCAGTCGTCACGGCACTCTACCTGCGATAACAGCTGCGGCCCTCCCTGCCTCGCGCCCAAAGCCCGGCGCCTCGCTCTCTCTCGCGTATTCCACGTGTCGTTTTTATTCTTCAAACGGTACTTAATGTTTTTGTTATTTCTCTTCTTTCTTGTTGGTTCGTGTTCGTACGTGTTCCCATATTACTTTGTAGATGCCCAAATCTGTTCTCAGCAGCCTCGTACATCCTTCATTGTCGTTTATTTTCACGCTTGAATGCTTCTTTTTCGCAAGATTACCGTTATCAGCCCGAGTAACGTGTCAACCGCACGAGTTGCCGCTGAAATGGCTCTTGTCATAATTTCCAGCCGAATTTGCCGAATCGATCGATTGGTGGCCTTTGAAACGATTATTCGAGTTCGATACGTGCAGCGAATGTGTGTACATAGGTACACGTGATAGCGGTTAATTAATTGATATTATCAGCTCTTTTCGCCGGTAATCGTCGGTACTCGAGTCGACGATTATAATTCAGATACGTAGGATTTACGTAAAGATAATTACCGACATGTGAAGTGCAATATATGCAATATTTATCACCATACGTTAGAATGTTCCGCCCCCTCTTCGTCCTCCCCAAATGGACAAACCTTATCGGCAACTCTCAAGCCTACGAATTCGTTTACCAACCTGTTGAGAAATTTACGTCTACGTCAATCCTCAATCGGAAGCCAATCACGAGGATTTCCATTCTCGACGAGTAGATGATGCGTAGATCTAGATATGAAATTGTCAGGGTCAGGTGGAGACGTGGAGAGAGAATGGGACAACAGATAAACCCGAGAAATTGATGTAATTCGTGCCTATTTTCCTATTGAAATTTCGAAACAATTTCTACACGTTCGAATTGCAGATGGAGAATTTCAATAAAATGACTCATTTGCGAAACAACCTTACACGATTAATAAATGAAGAAAAAAAAAGAAAAACGTAATCGAAGTTGATAACTAACCAAGGTCGTGGAAAATTATCTTTCGAAGAATTTTCGCTTTGTTTTTTCGTTATTTAATTCGACGACGACGAAATTTCGCGAATTATTTATTTACGTAGGTATAAGAAACCGAACGTCGAGTTCGTTGGCATTTATAATTGAGGCGTTTTCCGAAAAATTTCAGAGGGTTGATGAATTTTCGTGGAAAACTACGCCTATAATTTTCCAAAGTCTGAAATATACGTATTTCACGCGATGTACCGGGCTGCGCTCGAGAATAACCGGCGATTATGTGAATGGTACCTGTGCGGATTGGGTGTTTGAAATGCGATACGAATGGAAAATTTTGTCCAGGGGGAGGGTAAAGAGGGGTATTTTGTATCGATTGAAGGTCGTCGACTTTTCTAAATTTAGCCGAAAATGAAAATTTGACCGGGGAAGGTGTGTTTTGTGGTGGAAAATTTGTTATTTGAAAGAAATTAGAGGATTGGAAATTTTTTCAACTTGAATTGATCGAAATGTTTTACAGAAACTTTTTTTTTCAATTTTTTGGAAAATTGTAGATTTTGGAAATTTTTATTTATTTTTTCACAAATAAATGAAAATCATTGATTTTACAACTATTACTAATTAAAATTGAAATTATTCCAGTCCATTGTCTCATTTTCACGAATTAGTGAAAAATTATTCATAAATAGTTTGAATTGCAGTACAGGTAAAATCAGTGAAATTGGCTGAAAACCAGCTGAATTTACTGGTTTTCAGTGAATTTTTACTAATTTTTCTGAAAATCTCATCACAAATTCTCTCTGTACATTTTTTAAATCAATTTTATCATTGATTTTTTTACTGTTTTTTTGGTGAATTTTTACTGATTTTTTTTTAGTGAACTTCTCTTATTTTTTAGAGGGCATCGTCGTCATGGCCAACTTTTTATTTTTTCTAAAATTTCATTGATTATTTTTTTCATGATTTTTTACTGTTTTTTCTAAAAATTCTTTCATCGATTTCCTAAGTGAATTTTTTCAATGATTTTTTAGAGAAATTTTTTACCAATTTTTCATAGTCATCAATTTTTTAATAAATGTTACTGATTTCAGTGTTTTTTTAATGAAATTTATTATAGATTTTTCCACCGATTTATTGTTTATTTTTTGATGAATTTTTACTGATTTTTTTCAGTGAATTCGCTAATTTTTCAGAGGACATCGTCGAATATTTTTTTGTAAATTTGACTGATTTTTCAGAGAATTCTTTCAATCATTGATTTTGTTAGTGAATTTTTCCAATTTTTTATGGGCTTTTTTCATCGATTTTTTCGTGAAATTTTTTTACCAATTTTTCATAAAACTAACCGTTTTCTTAGTGAACTTCTTCTTTATTTTTTATCAAACTTTTCTACTTTTTGTCAGTGAATTTTTTCACTGCTCTTTTGAAATGAAAAGTTCCCTTGATTTTTTTATGTGCTGCATTTCTCGCGAAAATTTTAGTCATTTTCATTGAATCATGAATGAAGATCAAATTGACTGATTTTTGGTCAATATTACTGATTTATCCTATGATTCAATTATAATTGTATATATCAGTAACTTATTATTCACTGATTCAGAACGATAGGGAATGGTCTAAGCAAACGAGAGAGCATTAAGGAGATGGAATCTTTTCTCCTCTCCTTAATAAGTCTGAATTTTATTTTTGTAGTCAAAAAAATTGGTTTTGGAAAATTTGTGGAAAAGGTGAGGTTTTTCTAGAATATTTGAAAAGTTTTGCATTTGGAGTCGAAAAATCATGAAAAACGCTCACCTGAGTTGAAAATTTTTAATTCCCCCCTCCCCCCGTCCACAAAATATTCCAACTTCAGTTCTTTTCAGTTTTGAGTGTAAAAATCCTAGGAATGAAATTTATTGAGTAGAAAATTCAGTTACTTAGTTGAAAACAAACTGCAAAAAATTGTTCAATTTAAAAAAAAATGTATGATGCCTTTTGTTTCGAATCAAAATCATCGAAAAGAAATTATTTTCGGTCAATTTGCTTGGTCAATTTTACCTAATTGGATCAATGACCCTCAAAATATTTTCCAAAAATGTTCAAGTTTTTAATTTATTTTTCTAAAAACGAATTTCGAAAAGGATTCCATGTAAGTAAAAATCGCAGAGCGTAAAATATCCAATTTATTAAATTTTTTATCACTTTCTAATTTCATCTTTGAGTTCTGAAACACTTTAAGAACAACTGAGCGTCTCGATTTCACTCATTCGTGTCACATTTTGAGACGAGAAAATCATACGAATGAAAGTTATAGAGTGGAAAATTTTTCGGTCGACTATGTTCTCGGTATAATTTTACTGTTTGCACAATGGTTCCGAAAATTCGAATAAAAATCACTGGAAAATCTCGTTAACCTTGATTCGCTGGTATTAAATTCATCCGTCGTATATTTTTTAGTATCACCGTGACTCATTTTAGAGAAGGAAAACGTAACGATCGGAATTATTAAAGAGGTATTCTATCCGTTATGTTTCGACTTCGAGTGATTTTCAGGTTTATTCGGTGGTTCTCAATATTTTCCCAGGAAAAATTGACAAATTTTCCTTAATTTTTTTAAGGAAAATTATCAAAATTGAAAATTTCCTATCGATCGCGTACGTTGAAGTTTTTCAATTTTAGTCAGTAGTTCCCAAAATATTCCCTAGAAATATTGCCCATGATTATTTTGCGATTTAAAAATAATTCACGATTGATAATTATCTAGGTATTCTCTATCGATGGTAATTCTCGATTTCGAAACTGCAGAATTGGTCATTTTTACGAATTTAAATTCCCCCCGCTGCGAAAAAATACCGAATAATTTATACTTACGATCTCGAACGCGTATAATTAACAAATTAAAAGTGATTTAAATACCTCCCCGGTGCTTGCCAATTTTCCTACTTAATTCCATGGTTTTTGTGCGAATCATTTGCCATGAATTGACTCGAGTACTTAGCCTACGTCAGCAACACCCTTTTTTATCGTAATTTTCTTCGTTAACGAAGCGTTTCAGCGAAAAATTCACCATAATTAAAATTGTCCGAGTGAAAATTTACTATAATTTAGCTCCTGTGGTACCTATTTTAAAATCGAGCCCATTATTCGAGATAATTGCACGTCCCCTGTGCTATGATTATTTTGAAATCTGAACTCACCATTGAAATTTTGATCGATATTTTACAAATTGACTCGAAATCGACCCAAAATCCGAAAAATTGTACCATTCTGCAACTTATTGAGACTTCAAACGAAGAAATCTCGTAAAAAAATCGCCTACGGATATTTTTCTTACTCGAGAGCTTCTCGTACGTAGCAATATTTTATCTGGCGTTTCATGGTATTCTGGAGACTTCAGCAGATATAAGTTCTTTTATGGGTATTTTGAAACGTCCTGTTGGAATTTTTTTCGAGATTGTAACCTTGTCATGTGCTGAAGATGACAATTTGAATAGGTATTCTTCTTCACTCATTACGAATTTTTTTTTCGTCAAATGAATCTCATTAACGAAGATAATCGAAGGTTGAAAAAGATTTGAAATTTTACAGTAGTCTTTTACGCGAGATATCGTCCTTCAATTTTTGTCGCCAAATTTTTCAACGAATGGTTGAATTTTTCGATTTTTACAATCTTTCTTGCCTTAAATTTAGATTTCGATGATTCGTATCGTCGTAAAAATTGATTAAAATGCCCAGCTGAAGTGATTGTTTTGCCAGCCATATCGAGATGATTGAAATTTTTGAAGCAAATGAAAAAGTGGGTGGAGTGCCGAGTGGAAAGGTCGACACAGTGAGTAGCGAAATGATAAAAATGGAGAAATAACCTTGACATAGAATTATTGCGAGAAGGTTGCCTAATACTTTGGCTATGTACGTAGCACCGAACACCTAACGAACCGCATAGCTATATACGTATTCGCCTCGTATCCTACGGTTGAGCAATATTTTATGGGAATTTCGTTTGGTTGTTTTTTTCACCGGTCGTAATCGAAAAACATACCCACTCGGTTTTAGGAAAACACTCACTCTTCGTCATCTACGCACGCAACCATTTTGAGAAAATCATTCTTCGATTGGTAACTTTCGAGTTTCGATGTCAAGTTGCGAATTTTTTCAACTCTTTCGAGCCGAGTCCATTTTCCAAGCAATTCGATGCCCGATGTCCTTGTAATTTGTTGATCTTACGTTCCAGGAAGCACACACTCGGCGAGTAGAGTTGCAAGCGCGAAAAAAAAACGTCGACCTTGACATAGAAAAATGAGCGAGCAAGGTTAACGAGGTATTTTTTCAAATGTACGTACTCAGAATAACGAGTTGGATATGAATTTTTGAAAAATTCTCTTGATTAATTGATAAGCTGCTGGGAAGTTTGGCGGCGAAAGGGTGTGTTATGGTTGCGTGTTTCGTTTAAATCATCGAATCGGTTCGGTTTGCGGCTTCGGCCTGTGGATGTGGCCGGTCGATAATGGGAAAATTTACCATACGCCGCGGCGCAGATACCGCGACCGTGTTGTCAGTGAACGAAGAGTCGCTCGAGCGGAGGCGTATGACGTCATTGTTGCCATTATCAAATTTACCGGCGTGTCGTGTTTACCGGCTTCGGATACCGGTGTAGGTGGCGAACTTGGCAAAAGGGTGGGAGAAGGGAAAGCAGAGGTGGTTTGTGATAGGCAGGTTTTTTGAAATTTTTGCAACGGGTTCCTTTTCCTCCAGTTTTCGTATTCGAATTAATTTGTAGCTTTTGGACCGGTATTGGGATTGATTTGAATTTTTTGTGGGCGTGACCGAGATTTTTTCGCCAATTGGAATTAGAACGATTATGTTGTATGTAATGATTTTTTTGGACGATTTCGTTTTTTTTGTTTTTTTGAAGAAACTGGGAATTTATTAGGTAATTGATGAATTTGAATGTGGTAGCTGGAATCGTCGATTTTCAAGTTTCGCTTTTGTTACGAAATAATGAAAGATTATGCTTCGTGGAATTTTAATTCTTAGCTGGAACCAGCGATTTTCAAAATTCGTATGCGATTTGAATTTTAGTACGATTGTAATTCTTGTCTGGAAATGATTCGTATTTCTTTGAAAATATGTGTTTACAATTTCTTAATTCTTCGAAAAAACGAAAATTTTCATTACCGGAATAAGATTCGAAAAAAACAGAAAATTATTTAAATTGATTTGAAACTCGTTTTTGATTTATTCGGAAATTGGTATCGGTCGAAAAAATAATTATTTACAGTAATTGAAATTGAAAACACAGTAGGTATACCTATTTTGAAGTAGGTTGGGAAAAACACATGCATCGAAATAGCGAGAAAATTAAATTTTGATTAAAAAATCGAACCATTTTAGCATTTTTTTCAGGTTAATGAATAACTGAATTGGTCATTTTTGACCATTGAAACTTGTTATGAATTATTTTGAATAATTTTGCGATCAATTTTTTCCTACTTTGAGGCGATTTTAGCTTCGTTTTTGGTAGGTTTTGGAAATTTCGTCTTTTTTTGTGTGTAAACTTGTGTTTTGAATCAATTTTTATTCGATTTTAGTTTCAATTTCCCTCCCCCCTCCTTCTCCCCTCCACTTTCCTCCCCTCGCTGTGTTTTATCAAAATTTCAATTCTCTTTTGGCAGAAAAATGAACAAAAATTGAATAAAAATATTTTAATTTTCAAAATTCCAATTCTATCAAAAAAATTTGATGAAAGCACAAAAGTAGCATCAGTTTTTTGGAAAAAAATTATTGAAATTGCGTGTACTTGTATTTTTTTGGTGTTTTGAGTAGGGAAAGGGGCAATTGAATTCATTGGGAGGCCGACATGAAAAAATATATTGTTTTTCCGATTTAAAAATCTAAAATGCAATCATATCGAATGAGTGGGCACCCCCTCCCCTTTTGAAGGGTTGAAAAAATTGGAGTTGAGTGAGAAAAAGTTTGAAAATTATTTTTTTGAGAAATTTTTATCGCAAATTGGAAAATTTGTGCGAAGACAAGAAAATTAGAAAGATCATTGTTGTTGAAAGTTTTCGAATTTTTGACCCTTCATCCACACAATATAAGATAATTGATATAAAGCTGCTAAAACATTCCGAAAGAGTCATTTTTTTGAACTTTTTTTTTATTTTTTACTCAAGTTTTGCTATTTTCTGTCAATTTTTTTTTTAGAAAATGAAGTTTTCAGAACTTTTATTCCCATTAATTTTTTGGTGGGAAAATTTTCAAAAAATTGGTTCGTTTAATGAATATCATATTCGCATGATTTTCTTGAAAATAGGACATTATGCCCATAGTTTTTTGAAAATCATTTTTTTTGGAAGTGGACATTATGTCCATTTAAAAAAAAATTAAATCGTTCATGTTTTTTGAAAAATGGACGTCATATTTGTGTTTTTTTTTTTTTTTTAGTAAATTGGACGTTATGTTCATATTTTTTTGCAAGTTGGGCATTACGATGAATTTTTGGAATTTTGCTGAAACTGTGTAACCACCACCACCACCACCACCACCACCACCACCACCACCACCACCCCCCCCCCCCCTCGTTGAAGTTTTATCATAGCGGGTCACTTTTTTAGGGTGTTTGACACTTTCTTCGACTTCAGTCACTTTTGGTTACTTTTCACTTCTAAAAGCTCACTTACTTTTTTCCCCTCAAAAGTTACTTTTTCTTCGCACTTCCAGGCTAAAATTCAAATTTTCACGTAGAAATTGCTAACTTTCAAAATTCTTCAAGAAAAAAAATAAAAAATTGATTTTTGCTAGTTTGTTGTTTTGACGAAGGAATTTAATAAATGAAATATTATTCACGTCTTTTCAGTTGATTTATCTTTGAAATGTTTTTGCAGAAAACTACAAAACATTGCCTCCCCCCCAAGAAAACTGTAAAAAAAATTTGCCCCGAAAAAATTGAATTTTTGGTTACTTTTTGGTCACTTTATTGCTCAAGAAACGTTACTGAAAGTTACTTTTTTCTTCAAAAATTTCGCTATGATCGATGCTTGTATTCAGCTTTGATTAAATTTTTTTGGGGATATTGGTGTTCAGAAATCTTTATTCTGACAATTTTTCAATTGAATTTTACAGTGAACATTTGTGGGGGGGGGGCTCCTTCCTTATCGTTAGTAGAATCATTACAATTTTGGTCAGGAAAATTGGGGATCGAATAGAAAAATTTTCGAATGTGATGATTTTTTGAGATTATTTTTGTTTCGAGCCAGAAAAAAAATTGGAAAAAATTGTGTTTTGAGTCAAACTATCGGAAAATAGTCAATCTCGGTTGAAAATTCTCGATTTTTGCCTCCTTTCTGAAAATATTAAACTAATTCCTTATTTTCGTTTCGATTTTTTAAAATGATTTTTGAAATAGGTACCTAAAATTTTGTCAGATTTGTTTTTATAATCTAATTCCCTGGTGCAAGTTTTCATTTCTTAGTTGGAATTATGTAGTTGTCTCCTCCTCACTCTCCATTGTTGAAAATTATGAAGAAGTCTGATTTGGTGATTCAGATTCAGAAACCTTATTGAAGGTTTTCATCTCTTCTCCCCCCCCCCCTTCGCGACGTCAATTTTTTTCAATTTTTTTGACCAAAGTGGGAAATTTTCAATTTGAAAAAATCCTAAAATTTCAATGTTGTATCCTGGTATATTAATTGACACCTAATGCGTTCGTATATTTATTTTTTAAATACATAGGTATATCTAATTATACTCGAGAACATGTAATAGCCTCCCTATTTGAATAATTGATCTAATCTCGACCGGCGAACCGAATTCATTTGGCCTCCGAAGCGTGGACCATCTCAGCTGGAAATTCCTTTACAATTCGTTCAATTAATCAGCACCTGTTCCCCTCCTCCGTGCATTTTAAATCCATCCATAAAATCGTGAACACGAAAGTGTAGAATTAATATGCTAATACAAATACCCGTTGTCATTATCACAACAGCAAAGGACATAGCAGAGCACAGCATCAAGCTTGTACGCTGGTAGGAGTGCGTAGGAAGTTATCAAGGCATCGTACACATGTGACGTAATTCATAGTCATAGGTTACAATGTGAACGGGATCTGGGGCTCGTTTGGTCGGTAAATAGAGAAGCGTGTGGATTGTGGAATGCGAGAAGGCGAACTTTTGGTCATTGGCGCGGGTATCATCTTCGATTCGAAGCCCACCGTACAGCTTTCTAGCATTGACCGCGATTAAATTCCGCCATATTGGTAATTGGTTTGCGTATGTGGTGGAGCTTGCGTATTACGGTAATGGAAGAGTATAGGTATACCTACGTAGGCATGTGGAATTATTGTAGATGGATGTACTTGTACGTACAGGTGCCGTTGTCGCTTTCACCTACCAGGAAGCGTTGCCGAGTACGCGGTTTCACAAAATGCAGGCCTACCGGTATGAATGCTGTTTGGAAGCACTCTAATAATTTCACTTTCACGACCGGTGAAAAGAATTGGCTAATGGTTTCCACAATGGAATGTCCAAACTTCATCTACCTGTCTTCGTACTTTTGCACACCATATCAATGTTAAATCACCAGCTGATCGCGATTCGTCAATGCGTTCTCGGCATTGGTCTAATGACGTCATTCTACCTCGACTGATAAGTCGAATCAGTCGAATCTGCGTATGCAGCGATACTGCTCAACGATGTGTCAACCAATTACTTCGTAAATGATAATTACGTGTAGTAATTAATCATCCACTTGTCATCCATTTACTCGTCGAATGGATTCATTCACAATTCGCCTATTCGCGAAATTATTGAATTTTTCGCCACTTCAGCTGTTTATTTGCCAACTTGCCATTTTCCATTAAAAATTAACAGCTGAGGAAATAGTGAATCATACAATGGGATAACTTAATTGCTTGGTTTTATTGCACTTTCGGTTTCCTTTGAAGTTAATTTTTTTGATAAAGTGCTGGGTGCATTTCTTGTAAATTTATGACGTGATTTTTTTCCCCTATCAAATTAGATATGGGTATCCGGCACGAAATGGACGTTGACTATGAAAATTACCGGTTAAAGAATAATCCAGAATTTGAGGGGTTTTTTGCTAGACGATTTTTTTCTATTTGACGTCGTTTTTGTGGAAAATTCGTGAGAATGGATTTCCAATCGATTGTTTTCTAGAATTTTTTTCACGTTGTAGGTGAAAGTGAAAAAATGACCCAGAAATTTTATTTGGTCATCGAAGGTTATCCAAACTTTTTCTGAAATCGATTCGTAGTTGGTAATTTATTTAATAGGTAAATGATGATGATCTGGGGGGAAGTGGAGAAGAGAGGTTTAAATATTGAATAATAAAGTTCTCATGGAAGCCTCTATTTTTCATGTTGAAAATGTAGGGGGATGAAGAAGAGGAAGGGGAGGAAGGGAAAAGGGTAAGAATTGAACAAAAAATGAATCTTGACCTATTTTACCCTTTCTCTCCTCCTTCCACCCTAAATTATATCATAAAAATTGTATAATACGAATGTGCGTTTGATTGGGAGAAGGAAGGGTTAGAAAATGAAGCATTTTTTTTGCATATTTTAGTCATTTCCTTCCTTTCCATCTTCGAATAGAGGAGGAAGGAGGAGAAAATTGAGCAAAAAGTGAACCATCGCTCATTTTATCCCTCTTCTCTTCCTCACCCTGAAAATTTACGAAAAAGGTGTATTAATGAGAGAAAAAAATCAGAAAATGAGCCATTACCTATGTTACTCCCTTTCTTCCTTTTCTATTCATCCATGAAAATTTTACAAAAAAATCATAAAAATGGTGAAAAATGAAGGCATGTGTGATGGAAGGGAAGGAAAGAGGAGTTTCCTTCGATCTAGTTTTTTTTTTTTTTTAGAAAATCTAAATCATGAAAAATAATTCAAAGTATCACAGAGAAGCCTACAAGCCTAATTATTCAAAAGTTCGATAACAATATTTTTGACTTATTTCATACTCCAACATCATAAAAAAACAGAAATTTTTTATTAATATCGTGTAACCTTATTAATTCTCGGTCATAAATCATTGGTTCCTTGAGTATGCTTCAACTATGAATAACTTTAAAACCCGGTGTCTAATTATTTGGCGTCATGTGTACATATTTATCACCGCTTCTTTCCGGTTACGATGCATTTTTGTAAATAAGAAAAGGTCATAATAACGTTGAGTAAAAAACACCCCGTCATTGGAGTCCTTGTCATTTTTTTTGATGGATTCAGTGGTAGGTAAAATGTGGGTGGGTTGCGATTTTTTTATTGCATTCTTTGGTGTTGGGTTTCTCGAGAACTGTGTGTTTTGGGTGAAAAATCTCGATGAAGGAAATTGGTTTGTGAAAAAGTTTACGTATTTTGAGATTGAATTTTTCGAGGGGATGAATAGTTTGATAAATCGAAGATATGGATTTTTTTATGGAATCTTGTTTCTGTGGCAATTATGTTATTTTTATGTCTCGGAATGTGGATTGAGGGGTGTAGGAGACTGATGAATTTTGATTTTCGAATCGAAGTCGAGTGCCAATTTCGAGTACGACTTTTTAAATATTTCTGATAAATCAGGATGGGTCGAATCGGACATTATTGGGGAGGGGGCGGTGAAATTGAATTGTTTCTTTTCGTCTGAAAATTCCAATTTAAATTCTCAAATTTTCTTTGAAAAAATTCATTATTTTGTAAATTTTTTAACTCGAATATATTTCCTCATTGAAATGAAAATTTTGTCATTTGGCCAGGAAAGAATTTTACCCCCCCTCCCCTTCTTTGGCTCAGTGCGAAATAAAGCTACCAAATTTTCCAGGAAGTTTCAAAAATGCAATTTTTCAACTCTGATTACAATTTTTTCAACTTTCTGAAAAAATTAATAATTTTGGAAATTTTTGTATGTACACAATATAATTTTTTCTGCTGAATTAGTAATTTTGTCATTTGACAGAAAACCAAATTATCCCCTTCCATTGAAAATTTTTGTACTAAAACGTAAATTTTCCTATTAAAATTACAATTTTGCTGTTAAAAGAGGCCAAATTATTCCAAAAAAGCTTTAAAAATTCAATTTTCATCAATTTGAATTTTCCTGAATCGAAGTACAAACTTTTCTAAATTTTCAATAAAAAAGCGTTCCTTTTGGAAATAAATAATCCGATTCGAACATAATTTTTTGTTTGAAAATGAAAGTCTTGTCCTTTGCTAGGAGAGAAAGCTCGCCTCTCTGTTTCATTTTTCGTTGATGCATAAAACAAATCAACTTTCTAATTTTTTAGACAAATCTTTTCCAAATTTTCTGTTGAAAAGAAATTTTTGGGGAATTTTCTGATTCCAACACTTTTTTTCCTATGAAAATGGCATTTTGCTATTTAGAAGGGGTGAGTTTTTTCCTCTGCCTCTTTCTTCGTTGAAGTGCCAAGCAAACCCACTTATCTGTCTTCTAAATCTTTCAAAATGTAATGTTTAGTGCTAAAAATGAAAATTTTCCAAATCTTCTATGAAAATAAGGTCATTTTCCCGGAAATTATTCGATTCGAATAGTTTGAAATTGCTCCCTTTGTCCTCTTTTCAATTTCAATGTGATTTTTTTGTAATTTTCTAGTCACTATCTCTTCAGAATACTTTGAAGATTCAATTTTCTCATAATTTCCCGTTTCATGATTCCAAATTTCTCAAATTTTCCTAGAAAAAGAGCTCATTAATTTGAAAAATTTCCCATTCCAACGTAATTTTTCCTACTTCAATGGAAATTTCGATCAAAACCACCCAAAATCAATGAAATAATCCAAAATTTGACGAAAAAATCGTCTCTCGATCAATAAAAAATCTCATTGCGGAAATTTTTCACTTGTTCTTCAATCTCGAACGGAATTCATACCGCGACAAACAGATATTCGAAAATTTTAATGTCGAAATTCTCATTTTATTACCATTTTTCGCGGTTAACGGCGAAACGTCGCATTATCGCCACCAATTCGCGCAATAACCGCTTCGACACATCGGAAAAAATTTACTGTCGTAAATACGCCATTAATTTTTTTTTCAAGCGACCTTCAATTGACGAGTATAAATAAAGATGTTTGCGAAAAAGATGCGAAATAATCATACCGAGAAGTCGAGATGAGAAATTTTTACTCAAACTCCCTTCGTACGAGTAGGTTCGTCGCTGCGGCGAAAATTTTTTTTCATTAAAAATGTCTCCGGCAGTCTGAGCTGCGGATGGTGATATTGGATAATTCAAATTCAATGCAATGCGTTAAATTAAACGCCAAATGTGGCGTCGAAAGAACTAGGCTAGTTGTAATAATGTACCAGACAAGGCGTCTCGTCTCACTTTGCGGTATTTGGAATTGATGAGTATTGAAAGCTTTACGAATGTATGCTACGAAATATATTTCACAATAATTATTACAATATAGCTAGGAACCTATACAATGCTGACAATCGAGTATTTGCTAGATGACGGCGAAAAGAATCAAAATGCTATGCTCACGCATTATTGGGTATAAACCGAATCGAATCTATGGCTTACAATGTGTGACAGCTCGATGAGCGAATTACAGAGTAAAAATATACTCGCCACCGTCGTAGATATGCGCACGAAGAATGGGAAAGCACATCGCGATCGCTCAGCAGAAGGGCGGAGGCCGCAGAGAAAACAAGAGTGTATTTCGCGCGTTTACATTTCATTTCGATTACTTAACACCATCCTCGACCTAATAAACGCTAAAAAGGGGGTCACGTTTTGCGGTCATAATTTAAAATACGTTGGTAATTCGCGTTTTGTTGGTAGGCAAATATATCATACTCGAGTACACGTGTATTTTGATATATGCCTAAGTAAAATATGAAAAAATAATGGAAGGATGCTGGATTGCCATTGGACCAATGACGTTCTGAAAGAATTTTGCCGGCAGGAGGGGGGGGATCTGTGAAAATCTCTACTCAGATTTTCAATTTTTCCTATGATACCTTATGTTGTCTACTGGCAGAAAAACTCGAGAAAAACCAAAAAATAGCAAGAATCTCACCTTAGTTTCAAGAAACTCAAAAGATAGTTGGAATTTCAATGATTTTACTCCTAAAAGCAAGAATTTTCAATATTTTCTTCTTGATCTGAATTTTTTAATGAAATAATAAAAAGATTCTTTTTTGAGCAAATTCGACGCAAGAAAAATTTCATGAAAATGGCGAGAAACTCCCAGAAAATAATGAGAATTTTTATTCTTCAGATCCAGTACTCTCTAAATCTGAACTATTCAAAATATTACTGAAGTTTTGGTAATTTTTCCATTGATTCAGAGATGATTTTTTTTTTTTTTTGCTGAATGAATCAGTGAAATTCTACTGATTTGGCAGTCACTTAATTCTGTCTATTTCAATCAGTCAGTTTTATCTTCAAACCAGTGAAAAATGACTGAACAACATTTAAAATGGAAAAAACACCAGTTGAATCCGTTAGATGAGAAAAAAATTACTACTGAATCAGTGAGAATTACTGAAATTTTGGTAGTTTTCCAACTGATTTGGAAGTTTTTTTAACTGGGTGAATTAGTAATGTTATATTTTTTACAGTGAATTTGGCATTAACATGATTCTGACGATTTCATCAAGTCATTTTCACTTAATTCTGACTTCAAACCAGTGAAAATTTCCCTGAACTTCAAACTATAACCAAATTTTATGTAGAATGTGGCTGCAGCGAACATATAATTGAAAATTTTGAAAATCAATTTATTCAGGCACGAAACAAACCTACCGGGGGGGTGGGGGGGGTGTGGCACAAATTTGGCGACCGAACTGAATTTTTAAGGAATTGGCATTTTCCCCCCTCATTCCCTTCATCGCTTCTTCTAAATTTGTCATGTTTTTCAAACCTTTAATTGATTTCGTTGTAGTTGAAAACCCCTACGAAATTGTCTATTTATCCTGAGCGAGGCAAGGGTGGAATTTCAAGATAAATTGAAATTTTAGTACGCTTGAAATTTTGTAGTATCAATGTGAATATGAGGGAAATCAATTTGGCTCGAGCGAAGGGAGGACAAAAATTTTGGAAAATCTCAAATTCAAGGTGCAATAAAACAATTTTTTGGATTAAATCGGCCACTTCTACTTTGAAACTATTGATGAAGAATCACGATAAGGTCGAGCGCAGCGAAGCCAAAGCTTTTAAAAAATTTAATTTTCAAACATCGGACATAAATTTCAAGGAGAAGAAATGGTAAAATTGGTTGAAATAAAATTGAGCAAAAATATGAAAAAAAATCATTTCTGTACGATTTGGATTATTTTAAAATTATGGAAGGAGAAATGCAATAAGACCGAGCGCAATAGTGAAGCCAAAATTTTTGAAAAGTATTACTTTTTTACGTTTTAAAAAAACACGAAAGTGCAAAATTGTTTAATTCCAACTTGGGAAAATATGCATACAAAATGATGAATTTTTCCCAAGAAAATTATCATTATTTTAATTCTGCTTTCTCATTTTAAAAAAATCATGAAAGTGCTAATATTCAACTTTCTCAATTTAAAAAAATACACTGAGAAAAAAAAGTGTGGCGATATTGACCACGAATTGTGGAAAAACTTATCCAGTTCGAGTTTATGATGCTTTTCACCACAACTGTGGTACTGTTTTACCACAACTGTGGTACTTTTTCAAGTTTTAATCACAACTGTGGTACTTTTTACCACAGCTGTGGCAAAAAAAGTACCACAACTGTGGTAAAAAGCATCATAAACTCGGACTGGATAAGTTTTTCCACAATTTGTAGTCAATTTTACCACACATTTTTCTCAGTGTATGTGTACAGATGGTAAATTTTCCCTATTTGGGAACTTATAAATTTTTTTCAACTTTTGGGAAAATGTAAAAATATTTTCTAATTTGGGAATATATAAATTTTTTTTTAATTTCAATTTGGGAAAATGTGAAAATTTTTCTAATTTGGGAACATATGAAATTTTTTTCTACTTTCAACTTGGGAAAATATGAATACAAATGATGAATTTTTCCCAAGAAAATTATCATTATTTTAATTCTGCTTTCTCATTTTAAAAAAATCATGAAAGTGCTAGTATTCAACTTTCTCAGTTTGAAAAAATGTGTACAGATCGTAAATTTTCCCAATTTGGGAACATATAATTTTTTTTCAACATTTGGAAAAGTGTAAAAATTTTTTTCCAACTTAGGAACATATAAAATTTTTTTTTACTTTCAACTTGGAAAACGAAAAATGTGAAAATTTTTTCAATTTGGGAACATATGAAATTTTTTTCCACTTTCAACTTGGGGAAAATGTGGAAAATTTTCCAATTTTGGAACATATGAAATTTTTTTCAACTTTCAACTTCGGAAAATTTCAATTTTTTCCAACTTGGAAATATATGAAAATGCTTGAAAAATTTTCCAATTTGTAAAATATGAAAATTTTTTCACCCTGGGAAAAAATGTAAATAGTAAATTTTCCCAATTTGATAAAATAAGGGTACAAATGGAAGATCTTCCTGTGAAAAAAGATCATTGTTTTCATGATTTTTCACAAAAAAAATTAAAATGAAACTACAATTGTTCAATTTTCCCAACTTGGAAAAATATGAGTGAAAATGGTAAATTTTCCTAACTGAATACTGAAAAATACTGTGTGAGGGGGGGGGGGGGGGTTAACCCTCCATCGGTTTGTCGCTGCATGGGATCACAGTGCTCGTGTAATATTTCCAACGGTATCATTTTAGATTATAAAAAGATATGCATCATTATTTGGGTTCATGATTTTGATCAAGCTGCTCATCGTTGTGGCTTTTCCCTCATATCAATATGATCTGTCCAGAGTACGCGTGTCTGAGCACAAGTTATACCTCGAATTAACCGAATAAACGAACCGCAAAGTATAGGGTAGTAGTGCGTATACACACGAGTTATACGAATAGTAGAAAGTTGCGAATAATATGTACCTTCTCTTACATATGTACACGTTTATTAAGAACGTTGTAATTAAATGGTAAACCAGAGTTGATATAATGCCTGCTTATACTTACATATATATTATATCTGTATAATTTATACGTCATACGCGAATTACGCCGCACCGGGTCTCGTGTTGTGTTAAGACAACTGTCCCAGGGTGAACAATTATTATACATACACCTCCGGAATTTTCATTCCATTCCATTCGAGCTAATTTGTATTCACCTGTATACCGTAGAATTTGCGATTAGTTTACACGTTGATTATACCTGATCAACTTATCATTGAGGGGACTTGATTTTTTATAGATCTCGCAAAAGAAGGACTAGTAATTCGCACGATGACTTTAAAGAGGATCAAATGAATGAATGTACCGCTGCCTTGGTCCTAATGAGTCTGTCTTGCAGTCCGAACTCGTCTCTTAACGGTGAGTACCATTTTTTTCTGTTTTAAGGCTAATAAATTGAGTCGAATGAGAATTAAGATCTTTTGAGTTCTATAGAGAAGGTAATTTCTATCATATTCACGATGAATAGATTCGAGGTGTTTCGCCATTCATTTGAAATGATGCTTGAATTTGGATAATTGATGAAAAATCTAAACTACGAATGAAAATATTCGTACTTCCATTTTTTGCAATTTTTCATGGGCAACATGCTGCCTCTAAAATGACGAATACGTATGATTTGAGATATTTATGGAGACTGGAGAGCTAACTATGGAAATTTTTTATGAGCTGAGTCATTTTACAAGGTTAGGACTGAATAGGCATGTTTTTAAGTACCCAATACGAGTTTTAGTTTCTGCATGTGTGCCAATTTTTTTTCCAGTTGGAAGGTTATATCCAGAAGTGTTGTTGGGTTTTAACTCAATTATGGGGTAAATTGTATTACCCTCGTGAATGTTTTCTCAAATGTGCTCGTAGATGTTTTTCTAGATCTGTATATTTGATTTGAATCAATTCTTTTAATTAAATTTTGTTTAGTTACGGTTTTCGAAAATTGATAATTGATTGAAATGACAAAGAGGTATTTAAACTTAAAGTACGAAAAATCGTTTACCTATTTCTGGTTGAAAACACTGACATAAAATCCGTAATAATATTGGCAAAATTTTTCTTTTTATGAACACTGCGAAAATTGTCTGAAATTCAAGAAAAATTATCCAGTCAATATTGAAATCCTTGAAAACAATGCAAAGTTGATAAAATAAAGGAAACGTTCTATAAAATATTGAAAATTTTTTCGTAATTGTCAAGAAAATGTTTTCGAGCGACAGAAAATCGATTGGATTTTTCCAAAAATTACACAGAAGTACAGAAGAATCAAAATTGTATCATTGGTGAAGGGGGAGGGGGGGGGTCAAAAATTTTCGATTTTTCAACAAAAATACGATTTTTTTCAATTTTTTGGCCTCGAAATGAAAAATTTTCGGTTGCTTATTTTCCAACCCTTGAATTGCAATTTCTCTGCCACTGAAGAGGGAGAGGGAAGTCCCCAAATCATGAAAAATAATAGTTTTACCGAGTTTCATGAAAAGTTGTTCAAAATGCATAAAAAATGGTAAAATATTTGTAATACCTAACAACGAAATTTTGCAAAAATAAAACAATTTCCAAAGAACTGAAAAATGGTTACATTTGCCAAGTAAAAAAATTTGTTGAGTTTTTATGAAATTCGGGTTTAAATATAGTAAAATTCATCCAAACAGCATTATACTTCCCTAACATTCATTTAAAATTCTAAAATCATGTTGAATTATCAAAAAAATCGTCAACAGCATTGGAGAAAGGATGAATACGCATGGAAAAGAATTCCGAAAAATGATTTTTTTATATCAGTTTTAACCCCTTCTACTCCCAACAACGGAAAAATTGAAATTTTTAGTCGAAAAATTTGATTTGAAAAGAAAATTTCTGGAAGTGGTTCTCATTTTCAGATTTCCATTTTTGAAGTTCTGAGTCGGAAAAAATGATGGAAATCGTGTTCTTTGAGGCAGAAAAATAAAGAAAAAAAAACAATTTAGTAAGAATTTCGACTTTTTACTTCTCTTCTCCGCCCCCTCCCCCTCCCCAAGTTTAGATTATTCCATGTTTAAAATTTTAAAAATAATTTTTAAATGTTTTTTGTACTACCTGCATCATTTTTACACCAATTTTTTCTCGTTTGAAAACAATTTTAAAAAAAAATTCAACTCAATGTGACTGATTTTTTTTTGCGTAATTTTCCTCGATTTTTTAAACAAAAGTTGACAAATTTTTGTTGATTTTGAATAATTTTTGTAAAATTAAAATCATTTTATTATTTATGAAAAAATCCATTTTTTTTTTTTTTTAAATCAATTTTCTGGACATTTGAACAATTTTTCGATCAGTTTCAATTAGTTTCAATTTAGTTAAAAATGTTTTACGATATTTTATCCTTGATTTTTGTGAAAATTTAGTGAATTTTCTGGCTTATAAAACCATTTTGAAGTTTTTTTCTTCCAAAGATTGTTTTTTTGTGCCTACAATTTTGTTGCGTTTATGGATTTTTTGGTCATTTTTCTTCACTTGAACCAATTTTTCATTACTTTTTAATTATGATTTTTTGTAAATTTTGATTTTTCATTTCTGTGGGAAAAAATGTTTTCAAAATAGGTGATTGAAATGTTTCAAAAACTCAATTTCTCATGTATTTATCAAAATTGAAACACTTTCAAACAACTTTGGGAAACTTTTAAAAGGAATTTCTTACAGTTTTGATGATTTATGAGTTTTTTCCAATTTATATATGTCATTTATACAATTCGAATTTTAATTTCGACGATTTTTGTAATTTTTAAACTTTTATGCTTTTTAAGGGATTTATTCGTTAATAATAATTTCAATCAAGTAACGTTTCTACTTTAAATATTGAATCATTTCCGAACTCTACGTATATTTTTGGTTCTACTTCTCTGAATTCTCGCACCTGATGGTGATTAACAAAGAAAGATAATCACAACAAAAGATTCAGAATACTAAACTACCTCTGCCATAAATACCAATTTCTCATTCAACAGGTTTCAGAAAACCTTATTACCCATAATATACTGATTTTAACCAAAGAATTAATAAATTGCGTTCTTTCGATACGAAAATCCTCTTAGATTCCCTTTGTTCGTCGATCTCCTAAAGTCGAGTCCGGTTGTTTACGTTATTCATTTTTAATAAACACTCGCGCGATCGCGAATGACTGGATTATGGGTTCATTAGTTCCAACATAATGACCATTGTATGGTTATTACTGTTATTACCATCACGGGCTGATACGTCTGTTTATCGTGAAATAAAGAAATATTTTTCGTATTAGTACACGCAGCGAACTGAGTAATCCGCTTAAATGGCACGATGCATGATGGGTTGACGTTTTATAGCTGTGTAGTGTGTAAACTTCGATGATATTTTTTGCTCGTGTCTTAACGTCGCCTCGTATAAGATAAAGAGAAGCCTTATATGAGTCTTGGATCGGATTGGTTGATCCTTGATCGACGGGGTTATGGTGTTTTAGTGTAATGAGTTCCAATTGAAAAATATGCTATTTAGGTGAGACTTTTATGAGGGTTGAGAGTGTCTTAGGTTGAAAAAGTTAATCCTTTGGAATGGTTCGTTTGTTTTGCAAGTCCATCGCAGTTTTACGTGTTAAATTACTGTTTGGAATGTTTTCAGCAAACCGTGCAATATCGTTTTGAGTTGTAGATTGTGATGCTGTCGAAGGAAATTTTCTTCGAGTTTTTCCCAAATATTAAGACTTTTCAAGGCGCTTCAGATAGAGTTTCTTACTCATTTCTGCCATCAAAAGTCATCAATATTTTTAGAACTTCAAATTCCTAACTGTTTCGTAAAAAAACGAGCAAAATGGAGAAATTTGTAATCTCGATTGTCAAAAAGTGGATAAATTCTGGAATATCCTCTCTCTCCTTTTTTTAATGAACTTCTGGATACGTTGCCTTGTTTTAAAGTCTTCTGCAGAGTTTTAGGGCTGGTTTTCAAAGGCTGACTTCTGTTTCACAGTCAGTTTCAGTTTCGTTAATCTCATGGTAGCAGAGCAAGGTTGCTTTGAAATAGCAAATCCTATTTTTTTCATGTATCCTTTTGTTGTGGAAAGGGGTTTTCTTGCTTCTCTGAAGAGTATTTGAAGTTCATTTCAGTTTTGTTCGTCACATGGTAGCAGAGCATGTCTCGTTTAAAAAATCATTATCCAGTTTTTCCAAAGGATTCTTTATTGTGGAAATATTGTTTTTTTTTGCTTGCTTATGTAAATGTGTTTGTGTTTTTAGGCCTCAATGTTTCAAAGTTTATTTCAGTTTCATTTGTTACATCTTACATGGTAGCAGAGCTTGGTTACTTTAAAAAAACAGTCAAGTTTCAAGTTTTTTCCAATGTTTTTTTTTGTGAAAACTGAAAAGATATTGTCTCCTGCTAAAATATGTTTGTGTATTGTGTCTTGAATCTCAAAGAGTAATTCGAAGCCGGGATAGAAAACCAGCCGAAAGCGAAAGTCGAAAGCCGAAAAAATCCGATTATTCTGTTTCTCTGAAAAGCCAGCCGAAAGCTTAAGCTATATGATTAGCAAAGCTAAAGCCAGCTTAAAGCTCATTTTTTTTGGCTTTCAAGTTTTTTTTCCCAATTTTGTTATCCATTAAAATTTTTACCTGGATGTTTTTGAAAATTTCTTTCTACCAAATAACTGGGAAAAAAATTTAAAAAGTAAAAAAAAGAGTAAAATTCAAGTTGGAAAATTTTTTTAAATTGAATAAAATTTTGAAAAAATTCAATTTTTGGCAAAATAGTTAAAGTTAAAGCTGAAAATTGAAAGCTGAAAGCCGAAGCTGTATTTTTTTAAGTTGAAGCCAGTAGCCGCATTTTTTTCGGTTTTCTATTTCTGATTCCAAGTTCATTTCAGTTTTCTCATCTCATGGCAGCAGAGAATGGTTTTTCTGAAAAAACGCTTTTCACCTTTTCTCATGTATTCTTGTATTGTGAAGGTATTGATGTGTCCTGCTCTGATATTATTGTATTTTGAAGTCTAAAGAGTATTTTGAAGCTCGTTTTAGTTTTGTTCGTTATATGGTAGCAGAGCCCACTTCCTTCTCGAGAAACACCAGTTTTTCTTGATATGCCCTTCTAATGTGATGATATTTTGTACTCTGATGAGTTTGTGTTTTGAGGGCTAAAGAGCGTTTTGAAGCTAATTTCAGTTATGTTGGTTACATGGTAGCAGAGCATGGTTTCGTTGGTAAAGCTGGTCAAATTTGTCTCATGTACATTTCTATTTCAAAGATATTGTTTCCTGATGAAAATGATTGTTTTGAGGGTTTAAGAGTATTTGAGAGTTCATTCAAGTTTTGTTCATCGCATGGTAGCAGAGCATGGTTTCTCTGAGAAAGCATTGTTCAGTTTTTCTCAGGGCTGAAAAACTGATGAAATTTTGGTTCAAGTTCTCAGAACTTTCGGTTCTTTGATTTTTCGCTCTGTCTTTGTTCTTTCCATTCCTGTTTTTGTTCTCATTCTTCAAAAATTTTCCTTTTTGGTTTTTTGGAGGGAAACAAATTTTTTGAGATCAGTTCAAAATCACAAAATGCAAACTGAATATTCGCTTGAAGTTCAAATCGATCTATTTTGGGGGATTTAATTGGATTACCACATACGACCATCATACGACATATTCACCAATATCAATTTTTCACAGGTCACAGATGATTCATTTCAATTAGGAACCGAATAAAAATCCATACGAGAAGAACGAAAAAAAAAACAAAGAAATTATGATTTTTGTTTTTCTTTTCTCCTTTTGTTCTTCATTTTTTTGTTCTTTTAACGCTTTCAAAACTCGTTTTTGTTCTTTTAATTTTTGGTTCTTCGTTCTTTGTTGTTCTCGTAGCCCTGGTTTCTTCATGAATCCTTCTATTGTGGAGATATTCTTTCTTGCGCAAATGTTTTTGTATTTCAAATGCTGAGGTAAGAATTATTTGAAGCCCATTTCAGCCTCGTTCGTTACCTGGTAGCAGAGCACGGTTCCTGATAAAAACAGCCAGTTTTTCCTACTAGTACTACTATTTCTCATGAGGAATTACTCTTTCTTGCTTGAAAATGTTCAACTTCGAAGCGGTTTTACCAAATTTAAAGGAAGTACTGCCATATTTTATCAAACCGACCCCAATATTCTCACCTCACAAAGCAGTTCTCAAACAACTCCAATTTTCTTCCCCACCTCCTTGAAAATTTTTCGTCACTCGATCAATCCGTCAGCGTTTTTTGGCCATTACCTTGCTCGACCACTCGCGTATTAGTCATAATATGATTTTTATCGGCGCGAATACTGGATTTTTAAGCATTGTTTACGTTTTATAACGGTATACGAAAAGTACATTGACATCTTTAACGCGAATTCCGGTTAAGTGTAGTCGATTCGAACCGCGCTCCGCACCACCGCACCACCCGATTTACGTAGCCGGCGAATAATGGCGATAGAGAACTGGTTAGGTTGATTTTATATTTTTTTTTCATTTTCCAAGTGCGAAGTGGTTTCGATATTTGTATAGCTAAACAGGGAATATAGAAAACGATGCCGGAAGTACCACACGGTGGATACACTTAGGTAATTATAGGCTTGCTGTCGAACCCGAGTACGTACAAAATGGAAAAAACAGCAATAAAAAGGTACCTACAACGACGAAGCAGGGTTGAAAGTGTATCGTGCGAACTTGTGTTTTCATGTTTGGTTTAAACAGCGTGCGTGTGAGGTTCAGTGTTGATGACCTCTGCGAGGGGCTCGACCTACGCGTTTCCGCGAATCAGCGGCGTATTGTGCGACGATAGGTGACGATTTGGGGTTTCTGGTTGCCGCAGAATCGGATCCGGATGATCGAGGATTGGCCAAGAAATAGGGGTAGAGATACGAAAAATCGAGGTAGTTGGGCGTCTCAAGCTGAGATCAGAGAGTATAATCGGTTGCATGCTGATTTGGTCGAGAGGATGTTTAAAATTCATAATGTTGCGTAAAATACCAGTCTCGATTTAAGCAAACATAATATTGCCAGGGATAAATAGGAATGGAAGTAGAATACGAAGAAAAAAAGTAGCAGGCTCGTCATTTTATAAGAAGGCGATCACACTTACTAAAGAAACCGGTTCGAAGAATATCATGCACAAAACACCTTGGCGAAGAAAATTTGTTATTTTAATATTACCAGATAGAAAGTTGTCGGGTGCTGGGCGATCGTCGTTAGTGCACATGTGAAATAATAGTAATAAGTGCGTCGTTCGGCTCGAATACAAGCTATGTAAATGCCGTTTTAAAAAAGATGGAACAGTACAGAACGAACGGAGATTATACGAGAGAAAGACGTGTATTTTTTCAAGTGTTTTCTCGATTTATTGAAATTACACGCGGATACGCTGACGGCGATGAGAGGGAGAGAAAAAACTACCTATGAGCTGCGAAGAAGATGCGAAGAACCTTGTTGAGTTGTCGTGTTGTGGTATTTTGCCGGCACAGGCACTTTTTTTCACCGTTGCGGATACGTTAAATTATCGGTTAGCGTTGGTCTTCCCGTTAACCAGTTTGATCCGTGTACCAATGGACTCGGGCGAGGTCGACAATCAATAGTTAACAAAATCAGCTACCTTGAAGGGGTTACCATTCCATACTGGTAACGTTTATCGCGAGCTTGGAAATTTACCCCGGGGGAAAGGGGCAGGGTCGAAACTTGGGCAAGAATCTTGGGGGAGGGGGTGAAAATGAAGAATTTGCCGGCTAATATTATTAAAAGAGGAGAAATTTGTCGACTCGTATTTTAAAAAAAAAGAAAATTTGCCAACCACTTGCATTGAAAATATAAGAAACAAAAATTCGTGCATTTTTCGTGTCATTTTTTCAACTTCAAAAAAAAAATTATACTTCCTAATGACCTCCTTCCCTCTAAAAAAATCGAAAATTTTTTGAAAATTCCATTCGAAATCGTCACTAGAAAAAAATTGAAAAAAAAAAGACATCCAGAAGCTGAAATTTCTTCATTGAAATTCGTGCTTTCTTCGTGCTATTTTTTTGACTTCCCCAAAAACGATATTCTTTGATAAGTTCTTTTTCTTCCCAAAAAGTCAAAAAAATTTGAAAATTTCGTTCGAGATTGTCACTAAGTCTCATGATATCTAAGGAACAAATTGTTTTCATTTGAAAATATTCAATTATCTGGACTAGAATCGAAGAAGGTTCATACCATCATTTTGAAAATGAAGCTTACTGAACCCTAGCGAAGCGAGGACGAAAATTTTTCAAGAAAAATGCATCCAAAAGCTGAAATTTCAGTGTTGAAAGGAAAGTGAAATCCTCAATCCCTATTTGATATATATTTTGGGCTCTAAATGCCCGAGTGAAGCGAAGACCAAGATTTGAAAAATTGATGATTTTCAAAAAGAAAATATGGTTTGTTGTCTAAAAAATTCTATAACTTTGTAATAAAAATTTCGTGTTCTTCAACGTTTTTTTTTTTACAAAATTTCGCGTTTTTTTTGCTGCATGGTAAAAATTTGTGTTTTTTTTTCTTATTTCGCACTTTTTCGTGCATAGGGTGGGCCGAAAAACCAAAATTTTCGATTTTCAAAAAGTTACCCCCCCCCCCCTCTTCCGCAAAAGTGGTTGGCTGGGAAGACTAGAAAAATAACAAAAAAAAAAATTCAAAATCGAATCATATCTTCCAATTGCGCAAGAGCCTTCAATTGTTCGGAAATTGCCAAAAATTCAATATTTTCCAAAATTTCAGGAAATTGCAAAAAAAAATTAAAATTTATGAAAATCAATTTTAGAGCTCAGTTAGTGACTATTTGAACCAAAAAGCAGTCTTTTTTTGAAAAAATCCATGTTTTTTTGCTTTTTTAAATTTCTCTTAGTTTTTCACATTGAAGAAAAATTTTAAATGACACTGATTTTTTCAAAAAAAAAGAAGTGCTTTTTGGCCTAGATAGTTAGTAAATAAGCTTTAAAAATTAAGTTTGATCAATTTTAAATTTTTTCAAATTTCTTGAAACTTTGAATTTTTGGCAATTTTTGAAGAATTGAAGACTTGCGCGATTGGAAAATACGAATCGATTTTGAAATTAAATTTTTTATCTTTCTAGTCTCCCCAACCAACAACTTTTGCGGGGGTAACTTTTCGAAAATCGAAAATTTTGGTTTTTCGACCCATTCTAATAGTTGCATCAAAATTTGCCAATTTCATGAGAAAATTTCTGAAAAAAAGTCGTCAAATTTTGTTGTAAATTTGCAAATGTTTTCGAAAAGTTAGCAAATTTTGTTATAACTCTTCAATTTCTAAAATATTTTCTATTTTTAACAAAATTTTCCAACTATCTGAGAAAATTTGTGCCAATTTTTGAAGGAAATTCAAAGTGGGGTGGACCCACCTCACCCCATCGTTCTGTCTCTGGATGGAAACTTCAGAAAAACAGAAAATTGCACCATGAAAAAAAATACTCTCGTTAATGAAGTGCGATGTACTTACATTGGCGTGTGTGACACTGCAATGCCATAGGATTCCGTAACACGGTGACATTAGGCAATGACATTTTACAAGGAGATGGTTAATTGTAGGAGTCTCGGTGCATCTTCCTTTCCGTTTCGTATGCGACCGACAGACCGAACTCGTGTATTACAATTAGTTTAGAAGGGTGCGGCTTTCCGAATATGATGAGAATATCGTCCAAGTGTGTAGGGGATACGGGGTTCCGCTCATGTATTATAGATGCGAATCGCTGCGGCTCATCGTCGTTTTCGCCGTTTCGACTTGAATCGATTCCACAGCCGAGGAAGTGAAGTTTTTAAGGTGAAATTACCGTGTAATTGTCTAACGTATTGAGTTGATTTAATGATGGTGTTTAAATAAAACGTATATATGAACTGTGTTGCGTACGTGTACATTTAACTTAATCGAAATATCCTCCTAGTGGAGTTTAGGAGCCATTTTGTTTTGTACATTGACTCAGGTTAGGTTGCGAGAAATCCTCGTGGTTTGGATATTGACCCCTTGGGAGGTATTTAATGTGAATTCCTATGCTGAGCTGTGAAAATGATCGATCGAGGAGGGAATGATGATGAGAGTAATCGTGCAATATTGTGATCCAATTTCGTGTTGTGGAGAATCATTCGATGAGGTTTAATATTTTGAAAGAGGTTACTTTATAGAAGATGGATTGAGGTATGATGAAGCAATCTTTGAATTTTTTGTTCTATTTCGACGAGACATAGTTCTTTAATAACTGCAAATCACCAAGTAAAAAAAAAATGATAGAACATCCATAAAATTGTAAGAAAAATTGATGAAATATCAACAAAAAATGTTGAATTTCGTCACAGTTTATTGAAATGTTCTGAAATTGATACAAATTGTACGAAAAATTGTTCAATTTTTGTAAAATTTGATAAACATTAATCAAATTTTGCAAAAAATTGCAAAAATTTGTCCGAAATGCGAACAATAATTCAACTAATTTTCTGAAAATCGCGACGAATAAAATATCATTCGACAAAATTTTGTTGACCGTCAAAAAAAATTGTCATGTATAAAAAAGTCAGCAATTTCCTTGAAAATCAGAATATACCTAAAAAGATGAAAACTGATGAAATCCAAGGCCAAACCAAACAGAGCAGGGGGAGAGATTGGAAGACGATTTTCCTCCCTTCCCCTCCCCTCCCTTCCATAATCACAATTTTTCATTTTCAATTGGGAAAATTGAGTTTGAGTAGAAAATTTGGACAAAATAATGAAGAACTCTCGTTTTTTAAAGAAAACTTTCTTTTCGAGTCGAAAATTTTGGTAAAATTGCATATATGTTGAGTGAAAAAATTTCAAATGATTCTGCTTTTTTAAATTTTAGCCTCCTCAGTAATGTCAACTTCGGTTCGTCTCTGATGAAATCGGGCAATTTAATCTCAAAAAAATTTTCAATGGGAAAAAAATTGATTAAAACTCAGAAATTGTCGAAAATTAAGTAACAATTGATGAAATAATGTACGATTTAGTTTAAAAACGTATTCAAATTGTAAGAGAAATTGCACAATCCTTATAAAAAATAACATGAAAATTGACGAAATGGTGCAAATAATTTCAGAAATTTGTTCGAAATGCAGGAAAAATTGAAGTATTGTGCCAAAAATTATTTTAACTGAAGTAAAAATTGTTAACCATTTGAATTTCTTGCTCAAAAATTTGCTCAAAATTCCAGAAAAATTGAACAATCTTTATCAAAATTGTTGAAATTAATATCTATAAAAATTAATAAAACCATCCAAATGTGTTGAAAACAATTCTTTCTCAATTTTGATAATTTTAATCACAATTGCATATTACAAATAAATTTTCTAGAACTTTTAATCTTTTTTTTAGAATAATGTAAAATTTTAGACTAATTGGAACAATTTTTTTTAAATATTTTAACGACATTTTTAAACGTTTTTGAAAGATTTTGTCACTTTTAAAACAATTTTTCCAAATTTTTAACAATTTGAACGGTTCTTGAGAAGTTTTTACGACATTTTAAAATAAGTATTGTACAATCTTTTGAGCGGTTTTGACTTTTTCTGACTTTTTTTTTTACGAATTTTGTCCAATTTCAACGTTTTTAAAAAAATATTTATGAAGTTTTATTTTTATGAAACTTGGAACTGGATTTTTAAAAATGTTTTAAACAAATCAACGATATTTTTAACAATTTATGATATTTAAAAAAATTTTAACACAGTATTTTAATCCCAACAGTTTGTATAAAACATTTTTGAAAAATTCTCGCAACATATTTTGAATGATTTTTCTGAAAATTTTTCACTATTTTTAATTATTTATACAGTTTTTTGGACGATGTGCCAACACATTTTTGAACAATTTTCATGTTTTTTTGAATGATTTGTGTGCAGTTTTCAATGATTTTTGTATGATTTTTAAACGATCTTCTCGATATTTTGGATCATTCAACGATATAATTTATTAGCAATGATTTATGATATTTTCAGTGGTTTTTATACAATTTGAACAGTGTTGCAAAAATGCAAACTATATAATTGCAGCTATGTATTCAAACCAATTTTGATGCCAATTCAATAATTTTTGGGATATTTTGAATAATTTTTATACAAATTTAACCATGTTTTCCCCAATAATTTTTACCGAATTTTGAAGTATTTTGATTCTATATCAGAAGTTTTAAGACGTGTTGAACAGTTTTTGAAGCAGGTTTGAAAATTTCTTCTTGCTTTGACCAATGCCATTATGATTTTATTACCCTCCCCTCCCCTCCCTTCCCTTCCCGTTTCTCCTCTCCTTTCTCCTCGATTGAAATCTTGAATGAAATGAAAAATGCATTTTTTGCAAAAGTAAATAATTATAAATTACCAAAGCTTGAATATCCTTTGATAGATCGCACGTTCTCTTTTATTTGTGGTGAGGGAGAAAGGATGGAATAATGAAATATTGCCAAATTACCCAATTTGACTTCTTTTTGCAATGTTTACCAAAAAAAAAAAAAAAACACACACAAGAAAAACCAGAAAATAGCGAGAATTTACCCTTTAGTAGCAAGAAAACCAGAAAATACGAGAAGCAAAATTTTTAATGGTTTTGTAGCAAAAAACAGAGATTTTCAATCTTTTCCCAGAGTGTCTAACAACTCCTGTTCGTCCTGTTTGTACTGTTTTGGGCTGAGTGGTCCTGTTTGTCCTGTTTTTGTACTGTTTTGGGGCTTTTTCAGAGAAAAGTCCTGTTTTGTAACAATTTTGAAATTCCACCCGCCAAAATAGAAAAAAAATTTTAATAAATGATCGTAATTGAAAAAAAATTTTAAAAAATTAAAAAATAGCTAATTTTTTTGGAACTTTTTTTTAGTATTACTATCTAATGTTCGTTCTTGTTTTTTATATACAGGATAAGATTTGTTTTTATTCTATCTTCCTTGTCGATCCTTGAATTTTTAAAATAAATTTTTTGCTCATTTCTAACAATTATTGAAAAAATTCGTTTCAATTTTTTTTTGCCAGAATAGGATTTTTTTTTGGGGGGGGGGGGGGGGGGGGTACAAAATCGATCAGAACCGATTTTTTAAAGGTCCTGTTGAAGGTCCTGTTTGTCCTGTTTTGGGGTTTTGAAATTTTGTTAGACACTCTGTTTTCCTCTTTTCTCCAATTTTTTCACTGGAAGGATAAAAAGAGGCTTATTTTTTAAGCAAATTTTTAAGCAAGACAAATTGCATAGGAGATTGTAAAAAAATCCAGAAAATGGCAAAAATTTTCATTTTCCAGATCCAGTGTAGGCATCATTGTTAAATTTTTACAAGTTTTTGTATCGATTATTAATTTTTCACCAATTTTCCAATTGTTGAATAATGCCTTACCCCTTGATACCTTTTCAGTCAATGTCACAATCGACCAATCATCATTCAAATGAAGATCTTGACCTTAGAAAAGTCATTGTAACCTAATCCAAAACCGTATCACATAAATACACGGTGCATTCATATGTTGACCTCAAAGTTCCATCGAAGCTTTATTCATTAGTGTAATTTCGACCCTGATATTGAAAATCTTACCCATTTCGCGTCGCTCCATATTTTACACCTTAACACCGATCCAAAATGCATATTTTTTTAGAACACTCTGAAACCCAATTACAACTTCACCTTACCCTCTGTAACCTCAAGTGCATGGGAGATTCGTTCACGTTGGCTTATTTCTTAACCATCGTTAACTCGCGGTATTTTTTAATAGAACACGATACGAAAGATAAGCGCGCGGTATATAAGATGGCGTAGATCGCGCCTTCATTTTCTAAAGGGGGTATTGCTTAATTCAGCGTATATAAATCAAGGTCTGCCGCGCTAGATTACGTTTCACCAAACCGCGCTGCGCTACGTTTATCGTCATAACCTATTCGCTGCTTTCCATCTAAGGTAACCTATAGCCTAGAATGGTCCTAAATTCTTAACCGGTGTCATTTATCCTAAGTAGGTCTTAATTTACTCTCATAAACGTCGAACCAGCTGTCATTCGAGCCGGCGTTCTGCCTGGTGACAAACATGTCACCTATTTGGCTGTGTCATCCAAAGGGCGGCGTCTTCGGTCAAAATACAAATTCAATTATCGCCCCCGTTCTCGTTACGTAATTTGGAGAAGTAGCGAGAGAATGGGTGTGCTGAGAATGTGGCGAAAAGTTTTTTTCACCGAGGTACTTTCGACCTTGAACGATTCTAAACATTTTTCAACCAAACGACGAAATTCTCTGATACATTGTTTAGCGAAGAGAGGAATTAATTAATATTTTGCGAATAATTCGTCGAAAACGGCACGCAGTGTTTTCCAAACAATTACCACAAATGACCAGACGTTTAGGTTTTTTGTTGTAGCTCGATATGAAAACATAGCTTGGATCACGCGAAGATACATAGAGGAAGAGAGAACGTACGCGTTAAATTCGCGTTTATTCGGACGTCCTTGGTTTTTTCTCTTTTTTTTTTTTGCCCGACTAATGCGATTTTTTTCATACACAGCGAACGCTC
Source organism: Pseudococcus viburni (assembly GCA_033439095.1). Classification (NCBI taxonomy): domain Eukaryota; kingdom Metazoa; phylum Arthropoda; class Insecta; order Hemiptera; family Pseudococcidae; genus Pseudococcus; species Pseudococcus viburni. The sequence continues at coordinate 2,346,727 of JAVBJF010000011.1, forward strand.
GTTTGTTTACATAATACGAACGGACAAGTGTTTATTTATCAATGTATCTACGTTTGCGAACCGTTATAATCGATGATATGTGAAAAGCTTGGCTATAGGGCGAGATTCGTGGGATAATTATACAAATACCAATCAATCATCCGATTAGCCCAGTCAATTTAGGGTTGAACCTTGAAAAAATTAGGGAGGAAAGCTGAATTTCAAGTGATTTGTGCAGAATGACCTCCTAAACCACGTACTGAAATTAGCACCCCGCAAGTGCCCGAAAACCCTGGCAAGAGGGTAAAAACCACCCTCAAAACCGGTTTCCCATGTTTTTCACCGAAATGAGAAGTAAAATCAAAAAATATCAGGAGTGAAAATTTTTCAAAGTCAAATTCCCTATGGAATAATGATAAAATTTTTTGAAAAATTGTCATTGGAGAAGTTGGAAAAAATTGAAAAATCAAGATTTTGAATTTTTGTGAAAATTAAATGAAAAACTCAACCAACATTCAAAAAAAGCTATTCTGATACAAAAAATTGAAAATTCAGCATTTCCTTGGTAAAAATGAATTTTTGGAATGAAAAATTGAAAAATTTAGTCGATTGAAAAATATTTTTATTAAAATCGGAAGTTGGCACTACAAAAATGAAAAATTTTCCATTTTTTATGCCAAAACAATTTTGTTACATTTTTTTAGAGAAAGTTACTTTTGGTTAGTTTTTCGGCTTAATGTTTCTATTGGTTACATTTTGTTCAAAAAAATTGCTTTTTTGAAAAAAAAATCGTGGCCTTATTCACACCACGACGTTAATTTTTGATTTAAAAACGAAGAAATTTTAGCTTTTGGATGCCTGGGTCGATAAATTTGCACAATTCATAATTAAAAATGAAGATATGAACTTTCTTCCCTTCCATCTCAAACAATTGAAAACTTTAAAGTGGAAAAAATTCGTTCTTATCATTTTGTCATTCATCAGGGGACATTATAGTGGCGATCTCGAATGAAATTTTCAAAAATGTTTTGATTTTTTTGAAAGAGGTCATTGAGGAATTTATAGTTTTTTTTGGAAGTCAAAAAAGTAGCACGAAAAAAGCACGAATTTTTGTTTCTCTAATGCGAAGTATGGATCGGAATTTTTTGATGAGCCGGCAAATTTCTCCTTTTTTAATAATAATTAGTTGACAAATTTTCTTGGGAGGGAGGGGAGGGGGTCAGCATGTGAATTTCGTTATTCTGTACTTTTTTGTTTGCTTCACATGAGAAAATTTTTTGAGTTGTGTTTTTTGTTATTTTTCATTTTTTGGAGTGATGATTTTTTGAATTTTTTTTCAAAAATAGATGATTTTTTTTAAAAATTGATAAATTTTCATTTTTTTAAAAATTGATAAATTTTCATTTTTTTCAAAAATTGATAAATTTTTATTTTTTTCAAAAATTGATAAATTTTTATTTTTTTCAAAAATTGATAAATTTTTATTTTTTTCAAAAATTGATAAATTTTTATTTTTTTCAAAAATTGATAAATTTTTATTTTTTTCAAAAATTGATAAATTTTTTCAAAAATTGATAAATTTTTTCAAAAATTGATAAATTTTTTCAAAAATTGATAAATTTTTATTTTTTACAAAAATTGATAAATTGATGATTTTTTTTAAAAATTGATGATTTTTTTCAAAAATTGATGATTTTTTTCAAAAATAGATTAATTTTTTTTCAAAATTTGATGAATTTTCTTCAAAAATTGATAAAATTTTTTTATTGGCAAATAGGAAAGAATTTATCTGGACAAATTTTTTTTGAAGAATAAAAAATAAACATTTTTTTTTAGAAATTGAATCTTTAATTATTACTGTTGAAAATTTAAGAAATATTTCTAGAATTTTTTTTGAGGCATTGGCGAAATGAGAAACATTTTTAATGTTTTAGGTGTCTTCAAATGAAAATTTCTTATGGAAGAATGGAAGATTCTTTCAAAAATTGGTTTTGTTTTTTTTTTTTGATGAATTGATTTTTTTTAAATTTTATTGAACTGATAACAGTTTTTATTGAGAGAAAAGGGCAATTCATATAAAAGTTGTTTCAATTTTTCGTTTAAATTTTTGAAGCGATTTTTTTATTTTTCATCCTTTAAACATTTTTTTTGATTTTCTCAATAAAAATTAAATTTTTCAGTTTCTATATTTCTTGTATAATAGAGTGAAATGGTTACTGTTTGGTCAATTTTGGATTGTCTTGGGCATTGTGAAAAATTACTAAAGTTACCTTTTTTATTTTCAAAATTTGAATAAAATGCATGATGTTGATCAAGTTTTGGTGACCAAGATTATTACGAAAATCAAAATTCTAAATTTTTTAACGATCTGTGGGTAAGTTTTGAATCAGCAATCGAATCATGCTGTCAATGGTTCAGGAAGGTATAGTAACTCAAATTGCACCTTTTTAGCTCCCCTTTTCGACATCATTTTAGTTGGGGCTTACCCATAATAACCTATGATTTTTCAAAAATAATCTTACTTTGATGACCATCTAGCTCCGTCTCACTTTGAGCTAGGAGCTTGAAATTTCTTGTGGTCAGTTTCCAACTCAACACGAACCATCCATTTAAATTTGGTCAAAATTCGGGGTATTTTTTGTTGGAAATTCGCCGAGATTCGATGTGAAAATAATTTTTTCCTATGATTTTGTTTCGAAAAGATCAAGTGGTATAAACTGAGAATAGGCGTTAAAATTGTGTTTCTACACCCTCAAAAACATCAATTCAGAATGGCTGAGCTCGGGTTTTCATAAAATGAAAGAAATTGGAATTTAAAAAAATCGTTTGTTTCAACGCCTACAAATGGCTTAAAAATGAAAATTTTTCAACAAGTTTCATAACATTTCTTCAGGAAATTTAACGTAGAAAAAACTGAACCTTTTATTTCAACGGAAAATGCGAAAAACTGATTTTGAGGGTGGTTTTTACCCTCCTGCGGGGGGTTGCCGAACATTTTCGGAGTGCAAGTTTTAGTACATATGTTGTTTAGGCGGTCATTTTACACAAATATTGTGAAATTCTACTTGCCTCCAATTTTTTTGGAGTTCAGGCCTAAAATGACCGGGGTCTATGGGTAAAACCGACTTGTAGGCCAATTAGCATCAACTCGAACTCGCAATTTTCTCTCTCTTGGCCTATTCTGGGCCGTCGATAAATGACGAATTCATCTGTCACGTGTGGAAATTATTGTTACAGGAAATCACTGGATGGATCAGCCTTTATCACCCAGCGCCAGTTTCAGCGACTGCGCTTCCTGGCGCAGCGGAACGCCATCGCCACCGCTCAGCGAAAGCGGCGGTTCTGGAATCTGGGGATCGATCGGAACCGACGAAGGAATCGTCCTCGACGAAGAATACGACGAGTATCCGCGTAAACGAAAGGTAAGCATCGTCGTGATTATTTATCGGCCGAGACTTTCAAAAAAAGTTACATTTTATCGATAATTAGACGGCGAAAAAAGGTCGAACGTTACGTTACGTGGAGCAGCGTATAGATTATAGAGTACCTTGCGCAGATACTTTCTCTTTTTTATTCGTTTTTTCGCGTATGATGACCGAGGCCCGTATTGTAGATTAAAAGCGCGCCAGCGATTCTACCTGCGTTGTAGGAAAGCCGAAATTCCTCTGGCGAGCGTGCGCAGCGTATTTGCAGGCGCGATGTATGGTACTTGTACTTGAATGCGGCTCGCGGAGTTACGTGCGCAATCTTATTTCGCTCTTACGTAAGCGCCGGAGAACCGATTACGTTATGCCTTAAAAAGTGGCTTAGTGAAAGGCAACAATATACGTCAAGAATAAGGAAAGTGTACTTGGATGTATGAAATATTCGGCGTTCTCTTAATTGCCAACGCTGGCGAAGATGCGAATTTCTATGTATTTTTATACCTACCTCGGCTCGAGATGTATTGTGGCTCTGGTGCGGCCATGATGGATGGATTGGCGACAAGTGACGAACGGTGTGGATTGAGAAGTCCTAATGATGGCATTTCTCGAGCCATTTAATCGATGATGAAATTGAAATACTGATTGGCGATGTTTGCATGGATAATGGAGGTTTGAATATGTTAGTGAAACGCTATGCAAATACGGATACCAAGTAATGAATATCGATTGGCCATGTAGAATTGATGAGATGCGCTGATGTAGCTTGGGTTAACTCGTTCGAGATGGAAGATTAGATACAGCTGTGGATCATGCGGATGATTTGAAGAATTACTTTTGCTCTAGGGAACGTTCTGATTTTCTTGGGAAAGTTTTTCAGCCTCGGCGGTTCGAGGAATGAAAAATGGAGGAAAATTTGTGGGAAATGCCTGCTCGAAGTACTGTTTTTGAAAATTTTTGGCTCGTTTGGTGCAGCTTTCCTTTTATTTGGGCTGTGTTCAAAAATGGAATTGAAAGGTTGTAAAAAATTATGGCTGGTGGTGTCTACTGGCAAAAAAATCACAAAATACCAAGAATTTTTAACATTTTCCTCTCCCCTTGAATTTTTTAATTGAAGTAAAAAAAGAGGGTTTTTTTGGGCGAATTTACAACGAAAAATGGTATGAAAATGGCAAGAAGAATACAGAAAATAGTAAGAATTTTAATTTTTTAGATCCAGTACACACCATGGGTTGCCATTTTCTGGAATATAATGTAGAAAAATGAAGGAATTCTACCTTATATCGTTTTCACTTCAAAATCTTGAAATTTTATAAAAACAAAGTATTGAAAAATGGGTTATTCATTTTGTCTCTGAAAATTGCAAATTTTTCAAATTTTACCTCTCGTTCCTCTTTTGTAGGATTGGAATATGATGAAGTTTCAACTTTCGAGGGACTTTTTTTTGCTAAAATTTTCGCTTTACCTCTGCTTGGGTTCAAACAAAAAATCGTCTCTCTTCCTTCTTCCTTTCAGCAAGTTTTTTAATATTTCATAACAGAAAAAATCTATTGGTTCTGAAAACTCGAGACAGAAGTCAAGGAAAATCATTATAAAATAGAGACAAACTAACCACTCATAGATTGCAAAATTTACTATTACGAAATCACGAGAAGATTGAAAATGTCCACAAAATTTGTCTAAATGTTGTCAATTTTTCATTTTTGATATAATTCCTGTTTAATCTGCCAGAGTTTTTGTTCTGAGAAAACGTTTACTAAATGTTACAAATGTTACAATGTTCTGCAATGGAACATTTCTTGATTAATTTAGTTTTTAGCTTGAAAAGGGGCATATAGGGCAATAATTCTGATTTCCTGGAGATTCGTGGGGTTTCTACCATGACTGCAACTAATCATCATCAACATTATCATCTTCTTAGCTTTTCTTCTTCCAAAAACAGTTTTCTGTTGAATAAGACAACTGCTGCTCCAGACTGTGAAAGTTGCTACGTATAATTTTAAAAACATTGTGGTTCGTTATGGAACAATTTTTCAACCACATCCACTAGAAAAAATCCTTGTCTCCACAACTATTGGTCTGAAATTGGGCAAGATGTCTTTTTCCATCGGTCCTATCTCTGAATGGAGCAAGTACTGCCTGCAGCAATGTTTTGGGTGAAATAATTGACCCTCATTTTTATATCAAGGAGTCTTATGCACTTTTGACATCTCAAAATATGCAAATTCAAGTTGAAATGTGCAAATTTCGAGCTAAAATGAAAATTTTCCAGCTAAAATGTATGTACTATTCTAAGTTGAATTTGATGACATTTTGATTTTTTGAATCAGTTAAATGAGTGATTTTTACTGAAAGTTGATTTCGCTGATTTAAAAGACAGGATTGCACCAAAAATTGACTGATTCAGAATTAAAGAGCAATTTCAAGTTAAAATACACAATTTTGAGCTCAAATATGCAATTTCAAAATTTAAAGCTGATATTAGCACTTTCAAATTTAAAACTAAAGGTTGCAATTTCGAACTTGAATGTGCAATTTCGAACTGAAATGTGCAAATTCTAACTGAAATGAGCAATTTCGAACTGAAATGTGCAATTTCGAAGTGAAATGTGCAATTTCGAACTGAAATGTGCAATTTCGAACTAAAATGTGCAGTTTCGAACTGAAATGTGCAATTTCGAACTGAAATGTGCAGTTTCGAATTGAATTGGGCAATTTCAAACTGAAATGTGCAATTTCAAGAAAAAAAGATGCAATTCCAATAGAAAATGTGCAATTTTGAGCTGAATTTTGCAATTTTAATCCAGCTGAAATGTGCAATTTCAATCATGCTAAAATGTGTAGGTAATTTTAAAGGAAATAGATATAATTTCAATGAAAAAAATGTGCAATTTTAAGCTAAATTTTGCACAAATATGAAATATTAGTGTGGGTATTTTTGGAAAGATTTTTTTTACCTGAAATGAAATCATATAGGACCGGCGTGCAAAAAGAGCAGACTTATCTGCTAGTTTCTGCTGAGAATTGCTGCTCTTTTCTGCTCCTCTGCTTTTTTCTGCTTCTCTCTGCTTTTTTCTGTTCCTCTCTGTTTTTTTCTGTTCCTTTCTGCTCTTTTCTGTTCCTTTCTATTCCTTTCTGATCTTCCGAAAAGAGTTGTTCAACATGCAACAGGGGATCAAACGGGGTCGTTCAACGCTCAACGAGGATCCAAAGAAGCAGACAGTGAGAATTTCTGCTCTTTTCGCACGCCGGAGGCAAACATTAAATAAATGAAATTGAATTGAACTACAATAATCAGACATCAGTTTTGACCTACTTCCAGTTTTTGGAATTAAAGTCGAAAAAATGTCACGAAAAAGTCAACAATTCGACGATTTGAACTTTGCGAAAAATTTCACGAAAAATGTCCAAATAATGCAAAAATATGCAGTTTTGTAACATTCCTCAATTCTTTTCCAGTCATCGGATGCCTTAAAAAATCTTGAATAGGATAAATCTGTACTTGAACCATTGCAGCCTGGTGTAAAAAATTGTTACGCAAAAATCTTTCAAGGTCATGCATCCTGCTGTGGGACATCTTTCTGGTGGTCATTGGAATATTGAAATTGACTCATGGAGTGAATATTGCCACCACAGATCGATGGCTCAATTCGAATGAAATTTAATATCTTGTAATCGAGGAACAGATTTAGAAAATATTTGTCAACGGATGTCCTTTTCTGGCACAATTTCATGTCCTGAAGCATGGAGCCAAATTCACCCAAGATCTTCTGGCTCTTCCACTCCATGAATTGATTGGAGAATTTGCAAAATACATCAGAAAAACTCGAATCTGTTCCCTTGATCTATCAGTTCGCCAATCAATTCAACTGGAAACGATCTCATCACGATAAAAAATCACTCTACAAACGATCAAACCCCTCTTAGAAAACCACCGATATACGCATATCGAACACAATAATCGCATCGAGATCTACCAAAGAAGAAAACTGTTTCGCAACAACCTCGGTTGTCTGTAACGAAAGCGAAGTTTCACTTCGAATGCTCTCTATACACATACGCGTGCTTTCCTCGTATTATATGCGTCTAATTATGGTATAATTATTGAAAACTGTAATACGTGTCAAGTTCAATAAAAGTCTAGAAGAGTGAACGCTTCGTCGTCGCGTATGACGTGCGTAATACATGTGCAGCGACAACGAGCGCGGTGCCGCTGGCGGTGGTGTCGAAGTACAGAAGGCGTCGCGTCGCCGTTAGCGCCGTATATTGACAAAGTATATGCACGATTGCTGCTGATATACATAAAATGACACGTCGTCTAAAATTCAGTCGATATTTTAATCAGACAGAGATAGAAAGAGAAGTGATAAGTGTATGGAAACTTGTATCGGGCTGTTGTAGCTGACTAGCTATCGCGTATCAGAAGACCATGAACGTAAAGCCTATACGCAAGGTCGTCTTGACATATCTTTTGAAGCAGAATGTTGTATAGATAATGTACTCGATGACATTGCAATCCTGTTGACGTATTGTGCGATTTTTTTTTTCAAAATGCGGTTTACCTTTTTTTGTTTTTTTGTTTGGCGAGTTTTCCGAAGAAATATGGCAGATGGAATGGTACGAGTGCTCTGTGGTGGAAGGGGAAGTTGCATGGAATGCTTGGTTGAGAATTTCCTGAAAATTATGAAATTTCCAGTGTCGTCAACGTGTCCTTGTTCTATAAGAGATGAAACAAGGAGATTTTGTGGCCTTTTGATTTCTACACGTAGAGATGTACGCTCTCATTTCGAATCAGTGAAAAATCACTGATAAACAGTCAGAATTGTGGAACAGGAGAAATCAGTGAAATTCACTGATTTTCAGCGATTTTTCACTGATTATTTAAAGAATTTCACAGATTTTTCAGTGATTTTTTTAAAATATCACTGAGTTTTCAGTGAATTTTCACTGATTTCCAGTGATTTTCTTTCACTGACTTGCTTTCAGTGAAAAAATTTTCACTGATTTCTTACTGTGCTGTAATTCTAACTGTTTTTCAGTGATTTCTGATAAATTTCACTGATTTAGAAATGAGTGAGTAGGGACAACAAAATTTGTATGGAGCAGCAATGAGGTCCTTTGCAACATTGAAAAACGTCCGGATTTTGGACAAAATTGGTAGAATTGTTCATTTTGAAATGGGAGATCTCCCGAAAAAATTTGGGCTTCCAAGTCAGTGGGATTTCTCCAAGTCAGAGAGGGTTTTGCCATGTCAGTGGAGGGGGTTTTCCAGTTCAGTGGGACTTTCCCAGTTCAGTGGGACTTTCCCAATTCAAAGGACCAAATCAATGGGACTTTTCCAAATCAGTGGAGATTTTTCCCTGGTCAGTGAAGGGGTTTTCTCAACAAGCCATAGGTAGGCGGGGCTAAGGGACCTCAAAGTGAGTTAATTTTAGAAGAAAATGCGGTTTTTGCCATTTTTTCGATAATTTCCCTAAAAAAGTGCGATTTGAGTTTTTACTCCTCTCTGAATCGTTGACCTTTTGCTTTCTCCAAGGAATAGAAAATTTGCAGATCGTGAATTTGACGAATTTTTCATTTTCTCAAAAAATTCAAATGTTAATCACTCAAACACCTCAAAATTTAACCAACTTTTTTCTTAGATCCAGTTGTGCATTTAGTGATACTTGAAAATCAAGCCGAAATTTTTTTTGGTCACTGAAATAAATTTCAACAAATCAAAAAAAATTGTAACAGTGCTGCCAATTGAAATTTTATAAAAAATTGTATAAATCAAAATTCGGTTGGCAGCACTGCTGTGAAAATTTTTTGAAAAATTTCATCAAGAATAATTCAGAGACCAAAAAATTGACTGAATTTGAGGTGTTTGAGTGAGCGATTTTAAATTTTGGAAAAAATTGAAAATTCATCAAATTTGCGATTTGTAACATATCAACACTAGGGTGGTCCTTATTTTCAAGTTTGAGCAATTTTGCGCATCCCCCTCTCAAAATTGTTTCTTTTTATGAGAAAATAATTCCCTAATTTTTTTTTTCATCAAATCCTCAATACCCCCAATTATCCAAAATATGAAAAAAATACCAATTTTTAACAATTTTTTTTAATTTTAATTTTTGTGCCCAAACTTTTCTAAGGGATTATTATTCATAAAAAAAAACTCGAAATAACATTTCAACCCCCCTTTATGTTGATTAAATGAGTCTTGACTGCTTATTTGAAAAGGTAGGGGATCAAAAATTTTCTAAAACCAATTTTCATAGAAAAAGTAAGTAAAGAAAATGAATTTGGCACAAAAATTTAAAATTCTGATCATTTAACTGTATTTTGTAATTTTTTTCAATTTTGGAATTTTGGGGACTTTACACGCCCGTGTTAATATCAACTTTGAGGGCCAAAAACTGCAGGGAATTATTTTCTCACAAAAAAGAACAACTTTGAAGTGGGGGGGGGGATACAAAAAAAATCAAAAATTTTTTGCCGTCAAGTATAGATAAGTAGCACCTTTAATCAACACCTTTGTAGAGGAAATAAAGGCTGGGGGGGAGGTGGAGAACCTCGAATCACACTTTTTTAAGAGGGTGACCGAGGTTTCCAGCTTGTAACACAACCGATTTTTTTTCGAAAATTATTCAACTTCAAGGTTCTCTGGTTCCATCCCCCATTAGGTTGGAGGCTTATAACTTTTCGGAGACCCCCCCCCCCCCCATTAAAATATGCTGTTTTACCAATTTTTGTCAAATTTCAGGGTGGCTCTTACTCCTCCCGCATTTTGGTCTGATTTTTGAGTAATCTTTGATTTCCTACAATTTAATAATGACTTGATATTTTGATGAGAAGGTCTAAACAGCGACTACATCCGTTTTTTTCTCACCAAAAAGGTAATAAAATGGACACAAAAATGTAGAATTAAGATACATGGCACTTTTTTGTAATGATAAAACCCTGTAAATAATTATGAACTTTCCCCTTTACTAAACTTCTTCCGAAAATTACTTTAGGCCTAAAAGGGAATAAACGTTTATTAAAGTGGAATTTTTCTTAAATTCGAATATCATGTAGTTAGCTCTAGCCTATGAAGTGTACGGTCAAGGGCACCTCGACCCGAATTCATTTCCTATTACAATTGCTCATTCAATTCAGGTTTTTTCCCCTTCGCGAAAAATAACGCCTAATGGAGGAATTTTCCATTATACCGGCGAACTTCGGCACGAACGAGGGTTTCAAAGAGGATCCGTGTGTTTACATAGGTACATCAACTATTTAGATATTCGTAAAAACGGTAATCGTATTTACCAAGAATTGTAGATTTTACGCCACGGCGAGCTCTGAAATTCAGCGTAAATTCAGTTCACTAGGTAAGGGAAGTTTAGCTCGTGAAATTAGGTCACAGTATTTGCGAATGGTTGGCCTAGATTTTCCATTTTACCGCAGTTTCACTTCATCATCGGTGCGTCGAGAGTGGCGCTACACTATCAGTTCCCAGCCACAGCCATGTGAACCCGTCACCCAAAGGATGGCGAATTTACCCGGTCAGAATAGCAGCTTGAAGCGCAGATACGATCCGAAATCAGGCTAAGCTCCAATGTCTTGACATCTGTCCTACATTTTGCTCCAGTTTATGCTTTTTTTTTCCTCTTTTCGGAATTTCGATCGAGGGTGTTAAACGTATTGCGTAGTTGCGACCTTTTTTCATTCTCGATATAGGCTTCTAATTGGGTTACCCCCGTTTGAAATTTATCGTTTCCTGGATTACAATTCCCCCGCGATATACCTTTCTCCAGTTGTGCACGCGAAATATACCTACCCATGATGAGTTTTCATTGACCTATTGTTGCGCGCCAGCTTTACCGAGGATTAATTTCCCAAATCTGGTAATTCGGCGTAGCGTCGATGGTGTTGTGTATGGTAATTTTTCACCCTGCGAGCTTATGTATTCGTATAACCGGGTTTAAACGAGGAATTAAAATTAATGAGATCGTTTATTTCATATTTTAATATGGGAATTAGATTATCTGATTTAGTGTCTTTTCATTAACTGGATGGAAATTTTTGTACGTTAAAACGGTTAAGCACCGTCGTCGGTGAGAATTCTCCGAGTATTTTTACGAACCGAGTTACAGGTTTTTATGAGCTGCAAAAAAGTCGCGTAAAAATTTATTCGCGGTTGTAATCGAAAAAGCTGTAGTTGAAAATTTTATTGCTTGGTTAATTTTAAAATTGGCCAATATTAGGGCGTTGGTTTATTTGGGAAATGTAATTAGGGCTACGAGACTTAATTAGGTACATATTATCGTTGGATCGATTTCTTTTTAAACTCATTTTTAATGCAGAATGCATAATTGGCAACGTTGCACTCGCATATAAATAGTCGAGGATGTGAGATTTTGATTGCCATATCAATTAGTAGAAATTTTGAGACTGGGTCCTAAATAATTTTACCGCAAATGGAATTTCAACAATCTAAGTCCAAATTTATTCAAAGTTCAATTTTTTTCAACTCTAAATTTTTCCAATTTCTTCAATTCTAATTTTTTTCAAAATTGTATCCAATTATTTTAAAATTTTTCCAACTAGATGAATGAAGAAATTTTGGAAAACATGTGGTTGAAATTTTTTTAATTCAAAATTAAAAAAGAAAATTAATTACTGGAAGAAATTTCGAGTTTGAAGAAATTTTAAAGAATATGAAGTCGAAAAAATTTTAATTTGCAAAAAATTTACAGTTGAAAAAAATCTTAGTAGGTATTAGCAATTTTTCCAGCTTTGCTTTTTTCAAATTTTTTTCAACTTCATATTTTTAAAATTTCTTTCAACTCTAAAAATTTTTTCAATACCTAATTAAAAAATTCTTCTTGATTTTTTTTCCTCTAAAATCTTTCCAATTAAAAATTTCTTTCAACTTCGAATTTTTCAAAAAAATTCAACTTCACATTTTTCAAAATTTCTTCTACCCAACTAAATAAGTAGTAATTGGAAGAAATTTTAAAAAATAATAAAAATATAAAATCGAAAAAAATTGAAAAACTTTGGAGAAAATTTAAATTTTAAAGAAAAATTTACTATTGAAAAAATTTGAAAATTGGATACGTAGCTTTAAAATAAATTCTGCTCACGTTTTTAGATATAACCCATAAACGATTTTAGTGTTTAAATGCAAAAAAAAAAACACAAAAAAGGCATATTAAGAGGTGATCTCATAATGAATGACAGAAGTTTTGAGAATGATTGATGATGACTGTTCAAGTCTTCAGGTGTTTTTTAAAATTATGAAGATCTGTGGTTCTGCACTGCAAATTGTTCATCAATTTCAAATTTTTGGAATTCCTCTAGTCCTCTCTTTCAGACTGATTTATGCAAATTTCAGATTACTTCTGTGCTCTCATTCAGGCTAAATTTAATTTCTTCTTTCTCATGTACGCCTGTACCCTTCCCCTCCCCCTTAGACGGAATTTTTGTATTTTCAAATTTCCCCTGTACCATCTTCAGGCTTAGATAATAATTTTAGTAAATTTCCTTGTGCCTCCTCTCATGCTCAATTTTGACAAATTCTTCCTTATCTGCCTTCACTCTCCAATTTCTCCTTCGACAATTTTGTTGACGAATTTCCACTACATCCATCTTGCTTCTTTCAGCCTGAATTTTTGTGATTTCGAATTTTTCCTGTGCCTCTTTATTTTTTTTCTCTAGAGGATTCTAAAAAAAAATTATGAATATGGGCTGTCCTAGAACCAAAATGAAAATAAAAAATGAAAAAATCGCAATAAATGTGGGTTTTAAAAATTATTGGCTATCAAAATTTAAGATTTTTTTTGAAATTCTGGTGACATCGATTTATCAATGTTTTCTCATCTCTCATTTTAATTTTCAATTTTAATTTTTAGAGGGCCTTGTATCGTTAAATGATGCAATTCGGCCAGAAAAATAAAATTTGCGTTCAAGAAGAAAATAAAATAGAGAATTTAGGGTATAAAATTGAATAGATCGTGAAAAAAAAGCAAAAACTAAATAGATTGATCGAAAAAAAAATCTGTGACCAGAAACTAAAACCAAATACTGAAATTTTCATAACCAAAAAAGAAGAAAACTAATTTCATTCCAACAGCAACCAACCAAAATTTGAAAATATTTCTGATTACCACCCCTTATGGTAATTTTGGCAAATGTTCAGCTAAATTATGTAAAAAAAAAAATTTCGGTGGCAAATGAATAAGAACTCCATCAGCAATCGCAATCGTTAGTTTCATTTTCTCAAAATGTTTAATTGAAGATAATCAACTAAGAAGAATGCTTCCAATATAAAATATACTGGCAAATTTCAAATCGAAATAACTCTTCCTTAAAACAAAAAGAAATACGCGATGTTGATTTATGTTCGGAAGTCATATTCTAATTACATTTTGATGAATAATGTCTTCATCTATGACACTCATTACTAAACAAACAAAACCTCCGTGCAATATTCAAGTTCAACGAAATGAAAATATAAATTTCCATCCTAAGTACCTAATTTTTTTTCGCCAACAAAAAAAATTGACAAATAAATCCCGTCCAATGAACTACACGTCTGGCAAGCTCGAATATCGCGTAATTAAAATTGAAAAATTAAATAGCTACGTGTAAAAATCACTTGCGATGTCTGGTTTACCTTCAAACTTAGAACGTATTTAGTTACCGGGTTCCTTCGAACCGGCCGGCTTTACGACCTTACGTAAAAGTTCTAACAGTAAAACGTTATATTACAACTTGCCATATTTGTTAGCGTTGTTGGTCTGCGCGCAATCGTTTTTTTTTCCTAAATGTATAGCTTCGTCGTAATTACCTACTCGCAAACAAATATGATTTATTTAACTATACGAGACATGATGCTTGAACTTACTAAAATACATGTACAACCAACCGGAAAGCGTAGATATAAACAACGCGTCACGAATTATGGAAAGAAAAAAGTCCCATTTATATAATTGCCAAATTTAAGGTTACTTATGGAACAGAATTGAATGCGTGAATTTCTCAGCTTATAAGAAGGGTTTCGATACAAGAGAGGAGGCACAGAAGTGCTCGTAGCCGGAGGAGACGAGTGAAATTTTTTTGTCGCTGTCGAAGATCATAGAGAAGTTGACATCACCCATTATCTTGGCCGAATCCCGGATCTAAACAGCTTCGCCGTTCATCTAGGCTAGTAGGATAGAAAAACCAACGCCATCGCCACCTTTAAGGTGTATCATCAAGGACTGGAGACGTGTGAAACAGGTATAACGACGACGCGTCAAACGGGGGCCAGTCAGCGAAGCCGTTCAACAGTCTCGTATTTGTAATTGTGCTGAGGTTGCTCGCAATGTGTAGGTATGTAGAGCACTACGTAAACAAAAACGTTTACGAGTATTATAAAATTACGTAATTACGTAAGCCGAACACGAAGCAAAAATTGAATCAGGATTGATATGATTTTCCGCATACCAGACGTACAAAAGCGACACTGACGAGGTACCGATTTGCACATACCTTTGTTTAGATCTGAGATCTGGATACGTAGGTGAATTGAACTCGACATTCGAAATTCACCGCAGTAAACAATTCTCAAGTTAGATGTGAAAATCGTCGAAATATAGAGGAAAAAAGACCCAAATGTTACGCTCGAATAGAAAATTTAAAAAGACATCGGATTATCTAGGTTTTTTTTACAATACCAAGTTGAAGGCGAAATTTACGTTATTTTTAGCAGCAATCACCAATCCTGTCAGTTACGATTGCCACATATTGAAAAACTTGATGACCTAGTTTTTCAAATGGTCGGGACGTCTCTATTTTCTTTCGGAAGTGGAAAACGACGAAAGGAATTATTCGAATGGAAGATTTCGCGAGTTTATTTGACACTACTCGGTAGTACGACAAAAATGTTCAGATACGATTTTCGCTCGCGATGAAATTATAAGAGCTATACAGAATCGAGGTTTTTACAGCGCTTTAAATTTTTTTGATGATACGAAGAAATTTGTATTGGTCCCCAGCGAAGAAGTTTGTGAAAGTTTTTAAAATTTGCAAAAATTCGTTTAGAAGAACTCTTCTTTTTTGAAAAATTTTGTGACGTTCACCCCCCCCCCTCGATAACTTGAACCCAAAATTTCGAATGGGGCGTCAAAAAATATCAAAATTTATTGCTGAATCTGAAAATAGCCTTAGAAATTTTGAAACTTCCAAATTTTTGAGGTTTAGACCAGAGATGACCCGAAATTGCATAGCTTATCGAAGTGGCAAAAAATTGAAAATTTTGATCTGAAATAGAATTTTTTCTGATTTTGTCGACTCAAAGTACGATTTCCATTTTTATAAACTCAGGAAATTGAAATTTTTCAAAAAAAATCATTAGTTCAGAAAAGTTTTACACAATCTTAATTTTTTCAACTAAACACAGCCTTTGCAATTATTGTGAGGCGAGGAGGGTGTCTTAGGTTCCCTCACTCTCTCTGCCTTGGCTCCCGATGAAACCTCAAAATTAGACAATTTGTGTTTCTAATTTTTTTTCAGAAAAAATGAAAAATTTCGAGTGAAGTGTTAAAAATTTTCAAAATACGATTATATCGTTGAATTTGAATACGATCTTTGAAATTTCGAAACTCTATTTTTTAACTAAATTTTGAGAATTGAAACTAGAGAAAACCAAATTGGCTGGTTGTAGAGGTAAAAAATCTGAAATTTTCTGCTAAAATGGAATTTTCAAACGATTTTTACATTTTTTTTCAAAAGTGAAAATATCTCAAAATGAAGATTATAATCGTGCTATTACAGGAGGGGAAGAGGAAGCTGTCCACCGCTGCATCTTCAGTCCAGCTGTAGTTCAAATCTTGGAAATTGGTGTTTTTGTAAAAAAAATATATATAATTATTATGCTTATAAAAAAATGAATTTTGAGTAAAATTTCTAGCTGAATCTTAATTTGGCTTTCATAATTACAAAAATTAATTTTTGATTCGAATTTTTGAAATTCTGATGTTACGAAAGTACGATTATTATCAAGTATTTGAATTTTATTTAAAAAGATGAAATCGTCGGAAGAATGCAAAGTTGCCAATAATACATTCTGATATGAGAACTGAACTGTGCAAAATATTGATTAAATGATAAAAAAGACCTTGGAAATTGAAAATTCGACAAAATTTTTAATAATTTGAATTCTCAATTGGTGAAGAATTCAATGAAATGCGACGTTGTCAAGAATACAAATATATTATGATATAAAAATTGAATAGTATAAAATATTGATTAAATGATAAAAGTGAACTTGAAAATTGATAACCCAAGTCCAACCAAATTCAAACATGATGGTTAGTTCCCAAATCTGAAAATTCTGGAAAAATGCGACGTTGCCAATAATACAAATTTTGCTACGAAAATTGAACCGTGCAAATATTTATCAGATGTTAAAACTGAATCTGAGCTGGAAAATAAGTAATCTGACTAATGATTATTATGATTGGTCACTCAGTTGTTGAAAAATTCATAAAATGCGACGTTGTCAAGAATACATTCTGATATGAGAATTGAACGGTGCAAAATATTGATCAAATGATGGCTAGAGCTAGAACTGAGTTTGGAAATTGATTTTTTTTATTAAATCTAAGTACAATGAATGATTAGTTTTTCAAATGATGGAAATTTTGAAAAAAATGTGACGTTGCCAACAATACATTTTTATATGAAGATTGTACCATGCGAAATATCGATGAAAATAAGAAAACAGAACTAAAAAATTGATGATTCAACTGAAGCTGAATCTAATTGTCATGATGTAGGTTTCTAAAATTGTAAAAAGAAAAATTTGGAAAAAAATGTGACGTTGCCAATAATACATTTTAATATAAAAATTGAATTGAACCATGTGAAATGTTGATGAAAAAAAGGAAACAAAACTAAAAAAATTGATAATTTAACTGAAGCTGAATCTAATTATCATGATGTAGGTTTCTCAAATTGTGAAAAGAAAAATTTGGAAAAAAAATGCGACGTTGCCAATAATACATTCTAATATAAAAATTGAACCATGCGAAATATCGATGAAAATAAGGAAACAGAACTAGAAAAATTAATAATTCAACTGAAGCTGAATCGAATTGTCATGATGTAGGTTTCTCAAATTGTAAAAAGGAAAATTTGTAAAAAAAAATGCGACGTTGCCACTAATACATTTCAATATGAAATATCGATGAAAATACCTATAAGGAAACAGGACTAAAAAATTGATAATTCAACTGAAACTGAATCTGATTATCATGAGTAGTTTTCTAAAATGGTGAAAAATTTTTGGGGTGGAAATGCGACGTTGCCAATAGTACAAAGTGTACTGAAAATTGAATGGAGGAGAAAAATAGCGAATAAATGGTAGGATTGATAACACATATCATATGATGAATCAGATATATTTTCATTTTTTAAGAACCATGCTCAACATTTCGAAGAGAAAAGATGAAAGTGAAGATTCGTTTCCTCAAATTTTCCATACTTACGATCTAATTTTTCCATTATTCAAGTATTCCACTCCATCATCTCGAATTCTTCGTCAAACTCTTCGAAGTACGAGGTCTCCTTATGTAAATTTTCCACAATTTCTCATCCATCGAGTTACTATTCGTTGATTAGTTATCAATAACACGTTCTACTATCTAGGTACGTAATATCGAGGCTATAAAAACCTAATCCCAATCAACAATAACACAAACACAACAACCTGACACATCGAAAACAATCCTCAGAGCTGTGTACAGCATTAGAAAATACACAGCCTCGTCAATACTTACGTACATGGTACCTGTATCTATTCTACGCACAGCTACGAGAATGAGTATCAAAAGCACGAAACGTTCGCGTAATCTTTCATCACGGCGGCGCTGTGTTTTTCCTCACCTTAACCTTGGCCATATACGTTGAAGGACGACTCGCAAACAGTATCGTTTATCTTCGCGATATATGCGAGTAAAACGCTCAATATCCATAAGATGTGCGAAAAAAACGAAGAAAAAATTAATATCGATCGATATAATATCGGGGGGGAGGGGGAGGGGAAGATCGTCGTTAATTACAGAGCAAGCGAGGGGAAAAAAAAACTGCACGAGTAAATTTCTTTCGTTTGATACAGAGACTCGTTCGTAGTGTAAGTTTGACGTTGATACTCGTACGTGGGTTATTTAGACGATAACTAACCTATAACAAGGATATTTACGTTGATGCGATGATAATTCGTAGAACGATGCAAGGTGCACGTGGTACGTGCTCGTTGCACATTTTCAAGTGCATGCTGAAAATAAACTCGAATACTCGATAGGTGTAAATTAATTTACACAACGTTCGTGGATGGTGACACTGTGACGTTGAAGAGCCCTAATCGTACATCAAGAGGCGAGGTAGCGAGGTGTATCGCTATCAACGATCGATTGACCGTTGTCAATGGAACATAGCCTTTCGTCGATGTAGGCATTTAGCTAACCTCGGCCTTGGAATTGTCGCAGCACGCCGATATCCGTCCATCCAAGGCCGCCTCGACCATATAAAAGGGGTTTAGAACCTCGCTGGCTCGCGCAAATTCGCCAAAAAAGGGATATTTTCGCAAATCGTCGCCGCGACCTTAACGGATCGCAGAACCTTGGATGTAGATCTGCCTCACGCGGAGATCAGCGTTAATTCGCAGATCGCCGAGATGTCGTGTGTACATCGCCGATTACAAATTTATTTGTCGAAATCGCACACACAATCGATGAGTTTTCGTAAACAAATAACAATACGTTGTACGAATGCAAGTCTCAGTATGGTACGTATGCAATTGAGCATGTCGCAGTTGATTTTTTTCAAAGACTACATAATTTTATCACCGCCTCTGAACGTGGCTGCCATTCGCAAGCGGGCGGTATTGCGTAATGGCCACTTAGGACAGAGCGAGCAGAAACAGCCCAACACAAAGAATACATGTGGAACTGACCTTGGTTACGATACCGTTTTAAACGTTGATAAATTACTCGGCATTCCGAAAACACATTCAACCGGAGTATCTCTGTGTACTTGCAGATGGTGCATAATGAATTTCCTACTGTTTGTGTACGTTCGGCACATACAAATCGGACCGATGCCGGGTTTTTTCGGGTGTAAAAAAATTGACCGCATTCGAACGCTGATTCGTACATGTAGGTAAATATTTACATCGTTTGTCGGGTCTCGAGTTATTCGTAGGATTGCTTTTAATTGCATTGAGAAAGATACCGACGCGGACGCCGATTTGCAATGTTATTTTACCAACTTCCCGTTTGGTCGATTTTATACGCGACCATTTCGAGGACGAATTTTTCGTCGTGTTGATACGCTACGTGAAATAACGCCGATAGGATTGAATTGTAGTTAAGGACGGAGTCGAAAGAAATAGAAAAATGTATGAAAATTATCAAGGTACACGGTTTGCCTATCTATTGTTTTCGTATACATGGACGAACAATTTCAAAATATCGCTGCGACCTCGAATTATCTCGATAGTACTTCCGGACAGCGGACACCTTCTTCGAGGCGTTTGAAATGGAAAGTGCAATAGTTTGGCTGAGTTGACCGCGAGGGGGGATTCCAACGGTGGTTTGAAATTTTTTGGTAGTTTGACAAGGTCGGGGGTTGAAAAACTGGTTCTGTGAAAAAATTTTGCAAAATGAACGTATCATGTTGTGATTCAAATGAGATGAAGATTATTGAAACCGGTTCAATTGTTTTGAACCAGTTGGTAATGATTTGTTTAAAAATTTAGATACCTATACCTGATTGGAAAACTTTGAGACAAAAATTATGTAGAATTATAAAACGATTATTTCAGGCATTGTATGCCCTGAAAATTTTCAAAAAAATAACTGGAGTAGCATTTTTTGATAAAAAGTAACTTATTTACATATATGAGCTTGGATATAGAAACCACCCACACTAAAGTGTCAGAAATTGGTTTTTAAGTTGAAGTTCCCCCTTCCTTCCGAAAACCCCAAAATCAGTGTTAACTCAAAAACCAATTTTTGACACCTAAAGGTGGTTTCTATATCCAGGCTCACATATTATATTTTGAATTTAAACTTTCGGGAAAGCGAGTCTTGTATTTTTGAAAATCTGATTTTTTCATGTACCAATTTCTCACCACGTCTGAAAAAATTCCAGTGTTGATCCTCCTTTTCATTTTTTTCTTGCTATTTTTTACAAAGTTTCGAAAATTGATTGAAATCCTCGATTTTTTATTGTTTTATTGATGGTGGAGGGAAAAATACGTCTACCCTTGGCTAGAAAAAAATGCAGAATGTAAAATAGGTAATTCCCAATTATTTGTACTTCTTTTAAATTTTTTTGTTTCACATTTTTTTCGAACTGTTGGTCTATTTGGATAGATAAATTGAAGACTGTACTGAAAATTGGTTCAATAAATTGACACCAAAAAAGGTTTTTTTGTTTATAAAATCGTAGGTAGTCGATTTTACGATCTATCGATTATCGATTTTTCGAAAAATCTACTAAAATCGATTATTTGATTGTTGCAAAATTGTATTTTTGTGTATCAACATCAATTACAAACTACAATCATTTAATTCATTCGGCTAATTATTTTGTTACCTTAAAAATTCGATTATCGATTTCATTTCAATTCGTTTATCGACTGCATCTCCCTCCATTCAATTACTTTCCGATTTCATCTGGATTCGATTATTGATTGAACCTCAATTCGATTATCAATTTTACCTCAATTCGATTAGGTATCGATTGCATTTCGAGTCGGTTTTAGAGTTCAGCTCGATTCTAGTATCGATAGGACCTCATTCCGATTTTGATTGTACCTTAATTCGATTATCGATTGAACATCCATTCAATTATCGATTAATCTTGATTCGATTATCGATTAATCTTGATTCGATTATCGATTAATCTTGATTCGATTATCGATTAATCTTGATTCGATTATCGATTAATCTTGTTTCGATTATCGATTAATCTTGTTTCGATTATCGATTAATCTTGTTTCGATTATCGATTAATCTTGTTTCGATTATCGATTAATCTTGTTTCGATTATCGATTAATCTTGTTTCGATTATCGATTAATCTTGATTCGATTATCGATTAATCTTGTTTCGATTATCGATTAATCTTGTTTCGATTATCGATTAATCTTGTTTCGATTATCGATTAATCTTGATTCGATTATCGATTAATCTTGATTCGATTATCGATTAATCTTGATTCGATTGTCGATTGTGTCTCAATTCGATTATCGGTTTAACCTCAATTCGATTTCTTTTCGAATATTATTTCATATTTCTACATTTTTAAACAATCATCAATTTTTTCTGTATAATTGATATAAATTGATCACTTTTTGTATTTTTTTTTCATCTCAACAAAAGAGAAGAGATTTGACTTCGGAAAGTGAGAATCTCATTAATATCTTCTGCACTATATTTTTTTCATCGATGGGGAAAATGTTCGACCCTTCGATTAATCGATGAAAAAATAAACGATTAATTGATTATAATCGCAGTGGAAAATTCGAACGATTTTTCCTTTATTTTAGCACCAGTGCTACCACAAAAATTTCAAAAATTCTTTAAAATGGCTAAAATCCTCTTAGTCAAAAATCCTCGACTTTTTTTCTCAATTCTGAAAAAATAAATGAAATAAAAACGTAAAAATTGAACTGTTTTTATTTTAAATCAATAAATCATCTATACGTTTCTCAGAGATCCTTACAAATTTTGAGCGCCATTTGGGATTGAAGAGAGGCATGAGCTTAACTCGAATTTTAGAAATTTTTAGAGAATTTTTCCGTTTTTTGGTCCAAAATTGGACAAAAATAAAATTACTTCGATTAATCGACTATTAATCGTCCAACACTAATAAATCGGCTGGTTTGAAAAATTCTTCATTTCTTTTGAATCATTTCAATGTGTAGATAACGTTCAATTCGTGAAAAAAAATTGCAATCAATTTTTCGTGAAACCGGTTTTTCCCATTCCTAGACTTTCTGCTCTGGGTATAGGGCGAAAATTTCATCTTGTTCTTGAAAGTCTTCATCATAGATCACTTTTTCCACTCAAAAATTATTTCGGCGGTACTGTACGAGTACACTTCTTTTGGGTCATGAGTTCCTCGAGCTATATCCCCATTCCGTACAATTACTTGACGAAAGAGAAAGCTATGTTGTATAACCGTGGTTCGTATTCACCGAGTCGAGAAAAATATAAATTTTCATTGCAGTTACATTCTGCATTCTGGAGTACAAAAAATTTCCATATTTTCTAGAAAAAAAAATGGCATACCTACTGTAGCAAATTTTCCAACTAGAACTAAGATTTTCTTATCAAAAATTTTATTTTTCATTTTGGATGCTAAAACTTTCCCATTTCTCTCGCTGTTCGTTCCAATCCTACCCAACATCTAATTATTTTTATTTTCAATAATATGCCCAAAGTCCCAATCTACAAAAGTAGAACATTCGAAAACTTTGTGGGACGTGGAACCTTCACAGAAACCAGTTTTTCTCCAGTATTTCCACACAGTCGTGTTCTTTTTACGACAAAATTTCATCCCATGCCAAATTTCGTAGCACTCAGTTACCAGAAAAATATTGCTTACAAGCTATAAATATGCACATGCAGCCGTAGGGTTTTAAAAAACGAGGTTTATGGGAATGTAACACAATTAAGTGCTAAATTTAAGTAGAACGACACGGTGATGTTGACAAAGTATTAAAATTTGAAATTTTCTATTTCCTGTGCGAAATTTTGATAAAGATGTAGAATTTTTGTGAATCTGTGTCACGAAGTTTTTACTTCCAAAAACCAGAGTTTATTTCTTCCTCTGTGTTTAAATAGGTAAAATCACATCGTGATACTTTTACGATATTTAAAATCGATGAAAAAACACAAATTAACATTATACAAAGTATTTGCTGTAAAATTCACCTCCAAGGTCTGCCAGCATAAAAAATTTTTCATAAAACGGTCCAATCTCCACTACTCATGTATCTTCATATCGCAGAATGGAAAAAAATTAATTACGTATACTAAACGATTCTTTTTACTCGTGTAGGTACTTCGGATAAATACTAATTTTAGGTGGCGATACGTTAATGTATGGTAAATAAGGCCGGCCGGCATCTCGAGGTCAATAATAAATAGCGAAGCTACGTCGTACGTTGGTAAGCACGTTGCTACATCGCGCGTTTCGCGTTTCGGTTTCGCGTTTGACATTAAATTAATTCGTGTTGGCAAACGTATTTCTCGAAAATAATACACGAAAATTTTCAACCGTACTTCGCCATTATCGGTCTCATGCAAGAGCTTATCCCCTATACGACCTATACGGCTTATTGCTCGTATGTGTGGGCGATAATTCTACTGTATTTTTATACATCATAAATGAGTATAAATACTGGGGACTAGGTGAACCTTGAATAGGTCTATTTGTTATTTGCTTACCGTAGGTTAGGTTCGCTCGTTTAATTCTCTTTTCGACTTATTTAATTAATCCTATCGTGAAATTGTACGCAGGATTTTGCGTAAATTTACGTGCACAAAAGTGCGTACGGTTTTTTATGTTGAGGTATTTGTTTGCATGATGGATAAATGTCAAGGACGGGTAAAAAAATTTTCAAATTCGTTAATTACCGGCATTGTAATTGGTGTAGCGTCGTCAAGGGTAACAAAAAAGGTCATACTAAGATTTTCGCTCACAGTTTTGAAGGAATTAAACCGGTTTGAAAATTCGCAATTTATAATTAAGAAGATGGAATTGTGCGAATGACTCGGTCGAGAGAGTAATTAAGCGGTAATTGGATTCACTGCTCGATGAAGCGTTGAAGTCGACTGGTTCGTTTTCAAAACAAACAGATTATTGGCAACGTCGCAATTTTTGAAATTGATAGAATTTAAATATTGCATCTTTTCAAACTTGCTTTGATCATCTAGGAAGGCTTTTTTCGTAAAATTGAGAATGCGACGTTGCCAATATTGCATTTTGTATCGGAAAATACATCTCGTGCAAATCCTCTCCAGTTCCCATACAACGTCGTGACATCTTCAACATTATTGACAGGAAAAGGTACCTGAAAATTGTTTTGTAATCACCAATATGACAGTTATATCGTTTAGCAATGTTTTTGAAATTGCAACGTTGCCAATAATCTATTTTGTACCAAAAATAAATGCATAAGTGGGTGGAGCCAATGCATAGGATGCAATGGTATCCGGTATTTTCTTATTCATATTCAAAAACTAATGTATTTTTCAGCAACAAAATTTTCAATATCGATATTCTGAAAATCGATTATTGAATCAGCGATAGTTGAGTATCGATAGTTTTGATAACAATGATCGATATTTTTGAAAGTCAAAATTTACAGAATCAATATTTTGGCATCGATTATTCATTATCAATTTTTTGGTATAAATCGAAAACTTCATATTTTCTTGAAATATGTAGCTGTTTTCAGCATTCCTGTTCTGTTTCAATATTTTCAGTATCAATGGTTCAGAATCGATATTTTGGTATCGATGCGTCGATATTTTCAACATTGATGTTGTTTGTATCAACTATCGATACATCAATATTTGTGAAAATCGACTTTCTAAAATCGATATTTTAATATCGACATAATTATCTATGTTTCGTATTAAGATCAACATTAGGACTCCTATATTAATATTTCCTAGTGATCGAAAAATCAAACAAAATTTGAGATCGATCTGATCAAGATCGAAATGGACTGAGATCGATCTGATCAGAATCAAAAAGATCAAAAAGATCAAAATTTTCCCCATATTACCTTGCAGGTAGAAAAAATAAAATTATAAAAAAAAGTCAACGTTTATTTTTTTTTAAAGAAACAACTGACAATTCTTAGGTTTTTTGTTGAATTTGGAGTTGTAATTTGTTGTAATTTTTATTTGGAACTTCAAATGAAAGATCAAGAAAATCCAACTTCAAGGTTTACACATTTCCAAGCACCTTCAAGCATAAATTTTCATTTTGCAGTTTTTTTTACTGATTTTTGATCTTTTCGATTTCGATCTCATTTTTCGAGATCGATCTATCGATCTGGGGAGTGAGATCGATCTGATCAAGATCGAAATAAATTTTTTCGACCACTAATATTTCCTAGAATCGATATTTTTCACTCAACATTGATATTTTGACATCGATGTTCAATATCGATATTTCCCGAAATCGATATTTTCAACTCAGTATTGATATTTTGACATCGATGTTTAATATTGATGTTTCCTGAAATCGATATCTTCAACATTGATATTTTGACATAATAGTTTGATATCAAGATTTTTGGTACCTACCTATTTATGTATCGGTATTTCCAAAAATCGATAAATTATCTTTATAGTCTACAGTCCAGACCCCGAAAAGTGTTCAATGGGTCTGCTTTTTTGGGGAACAAAAAAATAAGTTGGTTTTTTGTTGGTATGGATGGGGTATTCACGAAAATGAGCATTTTCGATTTTTGCCGGGTCACTATAGGGGGCTGGAGCCTAAAAACCCCCATTTTTTCAAGTTGGCCGGGAACAAAAATTGTTTTTTCCATTTTGTAGCACATGCTCTCCCGAGTCCGAATATGTGTTTCATTTCCTTGGGCATGGTCACAATGGTCCCCTAGGGCCCCCAAAGTGCGATTTTTGATGAAATTTGGCCATTTTTGAAAGTAAAATGATTGTGTAGATGTCATAAAGCTCGCGGAACAAGAAAAAACCACCTTCATGGGGACATGAGCTCAATCTGAACCGATTGAGCCTAAATTTTTGGAAAACGGCTGGCACAATGAGCCGCAGGCGAATTTTAAAGATGCGCCCCTCAGCGATTTCTCAAAAAAATAAACAGCTACAAAATTTTTACAAAATGGCTATGCACGCGTGTAACATATCAAAATGGGTTAAAATTTCGCAAAAAATCCGAAAATGCCAATGAATTTTGATTTTGACCCCTTCCAAAAATTTTAAGGGGTGGAATTTGGTCAATTTTTGACCGATTTTGAAAAATTGTCGTGTTACCTATCAAAATGGGGTAAAATTTCGCGAAAAATACGAAAATGACAATGAATTTTGATTTTGACCCTTCCAAAAATTTTAAGGGGTGAAATTTGGTCAATTTTTGACCGATTTTGAAAAATTGTCGTGTTACCTATCAAAATGGGGTAAAATTTCGCGAAAAATACGAAAATGACAATGAATTTTGGTTTTGACCCTTCCAAAAATATTAATGGTTGGAATTTGGTCAATTTTTGACCGATTTTGAAAAATTGTCGTGTTACCTATCAAAATGGGGTAAAATTTCGCGAAAAATACGAAAATGACAATGAATTTTGATTTTGACCCCTTCCAAAAATTTTAAGGGGTGAAATTTGGTCAATTTTTGACCGATTTTGAAAAATTGTCGTGTTACCTATCAAAATGGGGTAAAATTTCGCGAAAAATACGAAAATGACAATGAATTTTGATTTTGACCCTTCCAAAAATTTTAAGGGGTGAAATTTGGTCAATTTTTGACCGATTTTGAAAAATTGTCGTGTTTCCTATCAAAATGGGGTAAAATTTTCCGAGAAAACCAAAAATGTTGATAAATTTTGATTTTGACTTTTTTTAAATGGTTTACAGATAATATCTAGTCAATGTTTGAACAATTGTGAAAAATTATTGTTACTTTTTAAAACATGTTGAAATTTTAATAGAACATAAAAAATATAGTTTTAAGGATAGGTATTTATATATTATTCAATCGCCGATTCTCATCGAAGTTTCATACACCTGAAAATCACTCGAGCATTTTTTTTAAAAAAATTTACCTGCAAAAAATTACATTCTGTTTTACTCTCTAAATTTTTCTTTCTCATACATCACGTAATAGTGATTATTGCAAAATTACTGAAAAATTGACCAATTTTCACCCCTTAAAATTTTTGGAAGAGGTCGAATTACAAATTTATTGGTATTTTTGGTTTTCTCGGAAAATTTTACCCCATTTTGATAGGTAATACGACAATTTTTCAAAATCGGTCAAAAATTGACCAAATTTCACCCCTTAAAATTTTTGGAAGGGTCAAAATCAAAATTCATTGTCATTTTCGTATTTTTCGCGAAATTTTACCCCATTTTGATAGGTAACACGACAATTTTTCAAAATCGGTCAAAAATTGACCAAATTCCACCCCTTAAAATTTTTGGAAGGGGTCAAAATCAAAATTCATTGGCATTTTCGGATTTTTTGCGAAATTTTAACCCATTTTGATATGTTTTACGCGTGCATAGCCATTTTGTAAAAATTTTGTAGCTGTTTATTTTTTTGAGAAATCGCTGAGGGGCGCATCTTTAAAATTCGCCTGCGGCTCATTGTGCCAGCCGTTTTCCAAAAATTTAGGCTCAATCGGTTCAGATTGAGCTCATGTCCCCATGAAGGTGGTTTTTTCTTGTTCCGCGAGCTTTATGACATCTACACAATCATTTTACTTTCAAAAATGGCCAAATTTCATCAAAAATCGCACTTTGGGGGCCCTAGGGGACCATTGTGACCATGCCCAAGGAAATGAAACACATATTCGGACTCGGGGGAGCATGTGCTACAAAATGGAAAAAACAATTTTTGTTCCCGGCCAACTTGAAAAAATGGGGGTTTTTAGGCTCCAGCCCCCTATAGTGACCCGGCAAAAATCGAAAATGCTCATTTTCGTGAATACCCCATCCATACCAACAAAAAACCAACTGATTTTTTTGTTCCTCAAAAAAGCATAGCATATTCACTTTCCTGAGCACTTTTCTGCGTCTGGACTGTAGACTATTAGTATTGATTTGGAGATATTTTCTGAAATCAATATTATTGACATTAATGTTTTTGATATCAATGCATTAATATAATTTTGAAAATCCACATCGACAATGTTGATACTTTATTCGCATCAATAATTCAGAATCCATATTTTTCAATATCATCATTTCCAAAATCGATATTTCGGTAGAGGTTTTATTTCGATTTTGTTTGCCGAATTGACATTTTTCGATTTCTATCGTTGAATTGACATTTTTTGATTTCGATTGATGAATCGACATTTTTCAATTTCGATCATCGAATCGATATTTTTCGATTTCGATCATCGAAACGACATGTTTTGATTTCACTCGTCGTATCGAGATTTTCCGATTTTGGCCGTCGACATATTGTTTCGATTTCAATTGCCGAATCGACATTTTTCGATTTCGATCATCAAATCGACATTTTCCGATTTTGATCATCAAATCGACTTTTTTCAAATTTGATCATCGAATCGATATTTTTCAATTTTGATTGTCGAATCGACATTTTTTAAATTTCGACTTCAAAATCGATATTTTTTCAAATAAACGCTTCTAGCATTTGGTATACGACAAATCTTATTGAAACCCTCCTCAGAATTGTTGCCTATGCGCTTCCTACATTCAAATTCGATTAAAAGGGCGTTAAAAGACGAGCAAGATTAGAGCTAAGGATTACATATCGTACATGTAGGAGTAAAAATATGCTCGATAATTACACGCAGCTGATACGGATTATTTTATACCGAGCGACGCATCTCTGTAAACAGAATAATGAAACCATCACGATGACGAAGATAAGTAGAATAAGCATCTGAGAAAAAAACACTCAACAGAGAGAAATTCGATAATACCGGAGTATAGAATATTATAAACGTAATAGCGTATATGTTTGCGTTGCGTTGTATTGTGTTTTAGATGGCTATGACGCAAATGTTACTTTCCGGCTTAACGCTGACGTAAGCAAAGTCGCTGATTGGTCGGTTTGCCGGCTCGGTGCGTTGAGCGGAAAGCTTTTTCTTTTTTCAGCGAAGGGCGTACCTACGCGATGCCGGTATGCGACGTCGACGACGAAAAGTACATATGCCTACACTTCGAAAGACAAAAAAAAACACCTAAAAAGCCACTAAAAACCTAGGCACCGGCGGCGTAGTCGCTCGACAGCCTAAAAACCTACGCTATTATTTTTCGTCACGTTTAATTAAACATTTCGCAAGTTGTTTGCTACGTACGTTGGTATTTGCGATTTACGCCGGGTGCCGGTGCCGGTTTCAATAAAATATGGGCCAATCGCAACGTTCGATTATAATTTTCGTCGTTGAGTTTTACCGCAACCGAGCTCGCTCATCGATACGACGGACGTGTTGCTCGGTGTAAAAATTATTGTCATGTTGCGCTTCTTCTTGCGATATTAAGACGCAATAAATTCTATATACAGAAGCGACCATCACCGCATGCCCCAGCCAATCGTACATAAACGAGAGGAACTTTCTTTATGTTCTCTGCTCTCCCTCGTATTCTGTAGAACTGCTTTCCGCACAACATCTTGCGTTTGAAAAGGGTCCTTTGACGGTTCACAAAAGGTAGCTTAGTGTACTTTTCGCATCAATCGTGTAAGAAAAAGTCGTTCTGTCATCGGTGTTTTTCTCCCCTTTCGAAATGAAACTTCCTCGAGTGAATTCGCAGATTCCTCGAACGCCTCGTCAAATTTAATACGATTTCGATATGTTTACTCTCGTTTCCATTTCCTATCGAGAGCTTCGACTTGGAAACAGTACGAAGAATCATCCAATCACTATAAACACTGCACAGTGCACTTCGAGCTGTGTGTAAAGTGTGTTCCCTGGTCTTCCTCTCCTCACCGCTTCTTCTCTTCTTCGGCTTGTCATCACGTGTCCGTGTCTGAGGTACAGTTGCTCCGCTTATAGTGATCGTGATACGAACAAGAATCGAATGCGGAGAGTACATCGACCTTTTTATAATCTTTAATCATGTAAAAAGCTTTGAAAAGAAGGAGTTGATTTATTTATGATTACTATTATTATTCTTCAGGTACCTTTTTTTCTCCCCCTCTCTCACTTCAGCTGTACTTCATTCTATCTTAGCCGATTTGGTCTTCGCGATCGTATAGTTTTCTAGTTCGTGTCGTTGATAGGGAGAATTTAAGCGATCGGTTCAGTCTCCATGTTGGTTTTTTATTTTCTTATATTTCGTTCACGGATTAGATTAGGTACGGATTGGTTCATATTTATTTTGATTGAGAGTCCTGGATGTGGTTACCGAATAGTGATTTAGTTTTAGGCAAATGTTTGGATGTTGAGTAGAAAAAGGGAAGGGGGAGAAGAAAAGTTGATTTGGTAACAATGAGTTTGAAGTTTTCAATGTTGATTTTTTTTTTTTGCTGGAAGTGGGATTGTAATTTAGAAAAATTGGTCCGAAGATTTGAGGCCTTTGAGATGTTAGGAGCTGAAATAAAACATCGAAAAAGAAAAAGACTTCAGAGGATTGGGATTGAAGAGTTTTAGGCTGCTAAATCAAGAAAAGAGTCTTTGTTAAAAAGACTTTAAATTAGGGAAAACGGAGGGGAGGGGGAGGGAAGGTGAAGGTGAAGGGGAAGAGAGTAACAAAGAGCTGATAATTTGAAATTTACATCTCAGGCAGAATTTTTTTGAACTTGAAATGCAATTTTTCTCAATTTTTTGACTCTATGCTAAATTTCCCCCTTTTTGCTCTTTCATTTCGAATCAGTGAAAAATTACTGACAAACAATCAGAATTGCAGCACAGGAAAAATCAGTGATTTTCACTGATTTTCAGCGATTTTTCACTGATTATTCGAAGAATTTCACAGATTTTTCAGTAAATTTCATAAATATCGCTGAGTTTTCAATTAATTTTCACTGATTTTCAGTGATTTTCTTTTCACTGATTTATTACTGTGCTGCAATTCTGACTGTTTTTCAGTGATTTTTGATAAATTTCACTGATTCAGAAATGAGAGAGTGTGTTTTAAAATGTCATCACTTCTACAAATTTGTCGGTTCAAACCCAATTTCCAGACTGAAAATACACCCTCTCATTTATAAATCAGTGAAAATTATCGAAAATCGCTGAGAAACGGTCAGAATTGCAGCACAGGAGAAAATCAGCGAAAAAATTTTCAATGAAAACAAATCAGTGAGAAAAATCATTATGGGAAATCAGTGAAAATTCACTGGAAAGTCAGTGAAATTTATGAAATTAGCAGAAAAATCAGTTAAAATCTTTGAAAAATCAGTGAAAATTCGCTGAAAATCAGTGAATTTTTCTGATTTTTTTCTGTGCTGCAATTCTGACTGTTTATCAGTGACTTTTCACTGATTCAGAATGACAGAGCAGTTTCATTATTTTTCATTCAAAATAAAAGATTTCCAGTTTCTCTTTTTCAAAATGTCCAATTTGAAAGAAAATATAATTGCCTTTGCAAAATCTGTTTTTTTTTTTTCGATTTGAAAATACATTTTTTTTCAATCTCTTCGACCCAAAAAATAAAATTTTCCTTTACAAAGGGTTTTACGTTTGCATGTTTTTTGATTCATTTTTCATTTTTTTTTTTTTTTTTTGCTAATAGGGCAGCTTTGCCATTTTTTTGCCTGTGGATGCAATTTTTCTGAATTTCTTCAATTTTGAACTCAAAATTTGCCCAATTTATTTTTAAAAACTCACTTTTTTGCAATTTTTTTGCCTTCCTTGTTCTTTCCCTTCACAACTTGGTCTAATCAAAACGATTCAAAGTTGGATTGTTACTAGGGCAAACAATTTCAAATTTCCGACTGAAGTGGAATTTTTTGATTCTTTTTAAAATTGGAAGTACGATTTACTTAGGTACTCCATTTTTTACTAGGAATAAAAATTTCTCTAAAAATGAATTTTTTCGACTAGAAATGTAGGGATGTAGCTGCCTTTCCTTCCTCTCCGTTTGGTCCGGCTTTGGAACAAACTCCGGATTAAATTGGATCAATAACTTGAATATTTCCTTTCACAATATTTCTAATTTCATCTCCTACTTACTTTGAATAATCTAAAATGATGAAAAAAATTATTGATTTCCCTCTCATCCATAAAGGGATTGTTGAATTGAGTGAAATCATTGACCTGCCTCTCCACTCCATTTCCCCCTCTATCACGTACTTTGAAATTTAAAAATATCCCATTTCTGAATACCAGATTTGATTAGCTCAGATCTAATAGATCCAATCATTCAAGTAACTGTGCTGAGGTGTTGATATTGAAGGAAAAATTACGAAAAATTTCTTTCGGAAGGAGAGGTAAAAAAGCAAACGACACCGAGGACATCTGGAAATTTTAATTTTGTCATTTTTACTCTTTTTTCTCCAATTTTTTGCGTGTGAAAACTTTAAAATTTTGAAAATATTCCGCTCTTGTTTTTAGGGTATCGATGTGTTATCAAATGATCTCAATTTGAATTTTGAATTCAAACAGTATTTTTAATTGAAAGAAAACGGGTCATTATTTTCAAAAATTTCACAATAAAAAAAAAACAAAAAATTACCATTTTGAATCTACTGTCAAAAATTGGAAACCATTGGGAAAGCTTTTCAATTTTTTCTCAAATTTTCCCACAAAAACGTAATTTTAGCGTTTTATTGAAAATATCCTATTCAAATGACGACCTTTTCTTCTCTCCCTCTTCCTCCTCCAAATAAACGTCAATTTTCCTCATTACCGTGAATATACGATACGAATCGTGACGAAAGTACAGAAAAAGAAAGAAACAGAAAACACCTCTTACGAAACCTTGAACTATACAAGATGGAGCGAGGGGAAAGCTGACCTTAAAAATGCGGTGTTACGTCGACTCGATCGTATTACGGCACGTTAGCGGTTAATTTGGGATCGGGGCGGATGGGGCTGTTGACGTTTGAAAAAAAAAAACTAAAAACCTACACAACACTGAGAATCGCGTAAGGTGAACTCATAAATAGATATGCTGCGGTGGATTGGCGTGTTCGCGAATGTACATACCGTTGGTACTTGGTAAATACTCGTACATGTCAGTATGGTCTTATACGAGTACTCGCGAACGCTGTGGTGGAGTTAATTATCGTCAATTTGCACGGTTTTCGTCGCCATACTAGTCGTACTCGTATGTACGATATTAAAAAATATATCGAAACGGGTGTCCGGCCGCCGGTCTCCCCGGCACCTCGTCACCGAACCAGGAAGCGTAGGAACAAAGCCAAAAGAGCATCGATTATGTGCTGCCTCGTTCCTCTACCCGCCAAGTCGTTTTTAGGTGTACTTACGTGCTGTACGTTGTATTCGTACTTGAATTACGTACAAGGGCACTGTGTCAAATCGGCCTTGGCATTTTGTGTTTGGGTAAAAGTGTGGTGGTAATTTTCATTTTCTCGTAGCTTTTCGAGCGTCAGGCGAAGCCGACGAATCGGGTGCTGTTAGCTCAAAATGAGAGAACGGGGTGCGAAGCGGTCGCGTATTCGCCGGATACCGAAATCGCTATTCCGGGCTCGTATCTCCTTGAACTCGACTGCTCGAAATATCGGTCACCGAATTCGTCCGACGGACGTTTTCGTTTTGCATGATCATCTGCGTAACTTTTGGTAAGATGGGGTGAGCTGGAGGGAGCTAGGACCTGTTTTTGGTGCACATGCAGCACGAGCACTTCCGGAAAGAAGAGCGCGGTAGGGGATTTTCGTAATCGTGCAGATTTACTTCCTATTGTAGAATTTCTGTCTTCGGTTCGAATCGGGGTTACAGGTGTAATTTTTTTTCGGTTGCGTGTGTACTGTAAAAAATTTCTATGGAAGGAAGTATTATAGGAAGAATTGTGGGAGATTTGAATATTTACTCGGAAATTATACGACGATGATGGGCTCAGCGTAAACGGAAACTGATAAAAAAAATGTGGTTATGATTTGACCTGAAAATGTGAATTTTTTATGTAAGACAACAGCAGTATTTAATATTGGATATTTTTTCGAGTAATAATTGGCTTCAACGGATAGCATAATAAATTTATGGAAAAGTCGAATGATGAAGAATTCATTGATCAGCAGTCTTCTCAAATGCAAGTTGCACGCGTTGGAGGTGCCTGTTGGTCATATAAAAATTATGAAAGTCGTAATTTTTTCCAAAAAACCAATTATCATCACACTTTTCCCCCTCTGAATTGAAATTTTTTGGAAAATTTCACTGTTCTAAGAAATTTTCAATACTTGTATAACAAAGAGAATTGATGATGCTTTTTTTTGCTCATTAAATTATGAATTTTTAAAAAATGTCTGCTTTCTTTCTGTTCCACAATCTCAGTGAAATTCGCTGGAAACCAGTTAAATCTATTGAACTTATTATCCTGAAAATCAGCGAATTGAAAAACTGCCTAACATCCTAAAAATAAGTGACATTATCAAAAATAATTGCCACTTAAAAAAACAGTCTTCAGGGTATCCATTTTCTAGAAAAACTGAAAAAGTCAAGGAATTTTGGAATTTTCTATGGAATTTTTCGAAAATCCAAAAAATGGATAAATCATTTAGAAAAGTGTTTCTTATATTTCACCTCCTTAGTGATTTTTTTTATTTATTGGTACAAGCTGAAAAGATTCCAGGGAATTGAGTGGATTTATAAATTTGAAGCTTTTTTGGGGGGAGGGGGGAGCAGTAAAATGTAAGAAGGAATTTTTGAATTTTCAGAAGGGGAAAATCCGAATTTTCATTCACTTAATTTGGTAGACACCCTGACAAAATTTGTTTCATTTTCAAAACTTTATAATTTTGCTTTGAAATACTTAGTTTTTCCTTTTTATTTGAAAATTTTTCTAAAACAAATTTTAATTTTCAAATTTTTGTGGTGAGGGGGAGTTGGGTGGGTTCAAAAAATTTCAGAATTGAATTTGGATCTGTTTTCTTGGCCCGAAGTGGAGCATCTAAAAATTTCGTAAAAAATGCCTAGTGATTTTGAAAAGAAAAATCGTTAGACCCCCATATGTATTTCATATCATTCTTACGCAAAATTTCGGGATGTAAGTACATCATGTGAAAAATCCCCCTCCCCTTCTCCCCTCCTCTTTGGTTCACAAATATCATATTTAAAAGGTCTGGAAAACTTCGAAAAATTGGCCTGGAAAACCTGGAAAAGTCAGGGAAAATCATCTTTGAAATATTGTGGATACTGTGTTCTTCAAAAATTGACGAAATTTACAAAAAAAAATTCCTAAATTTTCTACAAGTTCGTAAAATGTTCTAAAAATGAAGGAAATTCAAAAACCTGTAGGTGTTGAACTCTGTAAGAGAAAAGTCATCTAACAACTCAGTGAAATTCGCAAAAAATTAGTATAAAATCAATAAAATTCATAAAAATTAGTGAAATCCGCTTCTTTTTTTTTTTTTTTCAATGCCATTGCAAAAAATGAATAGTAGAAATACTATAAAAATAGAAGTTTTGGATTGGTCGGTAGAAATTGTACAAAAATTGTAATTTTCACTACAAAAAATGGTAATTTTTACTACAAAAAATGGCAATTTTTACTACAAAAATGGTAAATTTTACAACAAAAATGGTAAATTTTACTGATTGAAATTGTAAAGAAACGTTTTTACCATTTTAAACAGTAAAAATTACCATTTTTATGGTAAAAATTACCATTTTTATGGTAAAAATTACCATTTCTGTACAATTTCTGCCGACTGTTCCAAAACTACCATTTTTTAATAGTAATTTCTAATAGGATTTTTTTTCTGTGTTGGTTTGAACTACAAAGTCCATTAGCTCAACCTTATAAATCCACTTCAAAACAGCAACCCTCAGTGAAAATTAGTAAAATCGATTAGAAATTGGTTGGAATGTAATGAAGTTCACAAGAATTTACTTTTCAAGGATAGTAAAATTTACTTACTAAAATTTCGTTGAAATAGTACAATTTACTAAAAAAAAAAAAAAAATGATAAAATTCATCAAAATTGTCTAAAATAGTGAAATTGTCCACTGAAATTTTCTGAAAAGAAGTGAAATTGAAATTTCCTAAAGGTAAAAATCAACAAAATTGAAGGTATCAGCAAAAGTCATCAAAAATTGATGTTTCTTAAACAAGTAAAATTTGTTTAAAACGAAGAAATTTACTGCACCTAATTTACTGAGAAAAATTGTAAAGTGCTCTAAAAATGAATGAACATCAAAAATTGACGAGGTTTGCCATTCAGTAGACATGTTGTCGTCTTTGAAGTTCATTCGAGTTTGTCAATTGTCAATGAGAAATGGGGTACGAAAAAAAATTGTGCAACATTAAAAATTCATTAAAGAACGACTTTTTGTATTTTTTGGGGGAAAAAATTGCAAATGACGAAATTTGTGAGTGAGTTTTGAAAATTACTTCCCGTAATGATATGGATTTTTAGTGCTCTACTATTTTTGTTTGATGTTTTTTTTTCTTGTCGTAACTTTGAAACGAGCTGATAAAGTCATCCATTATTGCTTCCAACTTTACCACCTCGACATTTGCTTGGCAAAAAAAGTGTAGAATGCAGACTTTATGAATTTTTAGTGATCAGTATTTTTATTAGAGAGGGTCGTTCGTATACTGCCTTGACTTTTTGAAACGTAACGTATGCCTCATCTCATTTAAATGCAAAAGAAGTGGAACAAAGTCATATTTCACTTTTATGACTCAACAACTCTCATTTCGAGTTTTTTTCTCTCATCGTTTCATCTTCATGTTTTGAGAGATTGCAGAGAAGTACATAATTCGAATTCATTTCGTTCGTACTTTAAAATGCAAATTCAGCATATTTTTATTTCGCAAAATTTCAAGGGTTGTCAATTTAAAGGTCACAGGCTCACAACTCTCTTCTACGCAGCATTTCCTATTAATTTTCTTCACGATCCTCTCCTTTGCGCCACGAAATTTAAATAATGAGACCGATGAGACCGCGAAACACTTGAATGTCGACGAATTTTCTCGACACGAAGAAAAAACCCAAATTTTCATTAAAACTACCCCGCATAACGTACTCGAGTAAAAGAAGAACTGCCCTCCACCGATGTTTCAACCTTGAACGAAAAATATGGCGGCCGAAACGCCGGTATACGTATCTAAGAGTAAGCCTCGCCAGTGGAGAAGTTTCCATCGGTTGCAAACTCCCCCGCATTGTTTACAATGCCAAAATATGGGACAACATACTTCCGCTATTTGGCGAGAGAACGCCGGTACCGATGAAAATCCAAACAAAACAAACCAACCTCAACTTTTGCCGTGAGCGGAAAATCGATACCCGGCTAGTTAACGCGATGAGCCGCTCGAGGGCGCCTAAGTCGGCGCGTTTTATAAATAAAATACACCGTGTATTTATACGTACGAACGTAAATAGGTCAGATTTTGCAAAAGCTGCAGCAGAATCGATTTTAGCTCCGGCGCATCCTCTAACTGTGGCCATTCAAAGTTTCTCGTTGTGCTCGATGTGGTTCCCCCATCCCCCACCCCAAGAAATTTCCAGTAGCGTGGGTGGGTTCACTGAGCAGGGTTCTGTTGTTTTGGGTATATGCGTGATGATGATGTTGATATTTAAATGCGTCGTATTTTCCATCGGCTCTTATTTATTCGTAGTAATTAGTCGGTGTTTTTTGTTTTTCGTTTTTCCGCTGTATTTCCTCTCTCTGTTACTCGGTTCCTTGTAACGTGTTCGAATTCACCTTCTGTGGCAATAACAAAATGTCGTCCTTGTGGTTTGATCTAGGTACTTTACCTATGATACGAATGCGATGAACTCGTATTCGATGTAAACATAATTTTTCCTCGTTTGTTGAACGTCCCGATGCATAATGTTGATGGTATCAGTATCAGGTGCATTGAATTAGTGGAGTTATCTGATGTGCACATAATGCTTCTATAAATGCATATTTTCCTCCATGAAATCACTCGAATGGAACTTGTTTTGAAAGTTGTGTAGCTGGATGTTGTACCGAATGAGGGGAATATAAATGATTGTTTACAAATTTAACTCATCATTGATATTAAACGAGTTGTGAGCAATTAAAATATTATGAAGTCTTTAGTTTCGAAGATAAACAGTTGGAGTACATGATTTGTTTCAAAGTTGGGGTCGTCAACTACCAAGTTTCTTAATTGAATTTTGCAAATTGACAATTTTTTGGCCCAACAGATCATTTTTGATATGAAATGGATTATTGGCAACGTTGCAATGTTGGAAAATTGAGATATTGATTCAAAATGAATTATTGGCAACGTTGCAATATTGCAAATTGAGATTTTTGGTATCAAACGAATAATTCGCAATGTTTCAATGGATTTCAAGTACAAAATGAATTATTGGCAACATTGCAATGTCGAAAATTAAGATTTTTGATGCAAACTGAATTATTGGCAGCAATGGCAACATTCAGATTTCAATAATCAAGATTTTTAGTACAAAATAAATTATTAGCTATTTTACAATAGATTTCAGATATGAAATGAATTATTGGCAACGTCGCAATGTTGAAAAATTGAAATTTTTGATCCCAAATGAACTAGTATTAGCGAGTTGCAATCCATTTCTGATGTAGGATGAGTTATTGGCAACGTCACAATATTGAAAATTGAGATTTTTAGTATCAAACGAATAATTAGCAATGCTACAATGGATTTCAGGTACAAAATGAATTATTGACAACGGTGCAATGTTGAAAAGTTGAGATTTTTGATGAAAATTGAATTATTGGCAACATTCCGATTTCAAGAATTGAGATTTTTAGTACAAAATGAATTATTAGCTATTTTACAATAGATTTCAAGTATAAAATGAGTTATTGGCAACATCGCAATGTTGAAAAATTGAGATTATAATGGGAAAGGGAAACCCGAGTATTGGTAACGCCACAGTTCTATGATGTTGAGATTTTTGATGTGAAATGAATTCCTGGCAATGTCTCTATATTAAAAATTGTGATTTTTCATGTGAAATGAATTATTGGCAACGTCGCAGTGCTGAAAAATTGATATTTTGATCGGAAACGGATCATTGGCAACGTTGCAGTTTCATAAAATTTGCCAATAATGCATTTTTCAAGCATTGAAAATTGATTTTTCTCTACATTTATCGCTAATCGATCATTTACCAGAGCTTGAGCGGGCGACTCAGTTGAGTTTTGAAAGGTTACTAGGCTGAAAAAGATCCCACAAAACTTTAAAACTCGACTGGTTCTTTGATATTCAGATTTTTCAGAAAGTTCGCCTGTCTTTTATTTACAGTTTGTGACCAATATCGCATGATGGCACGATCAAGTTCTCCGAATTTTTGTTATAAATAAGAAATGCAACGTTGCCAGTAATACATTTTGTATCAAATGATTGCTGCAAAAGTTCAATAACCTTTTTTTATAACTCATGACTAATATCTTGAGATGACGTGGGTCAATTCTTTGAATTTTGAATTTTTGATTGTTAATGAAAAATGCCACGTTGCCAATTATTCTTTTTTCATTGAAATTTAATTTTCTTGTGTTGGGTCGTTGGGAACAGTTCAATGTTTTTTTTTATAACTCGTGGTCAATATTTTAAAATAATGTAATTGAATTCTATGATTTTCATTTGTTTATGAAAAATGTGATGTTGCCAATTATGCATTTGTTTAATTAAAATTTAATTTTCTTGCGTATATAGATTGTTAGGAAAAGTCATTGACTTTTTTTTATAACTCATGGTCAACATTTTAAAATAATTTAATTGAATTCTATGATTTTTTGTTTTTTTGTGAAAAATACGACGTTGCCAATAATACATTTTGTAGTGAAATTTGATTTTTCTCTGCATTGATCCCTGGAAATCATCATGTCTTCTTTTTTTTTTTAGATTATGATTAATTTTAAGATTGAATATTCGAGTTCTGCAAATTTTATTCGTTCATCAAAGATGCGATGTTGCCAATAATACATTTTATGTTGAAGTACCGATTTATGTAGATCATTAACCATTCTTTAAAGAAAGTCTGAGAGTATTTTGGCGTAACATAATTTAATCAAATTTTTATTGTAAATGAAAAATGCGATGTTGCCAATAATACATTGTATATTGATATTCTATTCATTCCCCCCCCCCTCCCCATATTTATCACTGACCATTTGGTGAAGTAAATTTGGCCAATTATTTAGATAGTCATTTTCGTTTTCCCAGCTGTGTTTTGAAATTTGAATAATTTCGAATGTACTTTCAGAACTTCAAAATTCGTTACCTTCTGAAAATTGCAACGTTGCCAATAATGCAAAAAATAATATTCACAACGGTATTCAAAAATCCTTTAAAACGCAAAATAATATCATTCTAACACAATAAATGAAATTTAATCTACTTTTGCATCAACATACGTAATTCAAGGAACTCGCAACTTTCTAAAATTTACTACTTCTGCTCGGAAATATCGCACCAAGTCGTGATTTTTTTCCAATTATGCCGTTACACTGGCCCAGCCAAATACTACGAATTGCTTTTAAGAAGCCTAACGATCCGGAACACAAAACGTTAATGCGTTTGTAACGTTTACAAAAAAATGCTTTTCAATATACGCTGAAAATTCAAAACGTCGTAATTGGCGATTAAACTAAGCTCCGGCCGCGGCCATCCATCGCCATTCGTGCAGCCACACGATCCAGCCAAAGAAGTCCGATCCACGCTATCGGTTAATGGCTTAATCACGAAGTAATAAGCGTAATGATTTAAATATCACGTGTACACTTAAGAGGCCAAGAACCATTTAATCGGATACTATAAAGACGGTAATTGTTTTAGCTTGATCGAGACTGCGTATGATTTTTTACCCATTCCCGAAGTCAGCCAGGCTGGGGATTTTTTTCGTGTAGTTTTGCTCTCCGCGTTATCGGTTATCTCTCGAAACAATAAAAATTTTACAATACGATGGTAATAAGGCTAGGTAGCCGGTACTTGGGAAACGACGATGCTCGTGAAATATCGCAATTTCAAGGATTTTACGATGTAAACAAACGAATATGTAGGTCATCCCTACTCCGCATTCGGTGGGGCCCGGCTTCGGCTTTATAAATACAACGTGTGCCGTTTTCGTCGCTAGCATCTTGTTCATGCACGCTTCACGATGGCTTTGCTCAGCGTCGCCGGCTATATCGTGTTACTCGCGACCGTGCTACGTACTCCGTAGTACCTACGTTTTCACTCCTCGAATCGGTTTCTCTTTTTTCATTATTTCGACTGTAATTAGTACCTTTTTTTACGCTCGCAACGCGATGGTGGTGGTAATTGACGTCGAATATCGAAAGTTTCGATTTCATTGGATCGAGTTGCTCGCACGTTCGACTAAAGACGGGGGGGGGTGGGGAAGACGGTAAAGCGCGAATTTAACGTTATTCCTCGCTGACGTCGAAGATTGCGAAAAAATTAACGATGATTCATGTTTTGCATACTCCTACGCCGTAAATAACAGCGTAGGTGAGGGTTCGCAGCGCTCTCAAGTATTTGACCGGGCTGGCCGGGGAGGGCGGGGGTTTCCATCTCCGTAACCCTCGTTGTTTACAACGCTGCTGGAAAAGTATCAAATGACAGAAAACCCAACGATGTGTTCGTCGTGATTTACGTGGAATCCTCTCATGATGCGAATTATTTTATAAAGCGAAAATCGCCAAGGTTTGGGTTTCGCTGGTCGAATTAACCTAAAGGGTGTACTTTTTTACATTGCGAAAAATTACGCATTATGGTTGAATTATTAAACGGTCTCGTCGGGTGATAAATCTTCGTTATTACGTTCGTATAGGTATTCGTAATGACGTGATTGGGAAACTTTTTCCAGTATTGTTTTTTCTGCAACGATACGACCAGCGAGTGGTATTTTGCCATAAATTTT
The DNA here is from genome assembly GCA_033439095.1 of Pseudococcus viburni. Lineage (NCBI taxonomy): Eukaryota > Metazoa > Arthropoda > Insecta > Hemiptera > Pseudococcidae > Pseudococcus > Pseudococcus viburni. The sequence goes on from JAVBJF010000011.1 coordinate 2,388,851, forward strand.
ACTCGGTTCTGGAATTATTTATCGTTGGGAATTATCCGGAAGTTGCGTAGTTGACTTTAATGTTTCGAAATTGGTTAAATGGTTGAAATATGAAGCGTAAAATTTAATATAAATGAGGGAAAATATTCGAAATTCACGAAGCAACACGAGTAAATGCATATTCGTGGAAAATTTCTCTTGAAAAATTATTTCTTTACAGAAAGTCTCTTGAAAAATGATAAAAATTGTTGGAAAAATTGGAAAAGTTGTTGAACTTTTATGAAAAATTTTTGAAATATTGTGAAAATTGTACAAAATTTAGTAAAAGTTGAAGTTAATACCAGAAAAATTGTAAAAACATGGACGAAATTGTCAAAGAGAAGTTTAAAGTTTAACTTTAAATTTTCCAAAATTACGTAAGATTTGAAAATAGTGATAAAATCGCCAAAATTATTCAAAATACAATGAAATTTTTGTAAGAAGAAGTAAAATAAATCAAAATTTGTTCAAAATGTTATTAAGATTGGCAGAGATGGAGGAAGGGGTAATGTGGTTTATGATTTTTCCGTACCCCTCCCTCTCCCCCATCCCATGATGAGTTTTTAGCTTTGAATAGATTTTTCTGGAATTTTTCTTCAGGAACAAATATTGTTCAAAATTTTACATGAAATTTTTTTCACCACCTCCTCCTCCTCTCCTCCGCTTTTCGAACGTATGTCTTACACTGCTACTGAAAATGGGAGAAAATATCACCAAAATTGTTCAAAATATAAATAAAATTTATATAAGTATTATGAGAATTTTAGGTGATGAAAATCGTCGAAATAATTTAAAATTGATAAATCAAAAATTTTGAAAATGTGGTAAAGTCGATAAGAAATATATAAAATTAATAAAAATTCTCCATGAAAATTGTTTTGAATTTGTTAAAACAAAACTAGTTGTAATAGATCATAGATGAAATATCATAAAAGTTCTGTAAAATATCGTGAAAATTTGAAAAACTGAAAAAACTTGAGGTAGTAGAAATTACATGCATACGTTGAAAAAGTTCAAAAATTTTATGCGGATTTTTATGATTTTTATTTCATTTTTGGGGAAATTTTTGTACAGTTTACACAATTTTAATCGAATTTTCGAATTTTTTGGTGGAAATTGATTTTTTTTTTAAAATGATTTTTGATAATTATTTTTTGCAATGTCGTTGCCTCATTTTTTTGGTATTTTCGATTCTTAATTAATTTTTACTGAATATTTTTCATGAAAATTTTTCAATTTTCCAATGATTTTCTGATTTTTAATTAGTTAGTGGTGGTGGGGATGAGAAGGGGGGGTTCAAGAAAAAAAGACCAATAGATGGAAGACCAGTAGAAGGCCAAAAATTAAATGATTTTACCCATTTTTAATGCAATTTTTAATTGTTTTTATGACTTTTTATGCAAAATTTATCACCTTATGTTGATTCTTATGATTCTTAAGAATTTTTTGACTAAAATTTTGCACAATCATCGCAATTTTCATCAATTTTTCTAATGTTTTTGAGAAAATTTGGAAAGATTTTCGATTTTTTATGGCATGGCGTTTGATTATTTTTTGTGAGAAAATTTTATTTTAAGTTTACTTAGTATTTTTTCTGATTATCTATAGTTATAATTTTATGGGGTTTCTTCAGTGCTGGCAAATTCCAAAATTTTCTGGGGCTTCGAAACGTCTTGAAACCGCTTCCTATCGATTTAGGAGGTCAAAAACAGAGTATCCACCAAATTTCAACTTTTTTCGTTGATTAGATCAAATTTTCATATTTTTCAGGGGAAAAAAAACTAAAAATTTAAGACTATGAAAAAGACCAAAAAACAAATAGTTTTATCCATTTTTATGACATTTTGAAATTTTTAGGTATATGATTTTGCTAGTACATTTATTAAGTTTTTTTCCATCCATTTTCAAGTTTTCATATCATTTTAAAAAATTACTAGATCCCCATTTGATTTTAATTATTCACGAAGATTTTTAATTCGGTACTTCATTGATTCGTTGATTTCGATGGCATTTTAAGAACTTTTCGATCGAATTTATTCAATTTTTATCATTTTAAAGTTATTTAAAAGTTCATGTGGAATTCTAAACAATTCTCGCGAGATTTTTCATAATTTACAAAGGATTTTAACGATTGATCTGTTAATTTTTATAGAATTTCATGTATGTTTTGAAAAGTTTTCTATGGCAGGACTGTCGTAAATTATTTCAAGAAAAAATTCTATAAAATGTAAATTAACCACAAGAAGGGCAGAGAAGACAGTTCTAACCCTTCTTCCTCTCCTCGTTACCATAAAATAGTGTTTTTCGTGATCAACTGATCAAAAAAGATTTCAGTTGAAAATTTTGGGGAAATGTCTTTCATTCAAAAAATCTGCAGATTTAGCCGGAAAAATGTATTCCGAGTCGAAAACATTTGAAAAAATGCCGTTCAAGTTGAAAATTTGTAAATTTTTTCCTCTTCAATAATACGATCTTCGATTCATCTCTTTTTAAGGCTTACTATCAATTCAGTTCCCAAAATACTTTCAAAATTGAAAGCAGTTACAAACTTTCAAACTTTATTCAACTCCTTTACCGTTGAAAATAGGTTAATACTCGTATAATCTTTCGTATTGTCCTAAAATCGCGCTAGGAATTGGAATTGCACCGAGTGTATTATTCGATTGATCCATTTACCTTTCAACACGTACATTGGCGGGAGAGTAATAAGGAAAAAAGCGCATACTCGTGAAATTTCCAGCATCCAAAGGATATGATTCGTCTATCTGACCTAGTAGTTTTCATGACCTAGTTTGAAATAGGTCATTTCAATATTTTTCAACGTTAGTTATCGCACCGTAGATACCTACACTTCGAAATACATCGCAAGCTACAATTCCTTGAAACTTCGCTCTAGGCCTGCGAATCATGAAAGGTTTTTTTTCCTTCCTGCATAATCATCGGATCACGAATTATTAGATATAATAATAAATATGCATTGAAATTGAACGAACGAAAAAAAAAAACGAAAATCACATCGTTGAAAAAATCGATTCTGAAATATTCGCAGCAACATCAACAGAGAGTGAGAAGCACCAGTTACACACGCGAGTCGCAATTCGCGTTGTAAACATAAACAACCCTCTCGGTGTAAACATTTCCTATCTTTTGTATTATTATTGAGCAGGAACTCGCGAACTGCGTAGTTGCCTCAACGTCGCGTGCAGCTACGAAAAGCTGAGAGAAAATAAAGCTGTCGTTTCAAATGACAGCTTTTTCAGCCGAAGATGATACGATGGAAATTCCCAAGCCGATGGAAACGGCATAATGTATTTATAACCATATCGCCATCGGCTCGTGGCCTTTGCCGGGTCGGTGCGGTGATGGAAAAAGGTAATGTATCGAATGAGGTACATTAAAACGCAGCATTTTCAACTAAAAGCTACAGATACCCTTTGAGCGCTGGAAAAGCAAAGCTCGTGTTGGATTGCGATGACGCGCTTTTAGCACACGGGTCGATAAACTACGTTCTAAAATAAAACGATACCAATCGATAAGCCGTTTTAGAACGTGTATAAATACGTTCGGTATACGGATATTGGTGTGTGTGGTAGGTAGCATGGCTAAGAGTATGCATGTGTGTAAATATACAAGTATACAGCTACATGTATGCATTATTAGATCCGAACTATGGTAAAAAGGCTCTGCGCTCTGTGTGCTTTATTTATACTCGCGCATCGTCGTGTTTGTGTTGTTTTTATTGCCCTCGAGCTCGCAAATTTCCAGTATACACGAACTCAGAGTGTAGAGAAGGAAAGTGTACACAATGCACCTCCAGGCCGAACTTATAGGTGTAGGTAATTTACGTGTGTACTGATACGTGAAATTTTTCGATTAAATTGACCAAAGGTGCGACCGTAATTACCCATTGTTCGTGTTTCGAAGTTTGGCAAATGTGCAGTGCGAAAAAATTGTAATTTTGGTTGGTCCTGCCTCCCTTGGCATATTGGATTTGCAGCCTAAAAGAAATCCTTATTTAGGCTGTCGAAAAAGTCATAATTTGGGGCCAAAAATTTGCACTTTTTCTTCATCGGATTCAAAACGAAGCAAAAAGGGATTTGTTTGCTTTTTCGACGTGGTTTTTTGAGGAATTTTCGCCTTTGGTTTCTGTTTCTGTCTATTGTGTCAAAAAAATTGGAAATTTTTTTAAAATTTCAATCATAAGTATATCTGATCAGAAAAAAGGTACTTGAAATTTCCTACAAAACGAGCCTGGGGGGGGGGGGGGTAACAAAAAAAGTTTGAAATTTCCTTCAAGTCGAGTATACGTGGGGGGGGGGGCTTTTTGAGCAAATTTGGAGCAAAAAAAAATTGTATGTATGAAAATAGCAAGAAAAGCCAGAAGATGACATTTTTTTTCTATGAAAATTTTTCTTTCACAAGCTGAAAAAAATGAGTACAAAATTTACCATTTCTATACTCCAAATTCGGGGAAATTTACCATTTGTACTCATATTTTCCCCACTTGGGAAATTAGTACAAAAATAGTATGGCAAATCTTCCTGTAGAAAATGGTCATTTTTTTATTTTGAAAAAACGCTAGAGAAAAATTATAATTTTTTTATTTTAAAAAATTATAAGAGAAAAATGATCATTTTTTTTACTATTTTTGTACTATTTCCAGAGTTGGGAAAAAGATGAGTACAAATGATAAATTTTCCCAACTTTGAAGTAGAAATGGAAAATTTCCTCAACTACTTCGGTGTAAAAATGGTAAATTATCTCAACTTTGGAATAGAAATGGTAAATTTTCTCAACTTTGGAGTAGAAATGATAAATTTTCCCAACTAAATTCTAAAAAATCCCACTGGTGATGGAGTGGGTAGGTTACACCCCCCCCCCCCGCGTCAGTATTTTCCTGCCAATAGACACTAGGATGGATCGAAAAAACAAAAATTTTGTTTTGCAAATCGCAATAGTGCGGAAAAGTTGACCTTTTGGAAGACTAAATCAAATTAAAAAAAGAAATCAAATAGAATAATGACTTCTGATCGCGCAAGAGCTTTCAATTCTTGAAATTTTCAAAACTTCAAAATTTTCGAAAATTTTAAGGAAATTTATAATTGATTAAAAATTAATTTAAGAGCTTATTAATTAAGGATTATATGAGACGCAGCCAGGGATACCCGACCATATGTCGGAAAAGTAAATTTCGAGAAAAACGCAAATTAAGAAAAAATGACCAAAAATGTGGAAATTTTTTTTTTTATCAATTTGTATACTATGAACCCTCTACTTTCATATGAGAATAGGTTCAGGTCCCAAAAGTGTCATCTTCTTGGTTAAAAAACGAATTTTGCTGAAGGCCTCTGAGAAATTGAAACCATACCATATGTCGGAATTTTATAAAAATATGTTAAAATTTACAACTTTCATTATTATTGAAACGTAGTAGTGTTCAACAAATATCCGGATATCCAAATACCAAATACTATTTGGATTATCCGGATATCACACGGAAATTGCCGAACAGCTCCGAAAACATCCCGAAAACGGTTGAACTTTTCCGAGAGTTCCCGAATTCTTTCACGAACTCTCACAAAATTTAAAGGTCGATTATCAAAATCGAAAAATCGAGATTGAAAAATCGATTATCGAAATATCGAAATTGAAGAATCGATTATCAAAATCGAAAAATCGAGATTGAAAAATCGATTATCGAAATATCGAAATCGAAGAATCGATTATCAAAATCGAAAAATCGAAATTGAAAAATCGACTATCGAAATCGAAAATTCAATTTTTTCCCATTGAAACTCTTCATTTTTCGATTATCCGGATATTTGTTGAACACTAATTTTCAAAGCATGATTTTCACCGTTTGGTTTGTAAAGTTGTTTGACTTTCACTATGATTTCATTTCTCAATGCACGTAATTTCAGGTTCGTTTTAATGAACTACAGCGGTGTACGATTACTAAAAAAACAAATTTTGTACCAAAAATGTCATTATTTCTTGAAAAAAGATGATTCCCGACATATGGTATGGTTTCGATTTTCGATGCCGGCAACTTCTGGAAGGGGTCAATGACCTAAAGTGATGTAAGAGGACGTAAATAAACCATTTCCGATGAGAAAAGTCGTTTACAGAACATAATTTTTTTTTATTCATTGAAAACAGTTCCAAATTTTGTTTTGCGTTTTTCTCAAAACTTTGATTTTTGAAAATCATTTTTTGACAAACTTTGAAAAATCATAGAAAATTTATTTCTCAACCTTTTTTAATGCGGTTTGCGCTATTCGAAAGGTACAAGTATGTACTACTTAAAGAGCCAAAAAAACGAAAAAAAAATTTTCCGACATATGGTCGGGTATCCCTGGCTGCGTCTCATATTTAATTGACCCTCTGAGGGATACCATACGATGTCGAAAAAAGTGGGTTTTTTTACAAAAAGCTCGTTTTTTCGAAATTTTTGTTTTTTTTTAGGTAAGAAAAGGCTCAAACCTTGAAATTAATTTACAAAAAGGGTTTTTAACCATTGTTCAAAAAGTAAAAAAAAAAAAAAAAAAAAAAAGTCAAAATCGATTTTTCCGACGTATGGTATGATATCGCTCAGAGGGTGGACGTATAGAACAAAAAGCACAATATTATTGAAAAAATTCATGTTTTATAGCTTTTTAAATTTCTCCTATATCACATTTCAACGATAATGAAGAATGGAATCGTGAAATTATTCGTTTCAAATTTTTGACTTCTGTATGAATGAAATTTGACTTTGAAAAATTCTTTCAAAAATCACCTTAATTTTTGACTGTTTTTTGTGCAAATCTTGTTTGAAAAAATTCAAAAAAATAACATGAAAAATTTCAAATTTCCTTCCAAATTCGTCGTACAGAGCCACATGTAGTAGTTGTGACAAAAAAGTCATACAAAAATGAAAATTCAGTCACACACTAGTCAAGACTTCATTTTTTCGTTTTTTTTGACACCCTGTGATATGGTTGGTTCATTAATCAACATATTGAAATGTCCACCTCGAGAGAAGGGGGCAGCAGCTACCTCCAGGAGAGAGGAAAATGCTTGTCGAAATCTTGTTTTCTATGAATTTTTCTTCCAATATGCCTAAAAATTGAAAAATGGCTAAATAATCATGTTTTACACCCTATTTTCTATCGCGAAGGTTAAATTTTTTCCAAATTCTCTTCTTTTGTGGTCGAAAATTTACGAGTGAAGAACACCTACTTTTTCACAAATTACAGTATTTTTTGAAATAGTTTACGTTTTCGAAGAAAACAATGTCAGAATCGTATTCGAGATGCCCAAAACCCAACTTTTCGATACCATAAACGAAAATTTTCTAAATTTTAAATTTTGCCCTCCCCTTGTGTGCCTACAGATTTAATAATTTCACTCATAATTGACTGTAGGAGTTGAAATTTTTGCTGTGAATTTTTTTGGGTACCGTACAAGTGTGCATGAAAAATTACACTTGTAAAATTTTAGTATTTTAGTTTCGATTATCTCAAAAAAAAACGTAACTTTTTAAAAATAAGATGTTTTTTCATCCTCTATTTTTAACCAATCAAGTGAAATTTTTTGAAAAAAATTGAACTTTCTTGATAGGAAATTGCATGTAGAACACAATTGTACCACTATTTTTCAATTTTGAAGCTCATGCGAGATAATATTCACTAAAAACAGGTTTTTAGCGAGCATTGCCCCCTAGCCTCGGCATTTTAGTATGTTGATTAATGTACCATTTTAAATAAAAAACGTGGAAAAGAATCAGGATTGAATTATTTTAGGGGTATGGCATTTTATAAAAATCTGACTAGATTAGGTGGACCAAGGAAACGTATTATTTTTAGCGGTTTCTTCCTCTCTGCGGTTCGATAAGGCGATAATAAAAAGATAATCGAGTTTACTCGTCGTGGAAAAATTAATTCGGTTTGGAAAAGCCGCCGAAACCGCGGCTATTGGTCCAAATCCACAGCTCGCGAGATGCTTTGACCTATTTTTGTTAAAACGTTGCCCTACCATGCGATGAATTTTATCTTATGGCTCGGTTGGATGTCGTATTAACGCCGAGGACTGGAGTTCTAGCCGGAGCAGGAGCTCCGTCGTGCGTATGTGTATTTTGCGTAGTCGGTCGTCTTCGTTTTTTATTAATTCGATTCGCTCTCTTTGTATGGCCAAGAACAATGAACCTTGAATCGGCGTGAACCGCTCAGATGTTACGATGGTTGTAAAAATGGCGTAATTTTTCAATTGCTGGATGAAAGCGCGTGTATGTCTCGGGTCGGGATGCGGATTTTCACACATTACTGTACTCTTATGACGATGAAATAAATACCACGCAACGTAACGTCTTCTTCATCTCCGTCGCCTCTAGTTCAATAAAATCATTCGTATACGTACGTGAAATATAATATTTACATTTTCATTTTCACCTTGTTACAGATGAATCGTACCTTATTCCAATGCACGTGGCCTGGCTGCATGGTGATCACAACAACTTGCGAGTCCATAGAAGCTCACGTACGAGTTGCTCATCTCGGGTAAGCAGCCAAATCACGAATTCTGGTTTCCAATTATCGAATTATTGGGTAATCCGAGCCGAGGTCTCGGACTCCAAGACGTCACCGCAAATCGCCTGTTGGATACATCTTGCGATGCGCCATCTCGTAAAATGAAGAAAATTGGCAACACTGTTTTATATGTTTCAGATCGGATCCAAATTGATTTAAGTGTCGAAAAAATTGCTGTTTTGTAAAAAAAAAAAACGATTGATCAATCTGGGAATTATTTTCCTACGATCGTGATCCCCTCCTTTTGTCCTCGGTTAGAGGGCGGAAGGAGGGAGAGGGGAGTGTTTGGTGGAAAAAATATTTCGAGTAATTTATCTTGATTTTTTTCTATTTTTATTGAAATCGATGAAAATTATTTTATGTTTGTAAAAAAAAATTGACAATACTGTTTTTGGTTGAATACGGCGTTTTCCAATATTCAATTTGTGATTAATTGGCAACACTGTCTAATCATTTTGATATGGGAGTGTTTTTGAACCCCTGTTATGTTGTATAATATTACACGTTTTGCTCATCGGAAAACAATTCGGTTTAGTAGGGCAATATGACTCGTTTTTGAACGAATTGAACGAAAAATGACTGAATCGTTCGTGAATGAATTATAGCAAAAAGAGCAACATTTTATTGCAGTTGACGATTAAATTAACATGGGAAAAATATTACCTTGTTACCTAATCGTTCACAAATTATGCACTTTGTAATGAATCGTTCGTGAACGAAATGATCCCAATTAATTCTTGTAGATCAGATTTTAATGAAAACTGAGCGAACGACTGATCCATGTTTCAGGCAAGTCGTTCTTGAATGACCGAATTAGCTTATCAGTAAATTGTTTAGGAACGACTGATTCAAATATCTGATGAATCGTTCACGAATGACCGATTCATAATTCTTGTGAATTTTTAGAAGATATCAATTTTTGTTATGAGCAAATCGTTCACGAATTACCGATTTATCCTACCAGTGAATCGTTCGCGAACAACTGATTCACGATTTCAAGAAATCGTTTGCGAACGACTGATTCACGATTTTGAATTTGATGGATCGTTCGCGAACAACTGATTCATAATTTTGATAAACCATTAGCGAACGACCGATTCACAATCTTGGCGAATCTTTCGCGAACGACTAATTCACAATCTTGATGAATCGTTCGCGAACGACTGATTCACGATTTTAGAAAATTGCTCGCAAACAATTGATTCACCATTTTGGCAAATCGTTCGTGAACGAATAATTCACAATCATGATGAATCGTTCGGATATCATTTGCGAACGACTGATTCACGATTTTAGAAAATTTCTCGCAAACAATTGATTCACAATTTTGGAAATTTTTTCATAAACGACTGATTCACAATTTTAATGAATCGTTCGCGAACGGCTGATTGACAATTTTTGGTGAATCGTTCGCGAACGACTGACTCACAATTTTAGGAAATCATTTGCGAACGACTGATTCACGATTGTAGAAAATTTCTCCCAAACAATTGATTCACAATTTTGGAAATTTTTTCGTGAACGACTGATTCACAATTTTAATGAATCGTTCGCGAACGGCTGATTTACGATTTTTAGTGAATTGTTCGCGAACGACTGACTCACAATTTTAGGAAATCTTTTGTGAACGACTGATTCACAATTTTGATGAATCGTTCGCGAAAGACCGATTCATAATTTTGGTAAATCATTCGCGAACGACCGATTCACAATCTTGACGAATCTTTCACGAACGACTGATTCACAATCTTGATGAATTGTTCGCGAATGGCTGATTTACGATTTTTGGCGAATCATTCGCGAACGACTAATTCACGATTTTGGCGAATCGTTCCCGAACGAATGATCCTTGATTTTAGAGAATCATTCGCGAACGACTGATTCATGGTTCTGATGAATCGTTTGCGAACGTCCGATTCATATTTTCATTTTTCTAGCAAGTTGTTCACGACTGACTAATTCATATAATTTGTGAGTCATTCGTGAACGATTTGATTCTTATCAATCAATGTACAAATTTCCATCCAGCATTCTGGTTTTCTGTTAAAAATAATAATTGTGAATCTTTCGCGAACAAAACTCAATTTTTTTTAACAAATCGATCTTTAAATTCAATTTTTAAAATAATTAGTTTTCATTTTATCGTCTGTCGTGGTCATGTTTTTACATTTTGTGCAAGAATCCAAGCAATATGAAGATTCCTGTCTTCCTCTTTCCCCTTGAATAAAATTTTCAGTGGCCAATAATCGATATATTTGTAGTTACCTCAAAGAAATATTTTTCAACGATTCTTCTCCGACCTGAATTGTTTACAAATAATTGAATCAATTTCTAAGTGAAATTGTTGGGTCAAAAATTGAAAAAATTCCAATTTAATCGAAGATTTTTTTAAATTTCAAAACGACCTAATCAATTGCGAACGTCTGATTTTTGGATTAGTCGTTAAGGAATAATTTGTTCGAATAAGTTCAATTCGTTTTTTTCCATCATATTTTATATGGATTTTAAATTTTTTTTTCACAAATCTATACATGCAGACAGTGTTACCAAATCTAACAACTTCAACCCCCAAATTCTCTCTGTAGATAATTCTATGTATTCCAAGTTGAACCATATCTATTCTCCAGATCGACCGTATATCGACTTCAATTAACCGCAGATAGTCTATCTAGCTTATAAATTAGCAGATTAATACGCGTATTTAACGGAACGCTTTGTTTACGCAGGCCACGTAGAGAAAAATCTGCATCGGATAACGGATACGACGAGGACATAGATTTCGACGATCACGAAGAAGAATTCTATTACACCGAGGTAGAAACCGAAGAAGCATACTACTCGCCTCCAACACTTTCGCATCGTGACATGGCACGTCCACCTCACGAAGGTACGTCTCATGAAACCGTACCACTTCTCCCGGGCACCGGCACTGGCACCAGCGACGATATAATCATTTTTGGCATTATTTCACATTTTCCAGATCCAGAATATCAAAAAAGTTTACTTAATTCATCACTGCCATCGAACCGTCGTTTCTCGCCGGCGGGTCCGATTAACATACCAAAAAGTACGAATACTACTAATGTACCGTGGTCTTTCTCGGCAACAAATATGCCAGCAAATTCTGTAAGTACCAGATGAATTTTTCAAACACCCCTTCGGGATTTTTACTCATGCAGTGGATTGTGTTTACGCAGAGCTCACCGGTTAAACACCTCAAGCTATCGTTTTCAGCACCGGCTGCCAAACTGCCCAGCAGTCCGACTCGTCGAGTACGAGGCGAAACGAAAAAATGCCGAAAAGTGTACGGCATGGAACATAGGGAGCTGTGGTGTACGCAGTGTAAATGGAAAAAGGCTTGTAGTCGATTCGGGGACTGAAATAAGCCTAAAACACGAACAAGCAACGTGTTGAAAACCATTTAAAGGAATAACCCTTTTATTTTTTCGAACTTTTCTGCCATAAATTGTTATCTACTGTACGTGTATCCTTTTGTGTATTAAGTACGTCGCAATGATTCGCCATTACCTCAACAATCGTCTCGCTATTACCAAGGTATTTGAGTACCCCTGTGCCCAAGGTATTTTGGCGACGTGTACCTAAAAAATATTGTGTATTTACGTGTACATATTTTAAGGTGTACCCTTTTAAACTTTACTTTTTTCTTTTCGCCTAATTAAGATATCGTTCGCGTATGTTTTTAAAAGCCCTATTTATTAAGATTTCCAATCGAGCGTGATGTAAGGTGTGTATCAAGTTGAAGAGTGAAATGGAAGCGAATCCTGCCAACTATTATCTTTATAGGCTAAATTGACAATCCGCGTCACATAACAACATTCGCTACTCGAAAAGATTGAGTCTTATTGTGGATTTTATAGTTTTTCATATTTACAATCATGTTAAACGTCGCGTACATTAGATATACTATTATACTTACCTGTTTTTATTTCCCATAGGTATCCCTTTCTTCTTTTTTTTGCCTATTTATTATTATTCGTTTTTAATATACCTCTCCATTTTAAAAAAAAAAAAAAACATAATTACGAAGTATTTATTTTTTCTTTTGTAATTATTAAGTTTTTTCTTCGTCGTTTTGTTTTTTTTTCTTTTCTCCTCATAATTTGTTTAGTTATGTTTATTATTTAGATTTATAGGGTTTTAAAATGTAATTACGTGTGCGAAGTTACCAAATTTGAAGAATTTTTTACTCTCTGATTATTTAATTTACTGATATTGTATCGTGATTGCTTTCTGTATTATGTGTTTAGGATTTTGTTTAATTTTTTTTTTGTTTTTATGTACGTGTGTGAGTTCATCAGGGTGTGATTCGAGAATGAGCGGATTGTGGTTACGATGGATAATGGATTTATTGAGTGGTCGTTTATGTGAGAATGGTGAATTGAAATGAGAATGTGAATATACGAGTTTTTTTTTTCAAAAAAAAAAAATATTAACGACGTGTGCACTGTGCTCAAGGATGCATATGATTCGTGAAAAGATTAGGAGTTGAAACTCCCTTCGGTTGCCGATTCCAAAATTTATAGAAGCGGCTGTTTTGGCTACGCTGAATGGTAATTGGGTATTTTTTTCTGTAAAATTTGGAATTTTTGGTGGGTTGTGGTGAGGGAGGGTGTCATTGCTTGCGAATGATTCTTCGGAGTCGTTCGCGACCGAATTTGTATTTGTGATGGGGTATTTTTTCAATATTTCGATTTTCGAGGGATTTTTGTAAAATCATTGGCGAAGGACTCGTTTTTGGATATATTTTCCAGTTGGTAATTCTGAGAATGTTTTTTTTTTTTGTGGGAAAATGTGATTCTTTCGAATCGTTCGAGACCAAAGTACAAATTAGTGTTTTTTTTAAAGGTTTGAACGATTTATTTGAAAATTGATGATCATTTTCCGTAGCATGATTCGTTTGCGAGCGATTCTTTCGAGTCGTTCGCGACCGAATCTGTAATCGGCGTTTTTTTTCATGTTTCGAACGAATTTGTGAAGTCGTTGACGAACGAATATTTTTGGGTGGATTTTTCCGACGGGTGGTGATTAATTCACTTTGGGGTAGAAAAAAGGGATAAGGTGGGTTTTTTGAATCGTTTGGGACCGAAATGCAAATTGGTGTATTTTAAGATTTTAAATTAATTCATTTGAATGAATTAATTATTTTTTGGGATAACTGCGACAAAGAAACCAAAATTGGCAATACTGAAGGGGCAAAAAATTTAGAATTTTTGATTACGAACAAATTTAATATTTTTTTTCATCTCGAGGTGCAATTTTCCTCGAATCAATACAAAAATTTGTCCAGAAAAGTCATCACTTTAATAAATTTTCTGATTTGAACTCACTTTTTTGAACCAAAAGTTCAATTTTTATTATTTGGGGGGAGAGAAGAGCAAGTGACTCCCGTTGCTCCCATATTTGGTCTTGTCCTGGGCAAATGATGAATGATTCATTCGAGAGCGATTCTTTGGAGCCGTTCTCGACCGATTCACTCTCAATTGGTTTTTCCAAAGATTGGAGACAAAACTGATTCTACGTCATTCACGAACGACTCATTGATTCATTTGTCGAATCGGGTGAAAAATTAAATTTCGAATGATTCTTTGAAGTCGTTCGCGACTGATTTACTCAAAAATAATTTTTCTCAAGATCGAAAATAATTTTGTTCCGAGTTTGTTAAATTAGGTCAATGATTCATTTGCGAACGATTCTTTGGAGTCGTTCGCGACCGAATCACTAGAAAATAATTTTTCTTGAGATTGAAGATAATTTTGTTCTGAGTTTGTCAAATTAGGTCAATGATTCATTTGCGAACGATTCTTTGGAGTCGTTCGCGACTGATTCACTAACAGATGATTTTCCAAGAGGATTAGGAACAAGAGGATTTCGAAGTCCGATAGTCGTTCGCGACCGATTCATCAGTTTTTTTGAAAAACTATGAACGAAATAATTTTGAATTTGTTCGCAAACAGCTTCTGTACCTGATTCATTTGGCAGATCAGATGAATGATTCATTTATGAACGATTCTTTGGAGTCGTTCGCGACTGATTCGTTCACAAGTGATTTTTATGGTGGGGGGTAAGGGGAGGGGATTTTCAATTCATCATAGTGTATCCTGTGAATGACTCTTTTAAGTCGTTCGCGACCGATTCATTCTTAGGTGATGTTTTCTCATATTGGGATTGTGATGGTGGGGGGGAGGGGGCATTGAATGATTTTTAATTCACCCGGAACTAGCTCGTGGACGATTCTTTCGAGTCGTTCGCGAACGATTCACCAGAATCATTTTGCAAACGACTCACTATCGTTCGCAACAATTCGTCGATGATTTTTACACTTTCCAAACGACTCTTTTTATCCGTTCATGACCGATTATTTTTATTCGTTCATGAACGATTCATTTTGATTTCATGAAAAACTAAAAAAAAAGTGAAAAACGCCACCAACAAAAATTTTAAAAAGTTATTCGAAAAATATTCGAATTCTAAAAAATTCTATATCGGATCTTTTTTCGTAGCTTATTAAAACGAACATATCCGCAACTAGGCCCCAGTTTCAACTTCAAAATGGCTGCCTGTTTATTTATTGCTCGAGTTTCCAATTCCAAACGTTTAAATATTATAATTTTTGTAAGACGTCGTTAATTTTATAACGATTCTTCAAATTTGTGTAATATAATGACTTATGTACGAATTTAAGAATATTTAAAGAAAATTTGCTATAAAACTTATGTAATTAGGTAGAAGATACATTTGCGTGAGATTTCATATTTTTTCTATAGTAGTTTCGTCGAGTTTAATTACTACGTATTTCGCCCCTTTTTTTCCTTTCTTTCAATCGATCGCCCAGCGCGCTTTTTAAATTACGCGTTTTTTTTCTTAAAAAATTAATATTTTAACGAGTTCTTTTTTTCTATAGTATTTTAGATATTTTTATTAGATATGCAATAAGTTAATTATGAAAGAAAAGACGAAATAATTTGGAAATTATTATAAAACGCGTAGTCTCCTAGAGTAATAATTTTTAAAACGTAGGTACCTAGCTGTACAAATACGCACATCGTCTTTCTTTTTAGTATTTTGCGTTTTCGTTCTGCCAATTTTTTTATTTCAACTTTCGACCATGTGGCGGGGACATAGAAATTAAAACTCTTAATACGATACGGTATTGTATGATGAATTTTCGGATAATGAAAAATATTACGATCTCAAAACTCTCTATGTTGTTTTTTTGTTTTAAATTTTTTTTTCGAACTGCGTGATTCTGTGATTATAATATGTATATGCAATATACGAGTGCGTTTTACTTTCATATTCGAATTTTAATTCGGGTTAAACCTTTGTTTCGTTCGTCGTGTTTTTCATACATCTCGAAATTTTTAACCATAACTCTGTTTTTCGGGTACCATCATCATTGTGATCTGAATGTCATCGCTGTTTTCTCTTTTTAATGTTAATTTTTTTCCTCGTGTTACAAAATCTGTGTTTTTTTATAAAAAAATTTCAACTCGAACAAAAAAAACGGTAAAATTTTTTAACGCTTGTGAATGTATCCGATTCGATTTTCAATTTTGTGAGGATAACGTCGAAGTAAATTCGTTATTCCTGTGATAAGAAAGTTTTGCGAAAAAAAAGTGATAATATACCGACGAGTATAACAATTTTATGTAATTTTTTTTTTAGCTTATACGAAAATAAGAAGCAATTTTTCATATCATTTAACGAAGAAAGTAAAAAAAAAATGGTACCCAAATTGATGTAACTGATCCGAATGTTGCTTTGAAAAATATTTTCAAGTTGAAAGTACAAATATAACTGTGATTAAAACTTTTTTTTAATTTATTTTTTTTTGTCGTTACTCTCATTATATTACGATTGTTACAATTATTATGTTAGATTGCGTATTTTAAATTTTCACATACGCGGTTTCATTCCATTTGATTTATTTTAAAAAATGAAAAAAAAGAACAAAATTGATCAAAATACGCGAAGGTGCAAAAACGCCAACCCTTTTCCTTAAAAATATCAATCGATGAGTGCGAAAAATAATCTCCGATGATGGTGATGATAATGATGATGATAGCTATGTAATAATTATTATCTTTATTTATTATCATCGTTTATTATTATTCTCTATGTACGGTCTAGTTTTATAGTTTCTTCTTTTGTACGTTTAAGATGCTTCCCCGGATAATTCCGAAGAACCCGAATCAAATTTTTTCACGGATATTGGAAAAATATCGATTTTCCAGCTTGATTTTTTCCAGAGGGGTTCTGGATTCGTGTTTTTTTAAATCGTGAATTCTAAAATTAAGATTGGATCAAAATTCACTCCTGTTGGGTCAAAATTTAAAGCTAGGATGTAGATTTGTGTTTCAAACACGTAAAGGAAATCAATTTGAGGAATAACGCAGGATAACACGCCCGACTTGTTCGGCTGCCAAAATTAGACTAACAAGTTGACCTTGACACAACGTAATATCCCCACTTCTCTTAATATTTCAAGACACGCCTAGTTGTCGGAGGTAGATCAAAAGATCGAAGGGTAAAGGCACAGTCAGCAAATCACTTCAAAATTTGAAAAATTAGTTCTTACCATATTTTTGAAATATTTTACAGTTGATTAAAAAAAACTCGAGATTTCATAGATCTTCTCAAAAAATTTTGGAATTTTTTGGTACCTAGGTATTTTTTTATTGAAAATTGTAATTAATTCTTTGATTGAAAATTGTAATCAATTTTTTTGAAAATTTGAATCAGTTTTTTTCGAAAGTCGCAATCAGTTTTTTCGAAAATTGTATTCAATTTTATTGAAAACTGAGATCAATTTTTTTTGACAATTGTGATCATTTTTTTCAAAAATCTGAAATCATTTTTTTTGAAAATTGTGATCAACTCTTTGAAAATTTGAATCAATTTTTTTCGAAAGTCACAATCAATTTTTTCGAAAATTGTATTCAATTTTTTTGAAAACTGTGATCAATTTTTTTCAAAAATTGTGATCAATTTTTTTCAAAAATTGTGATCAATTTTTTTCAAAAATCGTTATCAATTTTTTTGAAATGTTTTTTTAAAAATTCCATTCCAAAATCTTTAAAATTTGGTCATTTTTTTTGAAAATTTGAAACCAATTCTTTGAAATTTTTGTAAAAGTTTTTTGAAAACCTTGATTGATTTTTTTGAAACTTGATTAAAATAGACAAAATTTTGAATTTTATTTGAAACTATTGAAAAATATTTGCCCTTTACCTTTCTGCTGACTCTTTTGGATCCTCCTCCGTAGTTTTTTTTTCATTTTTCTGGTAAATTTTGAACATTTAGATTCACGTTTTAATCCACGAAGTAAATATTCTCCAAGTATTTTATGATATTTTTATTACCTACTCTAAAAGAGATACATTTTTCTGAAAACAGAACTTGCAGCAGTTTTATTGGGCTATTTTTTTTTATAACCCACGATAACAAACAATATACCTACCTAATTTTTAAAAAGTAACATCTGCTAGAAATCGTGTCATATTATATTTTTTATGGGGCACATTATACCTACATAATATCTTATATATATTTTGGCCAACTCATTAATGTGTATTTACGCGATATACCAAAAATAGTTACCAATTTTATGTTTGATATTTTACATAATAATTTAAGTATCTGTATTTTTCTCATCATGGCCTCCGTTGAAAAAAAAAAACACTTCCCTATGCATTACCTATACCATACCATTGGATTAGATGCCAGATTAAATTTTATATTACAAAAATACGTCTTGTTTATAACTCGATTGTTTTTTTTGTTCTGCGAAGCTTTAAATGTAGTACCTTTGACTGTATTGGATCTGATTACACAATACAATGAGTCTATATAACGGTTGAATGTATTATATTTTGTATTAATTATTATTTTTATTATTTTTTTCGTCATTAACTTAATTTCTTTTTTTTTTTCTTCGAATCGTATATTGTAAGTGTTCTTTTTCGCTTTTGTTTTCGTTTTGTTTTTATGTTAAGTTTTAAATCGTAGTTGTTTTTTAAATCTCTTATGATGTAAAAAAGAATTTAAAAAAAAAAGAAAATGGAAAAAAAATTTACGCAAGTTATAATATTAATTTGATCTCTTTCTCTCTCTCTGTGTGTGTACCTTGTTTCGCGTCTGTCGTTTTCATTTTATATACCTATTTAATAGATAGAATTTTTTGCTCGATTGTCATATTACGATTTAACGATACCTATGTAGATATTTACTTAGTGATGCGAAAATCTATATTTCTCTAAAGTGAAGACAATATAACACCAAAAAGTGTTCCGTTAAAGCGTCTCTGTCTATATTGAGCGTGATTGTGGATATTTTTTTAAAGCTCTAATCTTTTTAACATTCGAACTGACACGCTTATTGGACGCTTGTCGCGTGAAAACAAATCAATTTCTTTTATTTTACAGTATTATCGCGTTACAATCGAGATACCTGCCTGTGAAATATGGTATTTTGTCTTCTCTATTTCGGATTATTTTGGAAAATACGCGAGAATTTTCGGAACATGTTTTTCTTTGTTTCTTTTCCCATTCTGTATCTCTTTTTCTCTCTGTGATCACCAATACCTATCCTTCATGTATCTTCATGAATATTACAATAGATGTTAATTTTTAATGAACAGAACTATACGTATACATCAGATATTGAACTAGGTAGACGTTTATTTAAAATATGTGCCTATATACAATATAATAATTGATTTTATTATAAGGAAATATGTAAGAGTAGGTATCACTACGCGTTATTTTTAAGTTTAATTGTATAACTTAAACGTAACTTAATCATCGTTTCGTCGTTCAATCCTATTAAAATAGTTACATAAACGTAGAGTATTATTTCCATTGTAAAATAATGAAAAGGAAAAAATAAACGCAAGTTTTTGCTTCTATTTACAAACGTGTTTTTTTCATCGTCGGCCTTATTCAGACATTTCAAATGGGTCGCGGGTCCCTTGATGTCATTTTTTTTAAAATCGAACTCTCCAAAGCCTCTTTTTTGAAGTTTTCCTTAGTTGGAAAAAAGAATATACAGTATGAGTGTATGACAGAAGCAGGGAATAAAGGTCAGAAAAAAAGTTGACTCCTGACTGCGGCTTGACTCCCGGAGTGCAGGGAGAAAATTGACACCGGCTTCACTCCGAAGTCAAGGTAGAAAGCTGACTCCAGACTCCAGAATCAAACTCACACCCTGACTCCTGACTCCTGCTTGACTCCGGAGTAAATCTGTGACCTTGACTCCTGACTCCGGAGCCGGGCCGGAGTCAATTTGGAATCAGTTTGACTCCGATTTTGGAGCAGGGAATAGATATCAGCCAAAAAGTTGACTTCTGACTCCACCTAACTCCCGGAGTCAAGGGGGAAAGTCAGGGAATATGAGTCACTCCGGAGTCGGAGTCAAACTAACTCCAAATTGACCCCGACTCCGACTTAACTCTGGAGTCAAGCCGGAGTCAGGAGTCACGGTAACAGGTCGACTCCGGAGTCAAGAGGGAGTCAGCAGTCAAGGTCTGAAATTGACTCCGGAGTCATGGTGGAGTCAGGAGTCAACTTTCCTTCTAGACTCCAGAGTTAGGTGGAGTCAGAAGTCAACTTTTTGGCTGATATCTATTCCGTGCTCCAAAATCGGAGACAAACTGAATCCGATTTGACTCCGGAGTCGAGCCGAAGTCAGGGAGTGAAAGTCAGAGATTGACCCCGGAGTCAGGAGTCAAGGTAACAGGTTGACTCCGGAGTCAAGGAGGAGTTGGGAGTCAAGGTCTGAAAGTGTCTTCGGAGTCGAGCAGGAGTCAGGTGTCAAAGCCTGAAAGTGACTCCGGAGTCAAACAGGAGTCAGGACTGCTGACTCCCTCACTCAGGACGTTGACTCCTGACTCCACCATGACTCCGGAGTCAATTTCAGACCTTGACTCCTGACTCCCTCTTGACTCCGGAGTCGACCTGTTACCGTGACTCCTGACTCCGGCTTGACTCCAGAGTTAAGTCGGAGCGGGGTCAATTTGGAGTTAGTTTGACTCCGACTCCGGAGTGACTCATATTCCCTGACTTTCCCCCTTGACTCCGGGAGTTAGGTGGAGTCAGAAGTCAACTTTTTGGCTGATATCTATTCCGTGCTCCAAAATCGGAGACAAACTGAATCCGATTTGACTCCGGAGTCGAGCCGAAGTCAGGGAGTGAAAGTTAGAGATTGACCCCGGAGTCAGGAGTCAAGGTAACAGGTTGACTCCGGAGTCAAGCAGGAGTTGGGAGTCAAGGTCTGAAAGTGTCTTCGGAGTCGAGCAGGAGTCAGGTGTCAAAGCCTGAAAGTGACTCCGGAGTCAAACAGGAGTCAGGACTGCTGACTCCCTCACTCAGGACGTCAGGAGTCAGCTTTCTCCCTTGACTCCGAAGTCAAGGCTGAGTCAAGCCGGAGTTTTTTTCGCGTCTAAATTTTTTTCCAACCGTTATTTTTTCTCATATAATTTTTTTTCAAATCTAATTTGTTTCACGTCCATTTTTTCTCATCTAAATTTTTTTCACATCTAAATTTTTTTCAAATCTCAATTTTTTTACGCCTAAATTTTTTTCTAATGTAGGAAAAACGACAGTTTTTCCGGACTGAGGTGCGTGAGGATTGGTCGAATGAGTTTTCGGAGGTGCGTGTATCGAATTTCAGCAGAATTGAAAATTCGCTTTCCCGATCCTTCGGGAAATGGAAAAGCGTTTTTCCGGCTCGTCGGGAAACTCTCGGAAAATTCGATTCGAAAAATCTGATTTTTCGAGTCGCACGAAGCTGCCTACCTTACCTCTGATGGGGTAGGTGGTATTTGCTTTTCCGACGAATATTAAAATGCGCAAACGAATGATTTTCTCAAAGTTCGATACTTCGAGAGACGTTCGATAGCTTCGGCTATAATTAGCGCGATATTTAGACTTGTTGAACCAATGGATCGAATGTCAAGTAGGTATCGTTTCCTACGTGAACGATACCTCGCTTGTTACGGACGATACCGAACAATAATAACTTTTCGAAATCGAAAATTACGTTAAAGAAAAACTGAATTTTATTATTTAATAAAATTCAAACAGTTTTAAGACACGAAGTCAATAACGAACAATTCATTTAATGTTTTACGTTTATTTAAATGAATATTACAAAACGCGTACGACTTAAATTATACGATACAATTTAGGCCGGTAAATTATAAACTTGACCTTCTCTCGACGAAGGTTTTAACGATACAACAATTTTCGAGTTCAACGATCCGCGTTGAAACGATCATGATACATTTTTGGCCGTAGCCGAATATTTTCTAAGGACGAATAACCGCGTATAAACCTTTGATTATATATATGTACATGGATTGCCAGTTCATATCAGGTGTTTTGAAGCGGAAAAATAAAAAGATAGAATTTCGAAGCGCATGCGTGAATTGTTGACATTGTGTTTGAATTTAATTTGAAGTTACGTAATTTATTAATTACTATTGAAAGAATCCCAAAAACATTGTAAATCGACTGATTTATAAATTTTTATAATCACTTCACTTTGGTTGAGCAAAATTTTCATCAAAAACTGTTGATAAATCTGAAATTTGGAAATTTCTTATCATTCAAGAATTCGAAACATTAATCCACAGTGTCAACAAAACATTATCTAGCCACTGATTTCTCCCGTTTCAATCCCAATCATCCAATCAAATGAGGAAAATTTTGTGTCAAAATAAACAAATTTTTAATGATTTTCAAGCATGCGCACTACGTTTCGATCTTTTCTTTTTTCCGCTTCAAAAAACACTTTTTTTAACTAATGGACTGGCAATCCATGTAATTTATATAATCAAAGGTATAAACGTATAAATATTCTTAAAAATAACATCCAATCGTAATGTTTTATTTAGTTGGGGAAAAAAATTTTGTTGTGAAAAAATTTAAGTATGAAAAAACAGTGTGTTGAAAAAAATTTGGATTTGAAAAAAATTTAGATAAGAAAAAAATTTAGATGAGAAAAGAATTTAGACGCGAAAAAAAATTTAGATGAGAAAAAAATTTAGGTGAGAAAAAAATTTAAAAGAAAAAAAATTACGGTTGGAAAAAAATTCAAGGCGTGAAAAAAAATTATGATCTGAATAGAATAGACGTGAAAAAAAATTTATATGAGAAAAAAATTTACTTAGATGAGAAAAAAATTCAAGACGTGGAAAAAAAATTAGATTTGAAAAAAAATATAGGCGTGAAAAAAATATTTTCATTTGTACCGTATCGAAAGTACGTTTTTTCATTGCTAATTTGCGGATCGGAAGTTCGTCTTTTCATTGTTGAGCTGTCAACACGGTTTTTAGTGTTTTTCGTGTTTACTTCCGCGTCCTAGTACGCGGAAGTAAACTTCCGTGACCCGGTATACGAACCGCACGAACATGTACGCTTTACGTAAAAGTACTAATTGATGATTTTGAGAAGTACAAATGAAAAATATCTTACAATATAAGCATCGGTAGTGAGCATTTTCATGACTCACTTCCGCTGCTTGTAGGTATAGTAATATACTATTGGTAAAAAATTTAGATGAGAAAAAAATACAAGACGTGAAAAAAAATTTAGATTTGAAAAAAATATACACATAGACGTGAAAAAAATATTTGGATTTGAAAAAAATTTAGATGGGAAAAATTACGGTTGAAAAAAAATTTAAGACGTGAAAAAATAGAAGACCGAAAAAAAACAATGTTGAAGTCCACGAGAGCCTCAAGGAATTTTGGAATTTTCTAAAAATTCAAGAGAAGGAAAAATCTTCTGGAAAGTGTTTCTTTGGTGTTTTTATTATGAATTCTTTTTTTTTTTAAATCGTCCTCGTTTCGCTCCGGCCAAATTATCCATGAAGTTATCCAGCTTCCCTTGAAATTGAAAATACCTTGGCTCATTCTATGTCAACTCGACCAGGTTTTGACCTTGGGTCTTCCGATTTCGCTCAAAATTTTTTTACGAGTTCTCCTCGATGATCTAATGAAGGAATCACCGTCATTCCGATCCTAATCCTTCAGGGGGCGGGGGGTGGCCCTTGTAATTTTCGTATAATTGGGGTTTTTTTGCGAAATTGCTTAACTTTGAAGCAGCATATCTCGAGATTGGTTAGGTCTAAGATAAATCTGTTCATGCTGTTTTGTAGAGAATTGATAGGCGATTCAAAATTGATAATCACTTTTTGAAAAGTTCAAAGTTGAGCTTGTGTGATGGAAGCTCAACTTTCATGATAAGTACAAAAGATGAAGGGCCCCATTAAAAAATCTAAAAAAATTACTATGAAGAAAACTTTTAATGTATTTTTCAACTAATTACTTTTCAAGATGGGATCTCAATACCCCTGGGGGGCACAGGGGTCCTAAATTTGGGTCAAAATTCAAAAAAATGGAAAAAGTGAAGTAATACATATATCGATTTCTACTAATTCGAAGGCGCTGAGTTCGAATATGTGCTTGGTTTTTTCATTCGACCCTTCTGAACCCCCCCCCCCCCCCCCTCCATCAGTCCCCTAATGAGGTCAAAATTCAAAAAAATGAAAAATAACGTATGACGTGTCGTTTGTTGGGTTTTTGAGGTCGCTGAGTTCGAATATTTGCTTATTTTTGGGATTCGACCATTTAGTGCCCCCTAGCCCTCAATTTTGAAAAAACACATGCAAAAAATGGAAATAGCATGTGTCATATCGATTTCTACTAAATCGAGGGTGCTGAGCTCGATTATCAACTTACTTTCTCGATCCGCCTCCTTCGTTCTCCTCACTGACTCCAAAATTACTAAATCATTTAAAAAATCAATGTGTTTTTTCAAAATTGGAGGCTAGGGGGCACTAAATGGTCGAATCCCAAAAATAAGCAAATATTCGAACTCAGCGCCCTCAAAAACCCAACAAACGACACGTTATACGTTATTTTTCATTTTTTTGAATTTTAACCTCATTAGGGGACTGATGGGGGGGGGGGGGTGTCAGAAGGGTCGAATGAAAAAACCAAGCACATATTCGAACTCAGCGCCTTCGAATTAGTAGAAATCGATATATTACTTCACTTTTTCCATTTTTTTGAATTTTGACCCAAATTTAGGATACCCATGGGATACCGGAAGTAATTGGGAATCATCTTTGACACTCGATACAAAGTAAAAAATTAATTAGCACTAACGATGAATCATTTTTTACGAATGTGGATAAATAATACGTGAACGTACGTACCCCTGTGCCCCCAGGGGTTTTGAGATCCCATCTTGAAAAGTAATTAGTTGAAAAATACATTAAAAGTTTTCTTCATAGTAATTTTTTCAGATTTTTTAATGGGGCCCTTCATCTTTTGTACTTTTCATGAAAGTTGAGCTTCCATCACACAAGCTCAACTTTGAACTTTTCAAAAAGTGATTATCAATTTTGAATCGCCTATCAATTCTCTACAAAACAGCATGAACAGATTTATCTTAGACCTAACCAATCTCGACATATGCTGCTTCAAAGTTAAGCAATTTCGCAAAAAATCCCAATTATACGAAAATTACAAGGGCCACCCCCCGCCCCCTGAAGGATTAGGATCGGAATGACGGTGATTCCTTCATTAGACCATCGAGGAGAACTCGTAAAAAAATTTTGAGCGAAATCGGAAGACCCAAGGTCAAAACCTGGTCGAGTTGACATAGAATGAGCCCTTGTAAAAAGCTCGATAAATACCAATTTTTGGCAGTTTTGATACGATATTTTGGGAAAATTTTCAATATTCTCTTCTTTTCGGCATAAATTATGTGTACCTACTACCTACTTATAATAACGGCATGGGTTTTGAATTTTTTTTTTTTTTCACTCCTGACCTTAAAAAAACTACAATTTTTCAAAAATCGAGTCGGAAGTTCTGAAATTTCCCCCCTCCCCTTCCCCACCATTATTTGGACTTCGGTACATCACTGGACCCAGAACATATCCGGGGAACGGGTTTATTCAGTGTAGGTATATCTGAGATAGGAGACTTCGTTAAAAAGATGAACTAACTAAGAAGAACCCATCCACGGCTCTCGAACTTAGCGGAGAACAGAGAGTGCATGTTGATGATGTGAGAAACCCCAGGTACCTAAACCTATATCTTCCCTTCAGGTGAAGCACTGTTGCCATTTGTACGTAGTTGGAACTATTCCGTTTAAAGGAGAATTGAGTTGATCGCGAGTTTTTTTATTTTTTTAAAATGAATAATAATTAATTGAAAGGATTTAAAGTGATCGATACAATGACGATAATCAAACGAACAAAAATTGGAATACTGTCATTTGCGGTAGTTTTCTTTGCCATCAGTGAAAATGCATTTGAAGTTGATTGCAGTAAGTAGATAGATAGATACTGATAATATAATTAACAATTACCTATACCTACGTACATTGAATCCTAAAAAATATTGTAAGAACAAGAAGTAACTCGGTTTGTACAGTGGATCGGTCCCGAGGTTAAAATTTTTTAGCTTGCTACCTCTATTAACTCATTGAGGAAGTAAAACATGGATTTCCCTTTAAAATTTCAATTTTTTAATCCATCTTATTTTTTAAACGAAGTAAACAAAAATCTCAAACATTTTTCAGAATCGCATTTCAACACAGAAAAGTCATTGCGAAATCCAGGAAACCAGTCTAGCCCTATTTTCACAAAGGAAAATCGAATAAACACTTTTCCAAATGATTATAGTTTGATCGAACTCGTAACACGGTTAGAATCTAAGAGTCTGGCTTACAGCTGCAAGAGAAAAACTCTATACTGGATTGAAGAAAAAGAACGATGGCAAATTTTAGCCCGCGAGTATTTCGAGACGCAATCGATCAGCGTATTATTCGAAGACAAAACACCAAAGAATTCCAGAGAAGGACTAGGAAGTATCGCATTGGATTTCATAACCGATAAGCTGTACATAGGTTACAACCAATATACTTAATACGATCGAGGTATTCGACTTGAAAACTGGTTATCATGGAGTTATCCGGTGTGAGAAATTGTCGGTCGTCTACAGCATAGCCATCGATCCAAATGAAGGATACTTGTTCGTTCTAGGTCGAACAGAGGTTTACAATTTTACCCTTTTACTGTTAGATATATACTAGATATGGTTAGGGAACTACTTAGATATGGTAGTCTTCAGACTAAGTGCCAAAAAGTATTCATCCACTGTTCATTTCTTGGGGGAAAAAAAATTGCTAGACAAAATGCTAGTACAAATGGTGAAAAAATGTTTTCAACCCTACATATAGAGTGTGAAGAGATTAAAAGGGGTATTTTTCGACCTAGGTTTGGGACAAAAAATTCAAGTGAGGTTTGATGGAGTAGGGTCTCCCTGATGCTGAATATACATTTTTTCCCATTGCACACCTGCACAACTGCAATTTAAGGCTCTTTAAATGCAATAAATTTTTGGTAATTTTTTGCCTTTTCCACTCTATTGTGGCCCCAGATCCTTTGATGTGACAAAATTGATAGAATTAAAATTTGAGTAGAGAAAATTATGACTGAAAAAAATTGGGATGAGAAAAATATGAAAAAAGTTCGAATTTGGAAAAAAATGTTCAGAAAATTTTAAACTGTTTTAAAAAAATGAAAATATAAAAAATTGTTTCGCGTCATTTCCGACAACTCTACAATGAAACTAGACACTCCTTGAATAACGAAAAAAAAAAAACTTCACGTCCTCTTGCGGTGAACAATCTAGACCGTCGTAAATTTTTCTAGTAAATTGCTCGCTTTGAAATGTCGGAAAATTTCCAACGTTTGAAAACATTTATGTACACTAGGGTGGAGCGCGAAAAAAAAACATACCTCGGATTTTGGCCAAATTCGCTGGGGTAGTTGGGTCACTATCGGAGAGGCGGAGACTACCCCAAAAAAAATTGAGCCCCACAGGTGAAGTTGGGGGGAGCTAGGGGTTCTCAAAGGGCACCGCCTTTTGAAAAAAACGTGGTTTTCTGTGTTTTTAAGGTCGAAAAAATGGCGTGAGATTCATGAAACAGCACTGAAAAGGTGCGATTTGAGTTTCTACATCTCCCAAGACCATCGCCGTCATCGTCCGATCAAAACTCAGACCTCTACCAGGGGGTCCAAATGTTGCAGATCGCGAAATTTCTAATGTTGTGAAATTTTTTTCTGGTCCCAAATTGAATATTTTTACGCCACGCCGGGTAATTTATTTTTTAAACATTTGAAAAGAAATTTAAATTTTTGAGAATTTTCCTTGATCAGTGCAGCCAACTGCAAATTGTGGTATTCAAATTTATGGAATTCGTCCTGATCTGATCATGAAGTTGCTAACTATATGTTATGGCTAGAAAAATTTACATTTTTTTTCGTTTTTCAATCTTCACAAAGAAATTATGGGTAAAATTTTTTATACCAGTGCAGCCAATCAATTGTAAATCACAATACTCCGGATTGGAAATTTTACTCAAATGTACAAGTAATTTTATTATAATAATATAATATTTCAAATAAAGTATAAAAAAATAAAACGAATAAAATTCTAAACGAGTAAAATTTCGTTCAAGATGAGGAGCTTGAAGGAAAATCTTTTTTTGATTCGAATTGTTTTAAAAATTTTTGATTCTTGAGTTTGTTAGCGAGTGCTGCCACGCCATTTTTTCGACCTTAAAAACACAGATAACCACGTTTTTTTCAAAAGGCGGTGCCCTTTGAGAACCCCTAGCTCCCCCCAACTTCACCTGGGGGGCTCAAATTTTTTTTGGGTAGTCTCCGATAGTGACCCAACTACCCCAGCGAATTTGGTCAAAATCTGAGGTATGTTTTTTTTTCGCGCTCCACCCTAATGTACACCCTACCATACGTGACTGTCTCGGAATAAAGACGTTTAGTGTCCAAATTTTTTTTAGTGCTCTTTTCAATGGCAGGAGAAAAAAATTTTCTTCCAAGCCGGTTACATATGTACCTACCTATACTTCTGATGCATCAATTAAAAAAAAACAAAAACAAAAAGAGGAATGGTTCAATTCCAGCTTGGTTAAGATTTCAGATTTCAAAAACAAAATTGTAGTCGGTGTAAAAAATCTTGCTCCCTTGTACAGTGTCTAAAAAACCAAAAATGCCGTTTTTTAATGTAGAACTCAGAAAAAAGTGGCATGCGTTTCCATGCAATGATCTAGGCCACCAGAGAGTGAATGCGAAGCTAGTCTAATTTATGCTAGTGTGGTGCTAGGTAGTACGTAGACGTACCAGGAAACTGTAAATTTTGTAAAAAAAATTATAATGCACTAGCGAAAAGCTAGTATTTTGTTGGAGGTAACACTAGAATTTCGCTAGTAGTCGAACGTTAGCGTATCGCTAGCGAATGCGATGCTAGCATAATGTACGCTAGTGCGGTGCTAGCGAAAATCTAGCATTTTGTTAGTGACCAAACGCTAGAATTTCGCTAGTAGTCGAACGTTAGCGTCTCGCTAGCGAATGCAATGCTAGCTTAGTCTATACTAGTGCAATGCTAGTATTTAGCTATGGTAACTAAATTAACTTTTTGTTGAAGAATTGTGCTAGCAAAAAGCTAGCTTTTTGCTAGCGGCAACACGCTAAAATTTTACTAGGAATCAAACGTTAGCGTATTGCTAGTGAGTGAGAGACCAGCTCCAAATTATGCTAGTGTAATACCAGCATTTGACTAGGCTAACTTTTTGTTTAAAAACTTCACTAGTTTCTTTTTGTCGACTAGTGTTATGAATAAAATTGGAAACCCTTTTTTTTGCTCAATTGTAGCTTCAGTCTTCTCGGACTTGTGCGTACCATTCATAAGTCATTTGATTGGAAATTTGATGTAGATTAAGTTTTGTAGACCTGATTTTTGCACTAGGATCAATATTTCAGCAGATATAAGCCAAAAATCAGATTGTGAATACCATTCAAAAGTCATCTGATAGGAAATTTGATGTAGAATAAGTTTTATAGACCTCATTTTTGTTCTAGCGCCAATATTTTGGCAGTTATAGGCCAAAAACCTAAATTGGGGGCAAAGATTCACATTTCGGGGGAGACGCGCACACCGGACGGGACCGGTCACCTCAGATTGATGTTCAGGACATAAAAATGGACTATTGGAGGCAAAATCGGTTGGCCGCCGAGTTTTTCCCTATGAAATTTTAATTCTACTGGACTATATTGAAATGGGTAGAAATTTCGCACTGGATTTCATAATTACTTTTTTTTTTCATCTCCCCTCCATTTCACATCTAACCTCCTTGAAATTGATTTTTCTCAACTTTATGTGTGATGTAATTCGAATATATTACCGATAATTTTTTCATTTCCCTTCCCACACAGACTCAGCTCACTCAGAACAGAATTTCCTCGCAGCATAAGATAAATCAATAATTGAAATTGAGAGTAATACTGCTAATGTCTGTTCTGAAGTGGGTTACATTATCAAGTTGATTCACTTTCGGGGTGTCTGAATGAAATTCATATTATGCAATTCCTTTTATGTAGTTACAATCTGTTGAAGACTTGTAGTTTACTATTGTACCTATTTTTTTATATTGATACAGAAGAAGGTTTGGTATAACTCACGGCTAAAATGAGAAACATTTTTAAAAGAGTCAAATTTGGAAGGGGGGGGTGGTTGAAAAAAATTATTGTCATTTTCAAATCATATTTGTCACCTCCTGGCGCAGAACCCCCCACATCAAAAAATCAAGGAAATGTTGTGAACTAGATAAAATTCTGAGTTTTCTATTCAAATTGAGTTCTAACGTTTTAAGGAATTTCCAAGTTACATAAATCCTTGAACGAGTCGGTTTTGTCGTCTCCTGGCGCAGAACCGCACATTAAAAAATCAAGGAAAAACTTCGTACTTAGGTTTTTGTTTGAGTCCAGTTTTAGAGAATTTTGTCAAAATCAATTTAAAAGAATCTTAAATATTACGGACTTGAAAAAAAAACGTTGCAGCGTAACGACAACAACGCGAGAAAAAAAGTTGCACCACACCGATAGAAATCCTCCTCAGTACGAGTACATTTAGACTCGCTACCTGCTGTGTCGGCATTTTTAGACCAGAATACAGTTAATTAAAAGTTAGAATCCTTGTGATTGGTCAAATTTTCTAGTTTGATAATGCACAAAAAAAAGGAAGTCCGCTATTATGACACAGTGTGTCTAGTTCTAATTTGGGCTATCGGTTCTATTTTGGTGTCCTTTCCATATGATTGAATCTCGCTGGGGTCAAAACTGTCATTACTTTTAAAATCCGAGGGAGAAAAAAGTCCCTCAAATTTGAGATCTCTCAACTCCTGTTTTCGTGGATTTCCCTCAAAACTGCTTAAAAATTACATTTTTTTCAAATTTGCATAACCTGACGACCTACCAAAAAATTTTTTATTACAATCTTCGAACTCTAGGTACCTATGGGTAGATCAGCATGTATGGTAATTTACCCGTACCTCAAATTTGAGGGACATTGCTCCCCCTCGGATTTTGAAAGTACCTAATGACATTTTTTAACCCAGCGGAGTTCGATCATATGAAAATGACACCAAAATAGGACCGATTGCCCAATCTTGAAAAATGGGGGGGGGCTGAATACTACTTTGAGCCTCTCTCCTCTCCCTGTTATGGGATTGGGCGATTCCCTTTCGAG
Organism: Pseudococcus viburni; assembly: GCA_033439095.1. Classification (NCBI taxonomy): domain Eukaryota; kingdom Metazoa; phylum Arthropoda; class Insecta; order Hemiptera; family Pseudococcidae; genus Pseudococcus; species Pseudococcus viburni. The sequence goes on from JAVBJF010000011.1 coordinate 2,420,084, forward strand.
CTCAAAAATTTTCTTATGAAGTTATTGTTCTCCATACCAAATTTCACGCCTCTATCATCGTTTGCCATTTACTTACAGGAAACCCCATTTTCTGCAACGATATTTTTTTTATCATTCTAGTTGGTTAGGATGGATTTGGACGGTTTGAACATTCATTATATCCTTCAAGGATTACCATGGTGGAAATATGCGCTTTATCCAAGAACAGAATTAAATGTCTACTACATAGCATTGGACTTGAAAGAAAAACGTCTGTACTGGATGAACGACGAGGATGGAACTATTTCCAGTTCAACTTACGATGGTGTAGCTCGAAAAATTCACTTGAAACTCGATCAACATGATGCAGAAAAATATGCCGAAATGCCTTCACGGATCGCTTTTCTTTCGAGTATTCCTTACTGGATTGACACCAACCAAGAAGTATGCATACTTACACTATCACACAAAATCATGAGAACTCCAGTTGTGGTACTTGAAATGGTATATGTTTTTTCAACGGTCGCGGTCGATTCTTACAGGTATGGCCGAACAGTGGCGTAGCCGGGGGGGATGGGGCGATCGCCCCCCCCATGGCCCCATGGCCTTTTTTTTCAAACATGATTTTTCCAAAAAAATTCGCCCTCACTTCGCTCGGGCAGTATTTCACTATCTTTATTTTTTGAACACAGTATCATCCTTTCGATTTGAATCAATCAAATTTTATGAGATTTTTCTTCTTGGATTAGTGAAATAATTTTCATCAAAATTTGGTTATTTTCAGTGGTATTTTAGTTAAAACTTACTGATTTCTTAATCAATTTCCAATTCGTCAAAAAATTCAGTAATTTTAGCTAAATAAAAATCAGTGAAAAATCACTGATTTTCAAATAAATTTATTTCACAGAATCAAAAAGTTGGAATTTTACAAAAATTGGCTAATTCATATTTAGACAGTACAAAGTGTTTGTTCCAAAAATCCTATAAATCTTTGTGTTACTGTTACAGTCTTTTCATTACACACCCGCTACCTCAGACTCAGTTATACGTACACTACAAAATACGCCATGAAAAAAATACTCGATATGTTTCAAAACGACCACAGAAAATTTGACAAAAAAACTCGTTCTTGCCCCCCCCCCCTTGACAAAATCCTGGCTACGCCACTGTGGCTGAACCAAAAGAAGGGCAGGGAGCAGCTTGCCTTTCATCAATATTTGAAAATTTGAGTTTTAATAAGAAATTCTTTGTTTGGGTTCGAAATATTGGTTTCAGTCCTTAAGCAGTGATCCATTCTAAAAATCATCAATCGCGACATCGATTGAAATATTAATTTTTTGAAGAATAAGAATTGATAAATTAATTTCTTTTTGAATTTTTTAAACTGATTATTCAACAGAAAATTTGTGAAAATTTCTTCTTTAAAATTATGTCAACAATTTCTTGAAATTATTTTCTCTCGAAAATCGAAAATAAATTTTTGTATAGATACCCGGCATGCAAAAAGAGTAGAAAAGACCAGAAATTCTCACTGTCTGCTCCTTTGGACCCCCGTTGCGTGTGCATCACGTATCGGAAGGTCAGAAAGGAACAGAAAGGAGCAGAATTTGTCTGCTCTTTTTGCACGCCGAGTACCTACCTAAATTTTCAAAATTATGTTTTGAAAAAATTCTAAGATTCATTTTATTAGAAAAACAATAAATTTATTTTCTAAAAATTTTCAAACTTTTTCCAAAAATGTTTTTAAAAATATCAAACTTTAATTTTTGTATATTTCCATGTCTAAGATTCATTTTTAAAAAAATTTTCAAAATGTTCTCAACAAGCTTCTATAAATTTCCAAAATTCTTTTTCCAATAAAATTCTAGAATCAATTTTTTACAATATTGTTCAAAAGAATTCTGCAAAAGAATTCGAAATTTCTTTAAACAAGCGGTTACTGAAATTACTTTTTCAAAAAACTCTAAAATTAATTCTTTGAAAAATTGTTCAATCTTATTTTTTTCAAAAAACAAAGTAGGTATACTATACATTAGGGTGGAGCGCCAAAAAAAAACATACCTCGGATTTTGACCAAATTCTCTGAGGTTGTTGGGTCACTGTCGGGGACTACCCAAAAATTAACACACTTTTTCCTTTAGGGTAAAAACCTTAGAACATGGATATGTCCAAATAAAAGGTTCAAATAAACCTAAATTCTTGACATTTTTTTAAAATATCAATGCTCTTAAATTTCAAGTCTAACATAATGTCACTATGTCTTGATCTAAGTCTAGCATCATTCTTGGGATATTACTATATTCGATTATACATGATCCTAGAATAACAAGACCCACACCCACTCAAGATAGAGATTCCAGTTTCCATCAACACTAACATAATATCATTATGTCTTCATCTGAAATACATTTTCTAAATTTTTCAAGTCTAACATAATGTCATTATGTCTTTGATCTACCATAACGTAACACTTTTCAAATTTTCAACCCCCACCCCTAAAACATAATGGCATTATGTCTTTGATCTACCATAACGTAACATTTTTCAAAATTTTCACCCCCCCCCCCCAAGACATATCCATGGGTAATATGATTATGTCTTCATCTGAAATAAATTTTCCAAGTTTTTTCAAGTCTAACATAATGTCATTATGTCTTTTCAAATCTAACATAATGTCATTATGTCTTGATCTATCGTAACATAATGTAACGTAACGGTTTTCAAATTTTTAACCCCCACCCCTAAGACATATCCATGTCAAAAATCATTTTTTATTGTACCCCCATGCCCTTAGACATATCCATACACTAACATAATATCATTATGTCTTCATCTAAAATACATTTTCTAAGTTTTTTCAAGTCTAACATAATGTCATTATGTCTTTGATCTACTGTAACGTAACACTTCAAAATTTTCAACCCCCACCCCTAAGACATATCCATGTATAATATCATTATGTCTTCATCTGAAATAAATTTTCCAAGTTTTTTTAAGTCTAACATAATGTCATTATGTCTTGATCTACCGTAACGTAACGCTTTTCAAATTTTTGACCCCCACCCCTAAGACATATCCATGTCAAAAAAATTTGAGCCCCCCAGGTGAAGTTGGGAGGGGAGCTAGGGGTTCTCAAAGGGCACCGCCTTTTGAAAAAAACGTGGTTTTGTGTTTTAAAGATCGAAAAAATGGTGTGAGATTCATGAAACAGCACTAAAAAGGTGCGATTTGAGTTTCTACATCTCCCAAGACCATCGCCGTCATCGTCCGATCAAAACTCAGACCTCTACCAGGGGGTCCAAAAGTTGCAGATCACAAAATTTCTATGTTGTGAAATTTTTTCTGGTCCCAAATTGAATATTTTTACGCCTCGCCGGGTAATTTCTTTTTTAAATATTTGAAAAGAAATTTAAATTTTTGAGAATTTTCCTTGATTAGTGCAGCCAACTGCAAATTGTGGTATTCAAATTTATGGAATTCGTCCTGATCTGATCATGAAGTTGCTAACTATATGTTATGGCTAGAAAAATTTACATTTTTTTCCATTTTTCAATCGTCACTAGGGAGCGGATTTATATGCACCAAAAAAATCGGAAAATATGTACATATAATATGCGCTGAAAATCAAAAATATGCATATGGTTTTCCCATATGCTGAAAATATGCAATGTACTTATGGGTATCGTTTGAAAGGTCTTGAAAAATTACGTCCATTTTTTACATCTTAGTCTACAATCCACACACGTAAAAGTGTTCTCCTGCTGAAATTTTTTGCCAACCGGAAAAATTATATGAGGTAATGTAGATACGACCTGCGACACCCCAAAAAGCAATATTTCAATATGCCAGCCTTGCACAATAGGGGGGGGGGGTGGAGCCTAAAATGTGTGTTTTTGGGAACGAGGTGGGAACCAAAAAATTTAAACGGGGTCATATAGAGGACCTTTGACGGCTTTGACAGATACTAAATATGTATTTTTTTTAGCTGAGACTTTGCACAAATGGATGTGCTCCTTCAAGTTGTCGACTACAAAGGACCTCCGATTATCCCACAAAACTGACAGACAAAATGTTGAATTTTTTTTTTCAATTTTGAAGAGTTGATTTTTTTTAAGCTCAAAATTTCAACTTTTACACTGTTTTTTAGTGATTTTTTTTCAAATATGCGAGAACGATCTAAATAAGCATTAAATAAGCGGTTTAAGGGCATTTTTTTGGCTAAAATAAGCATTTTCAAGCAATTACATCAAAATAAGCAAAAATATGCAATATCACATTGCATAATTCAGCATAGAAATGCATGAATCGCAAAAGAAACCATGATATGCGGTATCTACTATGACACTATCAAATATGCGATATCATAAAAATCTCAGCCCCAGTAATTACATTTTAAAAAGGCACCTACCCACCAACTTTTTAATTTTTTTTAAAGAATCAATATTAAATAGGTATTTATTCTTTTAAAAATGTTCAAAATCTGTTCCTAAAAACATTTTCAAAACATTTGTTTTCTGTGACCTTTTTGCTTTTACAACTCGATTCTAATAATGTGAGTGTTTTTCGTCATTTGAGATTTCCAACAATGAATACCATTTGCAGGTTCAGACCTCAAGTTCAATGTATATGTTACAGACATTTAGTGAATGATGTCATTGTCTAGGCAAAGTTGTCAATGGCTAAGAGAGTAGGCAATGACATCAATGACTAGTCATTGTGTCAATGACTGCCCCATCTTAGGCAATAATGACTAGCACTTTTTAAATTCATATTACATACATTTTATTCACTTTTTGTTTTTAACCACAGTTTTCAAACATAGATGCACTTTGTAAATATTAAGTATTCATGCTTATTGGCATTCATTGGATTGCAGTTTCTCATAGAAATGATATTCCCATTCCCCTCCACCTTCATCGAGTTTAACACCTATTGATGGAAATGATAAGATTGTTCTTATGTGCAATTGTAATGCAAATATGAAATAAAGTTCAAAAACGTGTGCTTTTTCAACTTTTCATTTAATAAAAACTGTTACAAAAACGAGGTAAAAATAAAAGGTAAAAGTTTCTAAACACAAGACAAAAAACAGTTTAGCCATAGTGGCAAAACCAAAAATAAGTAAAACTATTCCGATCAGTGTTGCTAAATTCAACAGCAATCACACATTACAGTGCTATGTAGTATACTCCTATTGGCAACTCAGGCAAGGGATCCGCTCAAAAATCTGTGTACTTTCTTAATTTAAACCAGTCAAAAACTGAAAATTGACTGATTGAAATAGAAGAAATTGAGTAACTGTTTGCCAGTGAAATTCCACTGTTAATCAGTGAAATTTGACTGCCAATGAGTGAAAAATTACTGATTCAATTAGTGAATATTTTCATTTTAGAATCAGTAATTTTTTCCTCAACAATTGAAATAAATCAGTAAAAATTTCAATTTACTGATTCATTTCAGTAGTTAAGGAAAAAATTACTGATTTAAAAATGAAAATTCACAAACTGAATCGATCGATTTTTCACCGATTTCTACAGTGATTCAATTCTGTCTACTTCATCAGTCAACTTTGACTGATTCAAATTAAGAGAGTAGGCAAAATAGGTGCGATTGCATGTGTAACAATATAACTAACCCACATCTAATTCATTGTCAATCATCATTGCCTGAATTGTCATAGCCATTGACATCATAGACTAGTCATAGTTCTCACAGCCTAGTCAATGTTACCAGGAAAACAACATTGGCTGAAATGTTTAGTCATTGACAACTTTGCCTAGACAATGACATTATTGACTAGATTGACAACATTGCCTGTAACATATACAGTTCAAGTACCCCATAAAATGACCGACACTTTTGAGCCGGTGTTTACTCGCATGTACAAAAATTAGAAGATAGGGACCTATAATTTAGAATTAAAATGGTCAATAGGTAATAAGCAGAATAAATTTGAGCAATGTCAGTGACAGTGAAGTGATCACGGAACCTGCAGCTAGAAAAATGTTCTTTATCAACTCGGTCAACTGTAACTCAACTGCTCAAAGCCAGGCAACAAATCCGTGTGATACAGGGAATGGCGGATGTCAACACTTGTGTATTTTATCCCGCAGCAGTGAAAGTTCTTACAGATGTTTTTGCAATGTCGGTTATGAACTTGCCGCAGATGGCAAGTCGTGTATTCCACCAAACAAGTTTATTATGTTTACTCAGGTTTTTTGCTCATTGTCTCTTTTTACCACTGACTCGCTTTTCTTCAAAATTCAATGTTTATTTGTTGATTTCAGTACGGATATGTCAGAGGCATTAATTGGAGAGAAGATATGAAACAATACATTGAAGTCTTTGATCGTTTGAAACCCAGCTACACTTTTTGTTCCAACTTTGATGTGGATACCAAAAAGGGTGTATTTTACCAACCAAGTGAACTTGGTAATTTACAACGTGTTGATTTGCATAGTGGAAAACACGAGAGTTTGCTACCCGAATTGCGTGCTACAGTTGCTGCCTTTGACTGGGTGACCAAAAATCTGTACTATATCAATCAGTACATTCAATTTGAAGAAGACACATTCTTGAGGGTGTTGAATACAAAAAATGCAACTTACAGTAAAATTTTGGGTAAAGGAAAATGGTCAAAATCTGGTTTGGCAGTTCATCCCAATAGAGGCTATGTCTACTATCAAGAGACTATAACCAATGTAAGACGAGTATTCACAGATGGTGCAAACTCTACTTTATTGCTTGAAAAGAGTAAACAAATATCATGTATTACTATTGATTACATAGAGGATAAATTGTATTGGGTTGAAACTGAAACTAACACAGAGGTAGATAAAAGCCACACAATAATTAATTTACTCACATCATTTTCTTCCAGGCATCATTCCTAATTTTCCTTTACGACTTAATTACAGGATTTTAGAAAAGTGGATGTGATCTTTTGCTCAAATTTAGATGGAATGAATATAGTGAAAGTTGAAGCACATTTCTTACATAATCCTACAATGATGAGGATTCAAGGAGACTGGATTTACATCATAAACAACTATAAAGAAAGTTTGAACAGAGTACCCAAAAAAGGTGGTCAATTGGAACCATTAATAACATCTTTATACACTTGTGGTTTACAAATTTTTGATCCTTCGATTCAAACGATAAGGAGCAATCACCCATGCGCTAGCGATGAGAACCCATGTGATAAATTCTGCTTTGCTGTACCACTGACAGAGAGAGATGAGGGGTTGCAACGTGTTTGTGGATGTCCTTATAGCGAAAAATTAGCAGATGATGGAAGAACGTGCATTAACAATAGCAAAGAAGAACCGCCCATAGTTCCTGTCAAGGCTTAGGAATTGAGGTACCCACCAGAGCGCGAAGTGAGGCAGTTACTGACCGCGGGTTCCCGCTGATTGCCTCGCCAAAAAGCGGGTAACAAGTTCCCGTCAACTTACTCGCTTTTAATAAAAGCGGGTAAGCGAGTATACCTGCATACCCGCTTATGCAAGTAGTATAGCTGTATACCCGCTTATAGTATCGCTTCTTCACTAGTCATAATTAAGGTGATTTCTTAAGTTTGAGGCAAGGTAGAGACTTTGTTTATATCTCATTTCAAAGAGGATGAAATTTGGCACAATCTCCTCGCTTACATCCCCCACTCAGGATTTTGAGTTTTTGAAATATTTTAATGCAAAGTTAATTAAACTTCAGATTAAAATATCTCAAAAAGTTGAAGTCCTGAGTGGATGGTGTAAGCGAGGCGATTGTGTCAAATTTCATCCTCTTTAAAATGACACTATACTCAAATTCACTCGACTTGTCACCGATGATGAGTCATTCCAAAGGTTTGATCAAAAACCTTATCTACATGTTGAACAGACATTGTGACGTATGCAGTGCCTTAGAGGAGTAGATGGTATGGTTATAACCGTGGGTATAACTGCTACTCGCCTTTAAAAAGCGGGTGCACGACGAGTATAATGACGTCACAAGGCGGTCAGCGGGTATATACTTGCCTCGCTTTAGAACCGAGGCGGTCGACAGGTTAAAAATACTGCCTCGCTTTGCGCTCTGGTACCCACTGGCATGTGAATATGTGGTGGCTGCCTAATGGGCCCCAATTTTTACTTTTTAAGGCAATTTATTGGTTATTTGTCAATATTATTATACGGTAAATAAATTTATTCATTGTTCATTTGTCAATGTTATGCTGCCGAGTGTACCTACAGTTCACTCTGCAATTCGCAAAATGTGAGAGCAGTGGATGTGCATGAAAGGCCAGCCTTGAGGGGGAAGGCAAAGGGGCAACTTACTTCACAACATCTGAAAAATTTTGTGTTTTATTAGAAAAATATCTGATCAAGTCAGAAAATTTTGTTGTACCTAGTCCCAAAAGTAACAATCCATTTTTAAAAAAAGCAAAATTGTTGATTATTTTACAAAAAAGTGATGATCCTGATGGGACATATTTCACCCTACAGCATACAAAGTAAGTTGAACATGGGGGGAGGAGAGTTAAATATGTTGGTAAGGACCTCTTCCTCTACAGAATCTCTCCAAAAAGATCTGTAGAATGTAGTCAGAATAAAATCCCCCCTTTTTTTACAGACTCTTCTGAGGCTATATGTAATTTTTTGCAATAATTTTTATTTTTTATATGATGAATAATACAACTAGGTACATACTTAATAAATTTTAATAGGAATCTATTTTACTGAAACCACTTAGATATCCATTCAGCACTCATAACCAAGGACTGGATATGTATGTTCTAAAAAATGCAAAATATGTACATATTTCATGCGCTAAAAAAGTTTGAAATATGCAAAAATATGTACTAAAAACTCAATATATGTGAAAATATGAGAACACGATATGGGTATCAAAAAACAGATTTTATAGATCCGGTCATTAAAATATCACCCAAAGTGCTAAATATGATTTTTACTTCAGGTGATTCCGACCAATTTCAGTAATTTCTTGTTAATAAAATATCGATTCAAAATCAAAATAATTGATGGTCTGGTGGTAGTTTTGACTTTTTCAACAAAAAAATTTGCAACTGGAATTTTCATTTTTTAATGGGAAGGAAAAAATTAAAAAGCTGAATTTTATGTGGGTAAATATGAAAAAAAAAGAGTAAAAAAAGACAAAAATCGAAAGAGTAAAGTACCGTAAAACGGGGCGAATCGGGAATGGGAGGGGGGGGGCTATTTGGGAAGTACTTGTTTTTCGGGAAGTCATGTTTAGACATGTACAAAACCATTTTTAATATATTTTAACAACGGGCAAAATTATGAAAAATATATTGTTTCATATGTAAAATTTCACGTAGAATCGATTGGCGCTATTGTTGAGACGCCATTTTCTACCATTTGCAAGATAATCACGATTTTTCTAAAAACAGGGCAAAATTATACAAAATGTAAACAAATAAATTTTAAATAATTTTAAATCCACATCAAAGATTAATATTTGTTGTTTTTATATCTTAATCATGAATATTTGTTGTTTTCCGCATTTAGCTGCCATTTTTTACACAATGTAACACAATACTTTTCGAATTCCCAAATAGCCCCATTTTCAGGGTAATTTTTGGAATGACTTTGCGCAATGCTAGCGCCGAAAGGAAGAGGGGTTAGAGGAAGGTTGGGCGAACATTTTGACACTAGAATGAGCATTCTAGACATAATACAGTCGAAGTTATGAGGAAAAAAGTGCAAAAAACTTCCCGATTCGCCCCATTTTACGGTAACACATCGATTACTACTAATTAGAAGGCGCTGATTTTGAATATGTACTCAGTTTTTTCATTTGGCTCCTCTGAATCCCCCTATTAGCTTCCTTGATAAGGTCAAAATTCAAAAAAATGAAAAATAAGGTGTAACCTGTCATTTGTTCCTTTGTTCGTAGTCAGGTCTCAATTTCATAATTCATATCCGCTCGACTGAGCTGTAAAAAGCAATTTTATGATTAATTCGTGTTATAGACATTACAACAAACAAATTTAGCACAGGTGCCTTTTTTTTACCCCTCCTCCTTTTCCGAGGGTCCATCACCCTTTCTTAAAAACGCCTGTAGCGCTCCTCCTATCGGTTCTAGTGAAAAAAATTTCCCACAAAAGTTGTCCCTCAACATCTCAGCTACAAATTACTCTCTATAGAAAATCTAATTTGGGGCCCCCGGTTCCCCTCAAATTTGAAAAAAGAATTTCAAAAAATCATAAAAATCACGTTTTTTTCATTATTACCGAAAAGTTTCTAAGATGAGTAGAATTTGTAAATAACCAAAAGTATTCAGAATTAAATTTTCTATTCGGTGAGTTATATATCAGGATTATTTTCGTCCCGCTCCCCGTTACATACAGGCCCACACCCCTCCCACACATCAAAAATTGAATTCGGAGATTTTCAATTTTTTGGCAATTCTTTTCTCCTCAAAATTAAGGAAACTACTTGATAAATCGAAAAATTTATAATAACCGAACTTACTAAGCATACCTATCGATTTCTATAGGAATAATTGGTTTTGAAAACTTGATTAACAACCTTATTTATTCGTACTTGGCTACTTGCCTATTATAAGATGAAAAATTCAGGTTGGTAATTACGATTTCAAAACCAACCATTCCTATAGAACTCGACATTCTGAGTAATTTTTGTGATCACAAATTTTTCAATTTACTCAATTGTTTTCTCAATATTAAGGAAGAAATAATTGTCAAAAAATAGAAAATCTCCAAATTTTGAACAAAAAAATTCAATTAGCATAAACCGAAAGTGTTTCCTCCCTAAATCGAGGTAGCAGAATCCAAATTTTGAGTCCGTTTCGTGCTTGGAGCAACCCAAAGGCCCTCAATCAAATTTCGGGGCATTTTTTCCATTTCGGCTTATGAAAATAAATTTTTTCTGAAAAAATTCCACCCATGCATCGAAAATGTAAAAGAGTATTCGTTTGCCAAGTTTGAACAAAATCTATTGAGTACAAGCGGAGGAAATAGAAAAAAATCGTAATTTGCAAGAAAACTTCGCTTCTTCGCTTGGAACGAAAAAACGTAGCCTAGTACTATAGTATACAGTGTACTTTTTTGAGTGCATCAAAAAATCAGAAAATCGCGATGAAATCGACAAAAAATCAATTTTCTCGGCTTCTACTCAACCAAAATAGTTCAAATTTTGTATACTTCTGTATTTTTACATCTTCGACGCACATGCGGAATTTTTTCAAAAAAAAAATGTATTTTCATAAGCCGAATTGGAAAAAATGTCTCGAAATTTGAGTGAGGGCCTTTGGGTTGCTCCAAGAATGAAATCGGCCAAAAATTTGAATTCTACTACCTCGATTTATGGAGAAAACACTTTCAGTTTATGTTAATTGAATTTTTTTGCCCAAAATTTGGAGATTTTCTATTTTTTGACACTTCTTTCTCGTTCTTTTTGCAGGAGGGAGGGGGGGGGGGGGGTGAAAGTGAGGGAGCCCGTTTCAAAAAATAATTTTTTTCGCATCGATTTTGGTCAACTTTACATGTCAACTTATTAAGGTACAAAAATATTTGTTTACAAACATCGGCTCTCGACACATCAGGGGGCTGAGCCACTATTTCTCAAATCTGAGCAGTTTTTTGAAAAATTACATAGAAATATTCCCCAAAAAAATTTAGGCTCCCGCGACTTTGGGAAGAGGTTTAGCCATTGCTTCCCAAAATTTCAGTTTGGTATCTGAATATTTTTCATTCACCTAATTGAAAATTTAAGTTAGGTAGATACATTTCCACTAGCCCCCTGATGTGTCGCGAGCTGAATTTCGTAAAAAAAATATTACGAGCTCACTTTTTGCTGAAAAACCCACGATCTGTACACTTTCAAACGGGCCGTGATGGGGAGGGGGTGTAAACCATTCGAATGAAAAATTTGATGGGCTAGTCGGATTCGTCACCTCAAAATGTGCACAGAAAATACCAAGTTTTTCAAAATTAGAATTTTGGAGCGGTTTTATAGTTGAAAAACTCGATTTTTTGCCATTTTAACCAAAAATGTCCAACTTTGGAAAGCGATGGCTCAGCCCCCTCAGGTCGAGGGGGGCTAAAATTTTTTGGGAGTACTTCTACACCTACAAAACCATTTACGTGAATTTGAGCGAAATTGGTGCAAAACAATTTTTTCTTTCATAAGCCCCCCCCCCTCAAAAAGCAATAGGGGCTGGGGCGATGCGAATTTATCAAAGACTCTGGACATCATATAGAAGCTTTCCCAGCTATAAAATTGCGATTAACATGTTTGTCTTTTTTCAAAGTGTACTTCTCAAGTACTAGGTAAAACGACCGATTTATCGGTTTTTTGAACGTCACGCATAGGCCACCAGGCGCGCCCAGGAGTTTGAAAAGTGGTGTGGCAACACTTATTAAGGGCCCCAAATTTTCGTCAAAGCCCCCCCCCCTCAATTTTTATGGACTTGTTTTTTTCAACCGGGTCTGGCTTTTTATAAATTTGTCATCAGGAATTTCAATTTCAATTTTTATTCAAAAAACAACAGTTTGATATGATGCAATATGGGTATCAAAATCCTTGATTTTTTGCGGGAGTTGAATATTTGCAATATTTTGATTTTTAACGATGATTTCACTGAACAAAATAAAAAAAATCAAATTAAAATATATTTGAAAATCAATTTGGAGAAAAACTAGAAACGATAAAGTACCTACCAGGGACCAAATTTGGGCAAAAATCCTGCGGGGGGATAAAAATTGAGAATTTGCCGGCCAATATTATTTAAAAAAAATAAATTTGCCGAATCCTAGTTTTTTAAAAAATAAAATGTTTAAAAATCGACAAATTTTTGAAAATTCTTTTGAATATTGCCACGAAAACCCTAGATTAGAAAATAAATTGTGTAAATTTATCGAGCCCGAGCGAAGCGAGAGCGAAAATTTTTGAAGAAAAAAGAATCCAGAAATTAACATTTTTTAATTCATAATTCGTGTTTTTTTCGTGTTATTGTTTTCATTTCCAATAAACATGATTTCTTTATTGCGCTCCTCTCCTTTCAAAAAAATTTAAAAAATTTTGAAAATTCGATTTGAGATTATCCACCAAGTGCCATGATAAATAAAAAGTACATACCTATAAATTTTTTTCACTTAAAAATATTCAATTGTCTGGACTGCAAGGGAAGAAGGTTCATACCATAATCTTGAAGATGAATTGCGTAAATTTACTGAGCCCGAGCGAAGCGAGGGCGAAAATTTTTCAAGAAAAAAGCATCTAAAAGTTGAAATTTTTTCATTTTTTTGATCAATATTTTAGCATTGAAAAAGATGCGAAATCCTCAACTCCTATCCAGTAGCGTAGCTAGGAAAAAATCTGATGTAAGCTGAGAGTTGATAAATTTATGCTATAATGATTCAAAAAAAAATTGAGGGCTGTAGGGAGGGCAGTAATTTCTCATATAATTTGGAATACCATTTTGCATTAAAAAAACACTGGTTAAATTACTTTCTTCAGTGAAATAAGAAATGGTTGATTTTTTTTCAGTTTTAATCCTTTGTAACTCTTTCAATTTTCAATTTTATTAAAAAATAAATATAACTTGTTTTATAGCTTACAAGGAACCCTGCCCGCTCTTCGCGCGGGAATACCATGAAATTATGCGCGTCAATTCAAAATCATATAGGTAATATGAATAAAATTTAAAAAAAAATTAAATTTTATTAAAAAAAACAAAATTTTTGATCGATCCAATAACTTAAAAAACCAATAATAAAAAAACAAATTAATGATTAACCAACTCCCGAATGAGAGCCAAAAAAGTCAAACAAATCCTTTGAAAAACGAATAATTTAAAAAAAATCACAACCAAATAATACTCTTTATATATCACTTCGAATTTGCGTTTATACTATCATTCTCTCCGGTCAAACCATTTTTAAAAAGAGTAAGTATCACCAGTCGAATCTACTTTTTTTTACCCCCACATCCAGATTAATTTAAAAATCGAACAATTGTATTCTAGTTGAATCCCAAATATTTTTTTTTAAATAAAAATCCTACCCCCCCCCCCAATTATTAATTAAATATCATTATAGGGCTTGAATCAATTTTTTTAAATGTTTTCTTCCTCCTCCTCCTCCTCCCCTCCTCCAATTGAAAATTAGATCAGTTGTATTCAACCTGTTATTTAAAAATATATATATATAACCCCTTCCATTATAATTAACAATTGAATCAATTAATATTTTTTTAAAATTGAAATTACTAAGAGTGAATCATTGTTTTTAGATGCTTCTTCCCATTGATCAAAAATTCCATCAACCAATTTTTTAAATAACCCAAGTCGAATCAATTTTTTTGAATGCTGTTTCCCTTTAGTTAAAAATTAGATTATTTGTACTCAATTTGAACCCAGGCCAAACTGATTATATCCTCCCCCAATGACTAAAAGTTTGATCAATAATTTGAAATGAAGGTACCTCCATACTCCATACCCACTCCAGATAAAAATCACAAAAATTACCCGAAGCTTCTCCCCGGATAAGAGATGAATTTGACCCTCTCACTGATTTTCTATCCAACTCCCTTCGATGATGTCCCTTGATCTAAAAGAAATCCTGAAAAACTTTTGATCTCCCAGCCTCTCCTTTTCTTTTATACATTTTTTTTTTAAATTTCGACACGTATAATTTTTTAGAAAATTCAAAAATAATAAGAACACGATTTAGATTTGAAAAAATACTAAGCATTAGTTACCTATTTGATAAAATTACTTTTTTCTTCAAAAATTAACATTTTTCGGATTTTTATGCTCTTTTATACATATAAATCAGTGAAAATTACCAAAAACCACAGCAGAACAGTCAGAATTGCAGCACAACAATAAATCAGTGAAAACAAATTTCACTGTAAACAAACGGCGATAAAAATTGCTGGAAAATCAGTGAAATCCTTTGAAAAATCATAGAAAATTCGCTGAAAATCAAAAAATTTCACATATTTTTCCTGTGCTGCAATTTTGACCATTTTCCAGGCACTATTCAGAATTTTGTATTTCACTTTTGAAATAGTCCATACTCCATAGTGTCTCATGCCTCCAAGGTATTTTTCCTCAAAATCATTTATTTTTAGAATATTTCTGGAAAATCAAATTTATCTGCAATTTATGTTTTTACATCTCCCCTTTACCTCTCTTCCATACTTATGCTTCAAATTTATAATTTCCGCGTGATCCTCTGCAATTTTTCCAAGTTCCCTAACAAAATAATGAATCCACAAAGTAGTGTTTTTTGACAATATTGAAAAGCAATTTTTCAGATTGATGTGTCAAACCTCGAGTAGCTTCCCCATAAGCACTTTTATTGACATTTTTTTCGGATACCGTGCACAATTTTTTTTTGGACACCCAATATACTACTTCTTGGTCAGCTCGTATTTAGGCAATAGTTTTTGCACCCGAATAGAATTTTCCCATTTCTGTTGCACATCCTGTATACTTACTTCTTCTTGGACATTCGGTAAACTTTTAGAACACACTGTTTTTCGCCAACGGTTTCTTTTTCACATTATGTTCATCAGAATCGATATTTTCACAATTTGTCTAAAATATGGAATCAAAAACAAATTTTACCAAATTTGTATTTCACTTTTGGAATTTTTCAGAGTGTCTCACACCTCCAAGGTATTTTCCCTCAAAATTACTTCTTTTAGAATATTTCTGGAAAATCAAATTTTTCTGCCATTTATGGTTTAACATCTCCCTTTCTCCTCTTTTCTATACCTCCCTTTCTCCTCTTTTCTATACTTATGTTTCAAATTTATAATTTCCACACTACCCTCTGCAATTTTTCCAGGCTCCCTAACAAAATAATGAATCCACGAAGTAGTTTTTTCACAATCTTGAACAGAAATGTTTTAGATTGATGTGTCAAACATCGAGTAGCTTCCCCATAAGTATTTTTATTGAATTTTTTTTCAGTTACCCTGTATAATTTTTTTGGACACCCGATATACTCCTTTTTGGACAGCTCGTATTTAGGCAATACCTTCTTTTTCTTTCATGTGCACCCAAATATGATTGGTCACACATTTTCATTGTCATTTCTTTTGCACATCCTGTATAGGTACTTCTTCTTAGACATCTTCGGCAATAGTTTCTTTTTCCCATCATGTTCATCAGAATAGTATTTTTCATTGTCATTTCTTTTGCACATCCTGTATAGGTACTTCTTCTTAGACATCTTCGGCAATAGTTTCTTTTTCCCATCATGTTCATCAGAATAGTATTTGGCCAAGAATGAGGTGGTAATGTCAATCGTTTTGTTGAGATATACTAATACTATGTAATTATTTACTGTCCCTAAGTAAAAGGTAAACCTCCAAATACTGAATGCTCACTCTAAGAAGAGAATCTCTTACTGAATCAAACTTACTGAAAATTAATAATTGCTTAGTAAAAAATTGTACTTCTTCTCACCTCCGTTTTTCTGTTGAATGTGGACGTATTTTTATATTGAAAAAAAAACTTACCGAAAACGAATGCCAATTATTGGGTTGCTTAGCAAATTATCTCACCTCGATTTCCCTCCGAAGTGTGAAAGTAACTTCAGTTTTTATTCGACTTTGAAGCTGAATTGCAGCTTTCTGAAGCAAAATTTTGAAAAACCGATTTTGAGTGGTCAATCTACACACTGACCTGAATTTATAGCCAAAATTTGAACGAATTTCATACAGTCGTTTAGCCGTGATGCTGTGACAAAGTTTTCGAACTTCCCTTTATATAATAGAAGAAAGATGAAATTGCAAATTAAATAAGTTATGTTCAAATTTTGATTTTAGTCAAAATTGAAAGAGTTATAAAGCTCCAAACATGGAAAAATCGTAATTAAAACGTTCTGAAGCCAGCTTCCAACCACCCGCTATGAACGTAACCTTCCCCTTACTCTTCCATGCTGCGTAGCTTCATCTGCGCATGCGCAACCATAAACAAACCAACTATGTTGAAGCTGAATGCAGACAGCTTCGTTGCAACGCGGGTTGCGATAAATTTACGATTTTAGGTACTGGTTTTCTGATTTTCGCGAAGAGATCTGAATTTGGAATTTAGACTTGCAATGAAAACATTTTTTTCTTTCCTTTTTCCAAAATTTTGATGTAAGCTGAGCTTACAAGCTTACTCGCTAGAATCGCCACTGCTCCTATCCCTGATATATATTTTGTAAACTTTATTCAACCGAGCAATGTGAGGGCTAAGATTTGAAAAATTAATGATTTTCAGAAAGAAAATAGAATTTTTGGTTGTGAGAGGGAACATATTCGGTGTCTTCTCAATTCGACTGCATATTCTGCTTATTATTAGATCCGTCTCTGCTATACATATGTACTTAGGCATATATTATTTTGAATGGAAATTTTGTTCATATTTTTACGTATTCCAAAGTAAAAATTGGGAGAGGTGTGGCGGCCGCCACACCGCCACACATCGGTGGGCGCCCCTGTAGGCCACCACTCGAAAAAATCTGAAAAAAATCCTAAGTAGTGTAAAATAGAGTGAGAAACATGAAAATAATTTTTTCTTTATACCACCCGCCAAAACGGTGGCCCCAGTGCAATTCTAAACTTTCAAGGTCAAATTTAAGGTCATTGTAGTGGTCGAAAAAATCTGAAAAAATTTCAGGGTACTCCCCTCAAGTACCTCTGCCTACATGCTCAGTTTGAAAAAAATCGGTTCAAAACTCACGGAGATAGAATTTTTAGCGTGAAAATCACGTATTTTGTGACCCCCCCCCCCGGGGGGGGGGGTGTGGTAAAAATTCGTTTTTGCGCTCTATAATCATCTTTTACATATGCAAGTCGAATGGCATAAAAATTTTGTCAAAGTTCCACCAAGGGCCAAATGACCCCCAAATCACACCAGAGCCTTTGAACAAAATCCATTCAGTAGAAGCTAAGGAAATAGAAAAAAATCGTAATTTGCAAGAAAACTTTGCTTCTTCGCTTGGAACGAAAAAACGTAGCCTAGTACTACAGTATACAGTGTACTTTTTAAAAAATCAGAAAATCGCGATGAAATCGACAAAAAATCAATTTTCTCGGCTTCTACTCAACCAAAATAGTACACTTCTGAATTTTTACACAATCGATGCTCGTGTGGAATTTTTCCAAAAAAAAATCATTTTCATGAGGTAAAGAGGAGAAAATGATGGAAATTTGGGTGGGGGCTTTGGGTTGCTCTTAGGATAAAATTGACCCAAAATTTTGATTCTGCGACCTCAATTTAGGTGGGAAACGCTTTCAGTTTATGATAAATGAATTTTTTGCCCAAAATTTGAAAATTTTTTATTTTTTGACAATTCTTTCATCCTAAATATTAAGGAAACTATTGAGTAAATTGAAAAATTTGTAATAACAAAAATTACTCAGAACATCGAGTTCTATAGGAGTGGTAGGTTTTGAAGTCGTAATTACCCATCTGAATTTTGCATCCTATAATAGGCATGTACGAATGAAAAAAATTGGTAATTAAGTTTTCAAACCCTACTATTCCCGTAGAACTTGACACCCTAAGTAATTTTTGTTATCACAAACTTTCCGATTTACTCAATAGTTTCCTTATTATTGCGGAAAAAAGAATTTTCAAAAATTGACGAATTTCCAAATTTGAGCTAAATGAAATGAAATAGGACAAACTGTACATGTTTATCCTCGAATTTGAGGTCATATAATCCAAATTTTTTACCCATTTCATGTTACAGATTACTACAGAACTTCCACTCAAAATTTAGCTAGGTACATCCATCTCCCTCCCACCTCTAAATTTTTTAATTTTTATTTAAAAAACTGAGGCACAAGTGAATTTTATTTTAGGATGCGAAATATATAGTTACTCGGCGAGTTTGAAATCTTTCTGTTCCGTAGAACGTGAGAGAATTCAAGTAGATATTTTTTCATTTTCATCTTACCCTCTGCCTTTCGAAATGAAATCCACTACACTTCTTACACGCCAACTAATTTTTTGATTTACCTACTTAACACTTTTAATAGTTTTCTCAAAAAGGTATAGAGGAAAACATTTTTAACAAAATAAAATATTTTCAAATTTTGAAAGATATGAGATTGCAGAATTCAAATTTTTAGTAAATTTCATAGCAAGAGGTACCGCAGTGCCGCCCGCCCCCCACTCGAATTTCAGCACTTAGTTCTACTAGCCTCTAAAATGATTTCTTCCAGAAAAAATGCAACAGGTACTAGTACTTCGATGATGTGTAAATTCACCTAACAAAGGAGCTACCCGAGGTCTGACACGCCGAATGAAAATTTTTTTACAGACATTGTAGAGCATCACAAGAAGCTTCCATAGCCAAAATTTCAGACCCTAAAGTTGACATGGAGATGGGGGGGGGGGGAGTTTGAATTACGAAAAATCGCCTAATATCTACACCGAAAAATTACGACAACCTAAATAACTCGCCCCATGTGGCATTTAGGAGATGAATTTTATACCATAAACTACCCTCAGTATAGGCCATCTGGCCTGGATCCGCGTGTATCACCTCCGGGGGGGGGGGGGGGGATTTTTACTCATAATATTTTCTTACTTTAGGTGAGAAATAGGTATTTTTGATACCTCAGTAAATAATTTCTAAGAAATTTAAGCATCGGGGTTATCACAAAAACACATTTCAAAAATAAAAACCTTGGAACTTTGAATAAAAACTTGAAGTCCGTGGTAAAATATTGATTCGATGAGCATGAAATGATTTCTACTAAATTACGTACATCAAGACTGTTACAAAAAACTCCAGATGGCCTATGGTGAGGTTAGTTCGTGGTAAAAAAAAAAATACGTCCCGAATGCCATGAGTTGCGGAGTTATTTACATTTTTCTAATTTCCTCGCATATCAGGTATGAGTGAAAATTCACCCTCCCTCCCCCTCGTTGAAGAGGAAAATTTTGATTAGTTGTTTCACTTTTTTTGTCCTCAACACCCTTTCAGATTCTCAAATTCATTTCTTAATTTTTGACAACTTTTGAACTTTCAAAATTACCTCATTGTCTTGCAACATTTCTTCAAAATTGGTCGCTAGGGGGCATAAAAGGGTCAAATCCGGAAAAATAATAAATATTTAAACTCAGTGCCCTTAAAAACCTAGCAAACGATAGGTCACACTTTACTTTTCATTTTTTTTAAATTTTGACTCTATCAAGGGGCTGATAAGGGTATTCAGAGAGGTCGGATCGAAAAACTTGGTATATATTCGAACTCTGCACCTTCGAGTTAGTAGAATTCGATGTGTCACTTTACTTTGTCGATTTTTTGGAATTTTGGTCGAAATTGTGGACCCTTTACCCCCAGGGGTGTAGAGATCTCACCTTGAAAATTTGTTGATTGAAAAAAACGTAAAAAGAGCTTACTTATTGTAATTTTTTTTCAAATTTTTCAATGATAGCCTTCATCTTTTGTACTTATCATGAAAGTTGAGCTTTCACTACAGAAGTTCAACTTCAAGCCTTTCATAATGTAATTATCAGTGTTCAAAACCGATTGAAGTTCAATTGGTGGTGATGGTTGTGGTTTTGGGATGCGTTGTTATTAAATGGTTCCTGGTTCTGGTTTTTGAATTGGTTTTTGACAATTGTCTGAAACGGTTCTGTTCGGTTCTGATATTTTCAGTTTTTGTAATTTGTGATTCTGATCTTGAAATGGTTCTGGTTTTTTATTTTTTGCAAACGGTTCTGGTTTTGGGTTCTGTTTCGAAAAATTTCATCATATTATTCTGGTGGTGGTTCCCAAAATTAGAGACCGTTTCAATTGGTCCCGGTTCTCCCGGTTCCATTCGGTCTTTCAATTTATTTTTTCAATTTTCAATCAATTAGAAAAAATTCAAAATTGATATGTAAGGTACTTTGGTTTTTCCATTTTTTTGAATTTTGACCAGATTTGGAAATCCCTGTCTCCCCTTGGGGTGTTCAGATCATCTTGAAACGTAATTATTTGACAGCATGAAAATTTCTCCTTGCTGTAATTTTTTCAGATTTTTAAATGGTGGCCCACATCTTTATCTTTTATATTCATCATGAAAGTTGAACTTTAATTGTGGAGGTTAAACTTTGAACTTTTCAAAATGTGATCGTCAATTATTTTCAATTTCCTTTCAATTGTTTACAAAACTGTGCAAACAGATTCTTCTTGGACTTTACCAATCTCGAGATATGAACCTTCAAAGTTGAGTCGTTTCACAAAAAATCTTAATTGTATGAAAATTACGTGGGCTCCCGGCTCTCCCACCCTCCTAAAGGATTTTGATCGAAATGACAATGATTCCTCGATTGTACCATTTAGGGAAACCTGTAAATAAATTTTGAGAAAAATAGGAAGACCTAAGATCAAAACCTGCTCGAGTTGACATGGAACACGCCAAAACAAGGAAAAAAATTCAAAAATACCAAACTACGAAAATATGAATTGAATATGTACATTCCGTCATCCTCCGCCAAATTGAAATACACTAAGTACATACTTCATATAACGATTAAAGAAAGGTGCCTACTCAATTGCTTAAAATTTTTTTAGAACCAATTGGAACCGATTCACAAATTGGTGGTGGTTGTTCTTGTATCGATTAGAAATTTATTGAAATGGTTCCTGTTGGTGGTGGGTTTTATCTCAAAATACTTATGCTTGTTCTGGTGGTTCTGTTAATTTACAAGCTTCAAAATTTCTTATGGTTCTCCCAATTGGGAATTTCTCTTTTTCCCTGCTGAATTGGTTCGTTTTGGTCTTTTTTGGGAATATTTCAACACCTCTTGGAACCGGTTCCAATTGGTCCTGGTTCCCATTTGAAAAATCGAAAATAAAGTGGTTCTGGTGGGTTTTGGTTCTGGCGGTTTTGAACACTGGTAATTATCGTTTTTGAATCTCCTATCAATTCTCTTTCAAACTTCGTAAACAGTTTTTCCTCAAGTACATACAACCGATCTCGAAATATAAGCCTTCAAAGTTGTACAGTTTGGCGAAAAATCACTATTCTTCAAAAATTACGAGGTCTATACCACCCCAGATCCTTCGTCTTCGCTTCGCGATTGTTTCTGGCGTTACTGGTAATTCTTCGAGTATGCTAACCTGAACATGGAAAGAATGCTGGTTATTTCATAAGACCATTCAAGGGGCACTCGTAAACAAAATTTTAGCGAAAACGGAAGACCCAACTTATTGGTTCGAGTTGATATGAAATATTCCTAATTTCAATATAAAATTAACAAAAGCAGTGGCGTTACAACTTTAGAAACTTTTTTTTTTTGGGGGGGGGGGGGGGTACAAAATGGGTATGAAGAATTGGAATACCAGAAGGATTTTAGAGGGAGGGAGGACAGGGAGACTTCTTTCGCAATGTTGCTTCAAATAGTTCACATATCTTGAAATATGTTCATGCCAGAGCGAAACGAGGGCAAAGGTTTCGAAAAATTAGATTTTAAAGGCCCAAAAAATGTTTATTTTTTTTCAAATCTTTATGCGTTGAAAATAGCTATCTGATGTACCTAATTTAAGAGTACATTGGAATTGCATTTTTTTTTTCCTAGCCACTCAACTCTGAAAACTCATATCTGGGAACACTTCTCGGAAAATTGTTTGTGGGGTTTTGAAGAGAATTGATAGGGAGATTCAAAAACAATAATAGAATTTTTACAAGTTCAAAGGTAAACTTTTGCGATAAGAGCTCAACTTTCATAATAAAAAATCAAAGATGAAGGATGATACCATTTAAAAATCTGAAAAAATTCACATTAAGATACCTCTCATCCTTTTTTAGCAAACAAATTCTCAAACTGGGATCTCGCGCGCGTAATCGACCCCCTCATAGGATTACAAAAAGTAAGTCAGGGAAGGGGAACGACTTAGAGCGCGAGTGTGTCAATCTGATTGTAAATTATGTCGCTATTCGAAATCGGCGACCTCAAATCAGTGAGAATCGATGTGCCACACTCTATTTACATTGTCTGCACTCATTTTTTTCAATATTGGGGTTCTAAGAGAGCACTGAAGGGTTAAATCGAAAAAATAAGCAAAGATTCGAACTCTGTGCCCTAAAAAATGTAGGTAACAAACAACACGTCACATATTATTATTATTTTTTTAAATTTTGAACTCATCAATGCTAATCAATATCATTTCGATTCTCGAACATGTCCAAATTTCAGCTTATGAGCTCATCCGAACTCCTTTTCTCAGCCCCATAACGTGAATTTTATTCATTAGGCACTGAATTACAACAAATGTTCCGAACTAAAAATTCGATTTTGATACAGTACCCCCGTCTGCTATGAATTTTTTAAAGTTTTTATTTAGGTACCTATTTAAAATGATACCTCATTACTCTTATATTCTACAGTGGTTTCTATCAAATCTCCAAAATTTAGCATTTCAAATTTGAAAACCAAAGTAGAACAAATGAATTACGTCCAATTAATTTTTTCCATTTTAAATTTTAAATAATCTATGGCAATTATCAATATCAATAAATTTCAGCTGATTAAAATACTTGGTACCTAATTATTTTGAAGTTGAACGTATTTTTAACCGAAAATTACGTATAACTTATAATATCGCCGGCTCATCTTGATTCTGGATCCCATTCTGTCTTTATTGTCTGTATTTCAATACCTACCAATTGAAATGTCACGTGAAAGAAAGACAGAGGTCTTCACGTTTACCCATTCTACTCTCTTACATTTATATCCGGGGAACGGGTTTATTCAGTGTATATCTGAGAAAGGAGACTTCGTTAAAATGACGAACTAAGAAGAACCCATCCACGGCTCTCGAAATTAGCAGAGAACAGAGAGTGCATGTTGATGATGTGAGAAACCACAGGTACCTAAACCTATATCTTCCCTTCAGGTGAAGCACTGTTGCCATTTGTACGTAGTTGGAACTATTTCGTTTAAAAGAGAATTGAGTTGATCACGAGTTTTTTTATTTTTTTAAAATGAATAATAATTGAAAGGATTTAAAGTGATCGATACAATGACGATAATCAAACGAACAAAAATTGGAATACTGTCATTTGTGGTAGTTTTCTTTGCCATCAGTGAAAATGCATTTGAAGTTGATTGCAGTAAGTAGATAGATAGATACTGATAATATAATTAACGATTACCTATACCTACGTACATTGAACCCTAAAAAATATTGAACATAGTAGATGTTGGTGAAGTTAGCTTGCAAGATGATCTTCGTCTTTGGATTTGGTGAAGCAAATTTACACGGTACAAGTATAAGTCCAAACTAGTAAAAATAAAGTTATTCTTCACTCCCAATGATCCATAATCCCACACTCAAAGGCAACACTTACTATGACTCTGACAACATTTTAAGATATTTCCCAAACACAAAGGGAGAGGGGGGATTTTTCAACAGGTAATCTACTATCTCACAATAATTATACGTTCTGCTCAGTCATCCGAGCCGAGTGCCACAAAATCGATACTGCCACCTTGTAGAGGACCCCAAACCTTACTTCTGAGGAAAGTTTGAGAATTTTTCCATGCATAGAGTTCGAGATAAAAATTTCCAAAGTATAAGACTTGGGTTCTTAACACGATTTTTCAATTTCTGCTGAGTCATGTCGACTGAGTGCCACCAAATCGATAGTTCCACCTTGTACAGGACCCCAAACCTTACTTCTGAGGAAAGTTTGAGAATTTTTCTATGCATAGATTCCGAGAAAAAAATTTCCAAAGATGAGTTTTCTTTGAGTATTTCAATTTCTGCTGACTCATGTCGACTGAGTGCCACCAAATCGATAGTTCCACCTTGTAGAGGACCCCAAACTGTACCTCTGACGAATTTTTCAGAATTTTTCTATGCATAGATTCTGAGAAAAAAATTTCCAAACACGAGTTTTCTTTGAGTTTTTCAATTTCTGCTGACTCTCACCTTTGGAAATAAGGTGGCACTATCGATTTGGTGGCACTCAGTCGGCATGAGTCAGCAGAAATTGAAAAACTCAAATAAAACTCAAGTCTTGAAAATTTTTTTCTCGGAATCTATGCATAGAAAAATTCTGAAAAATTCGTCAAGAGGTACAGTTTGGGGTCCTCTACAAGGTGGAACTATCGATTTGGTGGCACTCAGTCGACATGACTCAGCAGAAATTGAAAAATTGTGTTAAGAAGCTAAGTCTTAGACTTTGAAAATATTTATCTCGAACTCTATGCATAGCAAAATACTCAAACTTTCCTCAGAAGTAAGGTTTGGGGTCTCTACAAGGTGGCAGTATCGATTTTGTGGCACTCGGCTCGGATGACTGAGCAGAACGTATAATTATTGTGAGATAGTAGATTACCTGTTGAAAAATCCCTCCTCTCCCTTCGTGTTTGGGAAATATCTTAAAATGTTGTCAGAGTCATGTAGCTGTTGCCTTTGAGTGTGGGATCACTGGGAGTGAAGAATAACTTTATTTTTACTAGTTTGGACTTATACTTGCACCGTGTAAATTTGCTTCACCAAATCCAAAGACGAAGATCATCTTGCATGCTAACTTCACCAACATAAAAAATAGCCCAGTTCGTACAGTGGATCGGTCCCGAGGTTAAAATTTTTTAGCTTGCTACCTCTATTAACTCATTGAGGAAGTAAAACATGGATTTCCCTTTAAAATTTCAATTTTTTAATCCATCTTATTTTTTAAACGAAGTAAACAAAAATCTCAAACATTTTTCAGAATCGCATTTCAACACAGAAAAGTTATTGCGAAATCCAGGAAACCAGTCTAGATCTATTTTCATAAAGGAAAATCGAATAAACACTTTTCCAAATGATTATAGTTTGATCGAACTCGTAACACGGTTAGAATCTAAGAGTCTGGCTTACAGCTGCAAGAGAAAAACTCTATACTGGATTGAAGAAAAAGAACGATGGCAAATTTTAGCCCGCGAGTATTTCGAGACGCAATCGATCAGCGTATTATTCGAAGACAAAACACCAAAGAGGCGCAGAAAAGGACTAGGAAGTATCGCATTGGATTTCATAACCGATAAGCTGTACATAGGTTACGACCAATATAATACGATCGAGGTATTCGACTTGAAAACTGGTTATCATGGAGTTATCCGGTGTGAGAAATTGTCGGTCATCTACAGCATAGCCATCGATCCAAATGAAGGATACTTGTTCGTTCTCGGTGAAAAAGAGGTTTACAATTTTATCTTTTTACTGTTAGATATACAGTAAAGTACCAGTTATGGATCGGGGATCGTTTGTGGATCAAGCCACATAACAAGGAGTTGGGTAAAAAAAAAATTAGGCGTGTGTATGAACCACCAGATTACCCATTAGGTACATATCTTTAATTGGTGTTTTTTTTTCATTACAAAGCAGAAAAAAATTAAATGATTTTAAAGGCATTTTTGGCGGGAAAAATAAATGTTCTAGAAAAAATTTACCGTCGGTATTTTAAAAAAAATGAAATCCGTAATATTGATGTAGAGGGAAGTGACTTTCCATAGGATTTTTTTTTGAAAAATTACAGTCCTCTGCAAGTGGTTTGATCCATAA
This sequence comes from Pseudococcus viburni, assembly GCA_033439095.1. Taxonomy (NCBI): domain Eukaryota; kingdom Metazoa; phylum Arthropoda; class Insecta; order Hemiptera; family Pseudococcidae; genus Pseudococcus; species Pseudococcus viburni. The sequence goes on from JAVBJF010000011.1 coordinate 2,446,605, forward strand.
ACGGGCCCCTCAGAAAAATTCGAAAAAATGGAGGTTTTGGGGGAAAATTCCCACAAGCAAAGGACTCATGGCAAAAATCTGAAACAAAGATATTTTGGGAGTAAAAAGTAAAAACTCCACTCTTAGATGCCTCATTCAGTTTTACCTGAAACTCAAAATTTCAGAGTCTTTTAGGCGATCGTAAAAACCTGATCCATAACTGGTACTGTACTGTACTAGGTACTTAGTCATCAGACTAAGTGCCAAAAAGTATTCATCCACTTTCCATTTCTTGGAAACAAAAAAATTGCTAGATAAAATGCTGGTACCGGTTCAGCATTCCCAAAAATGATCATTTTCAAATTACTTTTGTCACCTCCTGGCGCAGAACCCCACATCAAAAAATCAAGGAAATTTTGTGAACTAGATAAAATTCTGAGTTTTCTATTCAAATTTAGTTCTAACGTTTTAAGGAATTTCCAAGTTACATAAATCTTTGAACGAATCGGTTTTGTCGTCTCCTGGCGCAGAACCCCACATTAAAAAATCAAGGAAATACTATGTAGGTAGCTAGGTACTTAGGTTTTTGGTTTGAGTCCAGTTTTAGAGAATTTTGTCAAAACAAATTTAAAAGAATCCTAAATATTACAGACTTGAAAAAAAACACTGTTCCAGCATAAAGACAACACAAGAAAAAAAAGTGCACCACACCGATAGAAATCGTCCTCAGCGCGAGTACATTTAGACTCCCTACCTGCAGTTTCGGCATTTTTAGACCAGAATACAGTGTTAATTAAAAGTTTGAATCCTTGTGATTGGTCAAATTTTCTAGTTTGACAATGCACAAAAAAAAGGAAGTTCGCTATTATGACACAGTGTGTCTAGTTCTAATTTGGGCTATCAGTTCTATTTTGATGTCCTTTCCATATTATTGAATCTCGCTAGGGTCAAAACTGTCATTACTTTTAAAATCCGAGGGAGAAAAAAGTCCCTCAAATTTGAGATCTCTCAACTCTTGTTTTTGTGTATTTCCCTCAAAACTGCTTAAAAATCACATTTTTACAAATTTACATAACCCGACGACTTACCAACCAAATTTTTATTACAATTCGAACTCTAAGTACGGGTAGATCAACATGTATGGTAATTTACCCGTACCTCAAATTTTAAGGACTTTGTACCCCCTCGGATTTTGAAATTAATGACATTTTTTAACTCAGTGGAATTCGATCATATGGAAGTTACACCAAAATAGGACCAATTGCTCAATTTTGGAAAATGGGGGGGGGGGGTGAATCCTACTTTGAGCCTCTCTCCTCCCCCTGTTTTGGGGTTAGGCGATTCCATTTCGGGCTCAAAAATTTTCTTATGAAGTTATTGTTCTCCATACCAAATTTCACGCATCTATCATCGTTTGCCATTTACTTGCAGTTTGCCACTGGACTGCAGGAAACCCTATTTTCGGTAACGATATATGTTTTTTTTTTAATCATTCTAGTTGGTTAGGATGGATTTGGACGGTTTGAACATTCATTATATCCTTCAAGGATTACCATGGATGAAATATGCGCTTTATCCAAGAACAGAATTAAATGTCTTCTACATAGCATTAGACTTGAAAGAAAAACGATTGTACTGGATGAACGACAAGAATGGAACTATTTCCAGTTCAACTTACTATGGTGTAGATCGAAAAATTCACTTAAAACTCGATCAACATGATGCAGAAAAGTATGCCGAAATGCCTTCACATATCGCTTTTCTTTCGGGTATTCCTTACTGGATTGACACCAACCAAGAAGTATGTATACTCATTACTCACACTATCACACAAAATCATGAGAACTCCAGTTGCGGCCCTTGAAATGGTATATGTTTTTTCAACGATTGCGGCCGATTCTTACAGGTCTGGTCGAACCAAAAGAAGGGCAAGGAAACAGCTTGCCTCTCCAATATTTGAAAATTTGAGTTTTAATCGGAAATTCTTTGTTTGCATTTGAAATATTGGTTTCAGACTTTCAGTCCTTTAGCAGTAATCCGTCCTAAAATCTAAAAATCAGCAATCACGTCGTCGATTGAGAATTTTTTAAACTGATTATTCAACAAAAAATTTGTGAAAATTACTTCTTTAAAATCATGTCAACAATTTCTTAAAATTATTTTTTCTCGAAAATCGAAAATAAATTTTTGTATAGATACCTGGCATGCAAAAAGAGCAGAAAAATGGGCAGAAAAGAGCAGAAAAATGGGCAGAAAAGAGCAGAAATTCTCACTGTCTGCTCCTTTGGACCCCTGTTGTGTGTGCATCACGCATCGGAAGGTCAGAAAGGAGCAGAATTTGTCTGCTCTTTTTGCACGCTGAGTACCTGCCTAAATTTTCAAAATTATGTTTTGAAAAATTTCTAAGATTCATTGGGAACAGAGATGTAAGGTATTTTATTCACGTATAATACAGCTGTATAATACGCGTATAATACCGTATTATACAAAAATAAAATACAGTATAATACCGTATTATACATATTTTATTAAATTTTGATTAAAATCGTTTAAAAATCAGTGTGTGTTCAAAGAAATTTTGAAAAATTAAACATTTTATGTAAGTTTGAGACTTTTTTAATGATAATTTTGTAATTTTTGGTATTTTACTCCATTTTTGTGCTCATTTGCTCTGCGCATGCGCACTGTGGAAAAATAGGGTTGGAGTGGGAGTTTGAATCAGAATAAATTACCATTAAAATCAAAGTGGTATAGATAAAACAAGTGTACGCACTCTGAAATGACCTTGACGGAAATCTATGTTAGAGCTAAACTATCCGCCTGCAGCGCTGGCTGTCTATTGCGATGGAAAATTACATTGGTTTAAATGGGAGAATATGCATCTCAAAATTTTTGAATCGTTAAGGAGGGTAATTTTCATAATTTTTAGATTCGATCTTATGTAAAATTCACCGAGCTTTCCGATGGTGTAATTACTTTTTGATTATGTGCGATAGTTTTCAAAAAAATTGAAATAAACAATAAAAAAAACTGAAAAATCTAGTCTACAATCTACAACACCTTGCTGTTTATCTCAATTTTTTTCGAAAACTATCGCACAAAATCAAAAAGTAATTACACCATCGGAAAGCTCGGTGAATTTTACATAAGATCGAATCTAAAAATTATGAAAATTACCCTCCTTAACGATTCAAAAATTTTGAGATGCACATTCTCCCATTTAAACCAATGTAATTTTCCATCGCAATTGGCAGTCAACACTGTAGTGGGATAAATTAACTCTAACATACTTTCGCGCCACGGCCAGAACACGGCGGCTTATGGGAGTGCATACACTTGTTTTATCTATACCACTTTGATTAAAATACCGTATTATACGGTATTATATGTATAATACCGCCGTATAATACCAAAAAAATAAAATACCGTATTTTTACATCTCTGATTGGGAAAACAATAAATTTATTTTCTAAAAATTTTCAAACTTTTTCCAAAAATATTTTTAAAAATATCAAACTTTAATGTTTGTATATTTCTATGCCTAAGATTCATTTTTCAAAAAAATTTCAAAATGTTCTCAACAAGCATAAATTTCCAAAATTCTTTTTCCAATAAAATTCTAGAATCAATTTTTTACAATATTGTTCAAAAGAATTCTGCAAAAGAATTCAAAATTTCTTTAAACAAGCTGTTACTGAAATTACTTTTTCAAAAAACTCTAAAATCAATTCTTTGAAAAATTGTTCAGTCTTATTTTTAGCAAAAAACAAAGTAGGTACCTATACATATTGTTCAAAAATTTTTTGAGTGTGTAATTACATTTTAAAAAGGTACCTACCTACAAACTTTTCAATTTTTTTTACAAATCAATATTACTTAAATATTTATTCTTCTAAAATTGTTCAAAATCTGTTCCTGAAAACATTTTAAAAACATTTGTTTTCTGAGACCTTTTTGTTTTTACAACTCGATTCTAATAATGTGAGCGTTTTCATCATTTGAGATTTCCAACAATGAATACCATTTCCAGGTTCAGACCTCAAGTTCAATATATACAGTTCAAGTACCCCATAAAATGACCTACACTTTTGAGCAGGTGTTTACTCGCATGTACAAAAATAAGATGATAGGGACCTATAATTTAGAAAGAAAATGGTCAATAGGTAATCAGAAGAATAAATTTGAGCAATGCCAGTGACAGTGAAGTGATCACGGAAGCTGCAGCTAGAAAAATGTTCTTTATCAACTCGGTCAACTGTGATTTAACTGCTCAAAGCCAGGCAACAAATCCGTGTGATACAGGGAATGGCGGATGTCAACACTTGTGTATTTTATCCCGCAGCAGTGAAAGTTCTTACAGATGTTTTTGCAATGTCGGTTATGAACTTGCCGCAGATGGCAAGTCGTGTATTCCACCAACCAAGTTTATTATGTTTACTCAGGTTTTTTGCTCATTGTCTCTTTTTACCACTGACTCGCTTTTCTTCAAAATTCAATGTTTATTTGTTGATTTTAGTATGGATATGTCAGAGGCATTAATTGGAGAGAAGATATGAAACAATACATTGAAGTCTTTGATCGTTTGAAACCTAGACAAACTTTTTGTTCCAACTTTGATGTGGATACCAAAAAGGGTGTATTTTACCAACCAAGTCAATATGTGATGTGGAATAAGGAAATGAGGTTAACGACCAAAAACTCATTTTTGAGTTAATAGTGGTTCTGGGTACTTTCGACCCTTAAAAAACGATTGAGACAGGTTTCAGACCCTCAGGAGGCTTTCTTCCCCCTCAAAAACTAAAATTTGAAGAAGTACTTTTTTATTCATAGCTATCGGCGATTTTTGGAATGATGAAATGAGGTTAAGGAAACGTACCGATTGGAAAAAACTAATGCCGCCATTGAATTCGCCATGTCCGAATACCCCATCCTAGACACCTCTCACGTCGATCGGAGACAAAAAATTAATGAGAGGACACAACAAAATGTAGAAAAATTCTCACTAAAAAAAACGTACTAAAACTTTAAATGCAATTTCCCAGAAACGAGTTTTTGGTCGTTAACCTCATTTCCTTATTCCACATCACATATGGTGATTTACAACGTGTTGATTTGCATAGCGGAAAACACGAGAGGTTCCTACCCGAATTGCGTGCTAATGTTGCTGCCTTTGACTGGGTGACCAAAAATCTGTACTTTATCAATCAGTACAGTCTATTTGAAGAAGACACATTCTTGAGGGTGTTGAATACAAAAAATCCAACTTGCAGTAAAATTTTGGGTACAGGAAAATGGACACAATCTGGTTTAGCAGTTCATCCCAACAGAGGCTATGTCTACTATCAAGAGACTATAACCAATGTAAGACGAGTATTCACAGATGGTTCAAACTCTACTTTATTGCTTGAAAAGAGTAAACGAATATCATGTATTACTATTGATTACATGGAGGATAAATTGTATTGGGTTGAAACTGGAACTAACCCAGAGGTAGATAAAAACCACACAATAATTAATTTACTTACATTATTTTCTTCTAGGCATCATTCCTAATTTTCCTTCACGACTTAATTACAGGATTTTAGTTTTGTGGATGTGATCTATTGCTCAAATTTAGATGGAATGAATATAGAAAAAGTTGAAACACATTTCTTATATTGGCCTACAATGATGAGGATTCAAGGAGACTGGATTTACATCATAAACAACTATAAAGAAAGTTTGAACAGAGTACCCAAAAAAGGTGGCCAATTGGAACCATTAATAACATCTTCCCACACTTGCAGTTTACAAATTTTTGATCCTTCGATTCAAACAATAAGGAGCAATCACCCATGCAGTTGCGATGAGAACCCATGTGATAAATTCTGCTTTGCTGTACCACTGACAGAGAGAGATGAGGGTTTGAAACGTGTTTGTGGATGTCCTTATGGCGAAAAATTAGCAGATAATGGAAGAACGTGTATTGACAATAGCAAAGAGGAACCGCCTATAGTTTTTAATGCGAGTTTGTGGTAGCTGCCTAATGGGCCCCAATTTTTACTTTTTAAGCCAATTTATCCGTTATTTGTCAATATTTTATGGTAAATAAATTTATTCATTGTTCATTTGTCAATGTTATGCTACAGAGTATCCCTACAGTTCACTCTGGAATTCACAAAATGTGAGAATAGTGGATGTGCATGAAGCGCCAGCCTTAAGGGGGGAAAGGCAAAGGGGCAACTTACTTCACAACATCTGAAAAATTTTGTGTTTTATTAGAAAAATATCTGATCAAGTCAGAAAATTTTGTTGTACCTAGTCCCAAAAGTAACAATTCATTTTTTAAAAAAGCAAAATTGTTGATTATTTTACAAAAAAGTGACTATACTCGTACTGATGGGACATATTTCACCCTACAGCATACAAAGTAAGTTGGACATGGGGGAGGAGAGTTAGATATGTTGGTAAGGACCTCTTCATCTACAGAATCTCTCTCTAAAGATCTGTAGAATTTCGTCAGACTCAGAATAAATCCCCATTTTTTTTACATATTCTTCTGAGGCTTAAGGGTAAGGTACCCCATTATCGCCTACTGCCCAATGTCGACCACCTCGTCTATCTCCGGCGCTATGGGCGATAGCAAGCCGAAATTTTTTTTTCATATTCTTCATCGAAAATCCGAAAAAATAAGACCACTCCGACATCCTGAAAGCCAAAAATCGCAGAGAAAAATAGAAAAGAAGAATTCGGAAGGCCAAAAACTTTTTTTTAGCAATTGCTTGCACGCCTTGGAATTCTTTCTTGAAATTATTGAATTAAATGTTTCTAATATTTTTGTAATTGAAAAAGTTCGAAGTTTCTGATGTAATTATCACATTTTAATGATGTAATTATCACATTTTAATGATGTAATTATCACATTTTAATAATTACAACTTTAAGTTAGAAAAAAATCACTCAAAGTTCATTTTTATGGTGTGCCCCATTATCGACCACCTATAAATCTTATGTAATTTGTTGTTTTTAAGCGATTTTGTTTTTTTCAATTTTCTCGAATTTTGGTCGTAGGGTTGTCATTTTGGTCTCAAATTGTTCATCTGTGAAAGAGGAACACAAAAAAAATGTTTTCCAGTAGATTTCGTTCATACCGGACAAAATCAGTCGGTGGTCGATATTATCAACCCAAAATTTCGACTTCGCATTTTGACATGTCTCAGAAAAAAATTCCTAAAAAATACTAAATTTTTTCGGATGACCACGGAGCTTTCCAAAATTGTAGGAGAAGGATGTAGGTATCCATTAAGCCATCAATCACATTTCCAACTCTTATACTTTTGAAATGACGAGGCCTCAACAAAAATTGGTCGATAATGGGGTACCTTACCCTTATGTAATTTTTTGCAATAATTTTTATCAATATAGACATAATTTTTATTTTTTATATAATGAATGATACAATTAGGTACATACTTGAAAATTTTTTATAGGAATCTATTTTACTGGAACCACTTTGCAAGCTGAATTTTATGTGGTTAATTATGAAAAAAAATGAGTAAAAATGACAAAATGACTGCATAAAATATGCCCAAAAACATTATGAGCAAAAAAAAAGTTGAAATATGTAAAAATATGTGTTTATACCCAAAATATGCAAAAATATGTGTCAACACATGGAGCTCAAAATACTCAGAATTTTCTGAATTGTAAAGGAACCATTGATATGCACGATACAAATGCTCATAGGAGAATATGTTTTTACGTACATATCCAGTCCTTGATCATAACATAGAAATCATACCCAGTTATCCAGTAACTATTAACCATTTAATAAATCTGAAGTTGGTTAGCTCTATTTGTGAAACAGTAAGAAGAGTAACAGTGAACACACAACCAGTCTACTATGAATCATGAGGTTTGAGATTGTAGAACAAATTGTATGAAATAAAAAACTGTTGTCACAAGGAAGGATGATTTTCAAAAAGGTAATTGAAATTATTAAGGCCTACCTTAATTTTCAAAGGATGTCTTCAAGAAGATAGTAGCAATCGTATCCATCTACAGAACAAGGAATTAAAGGTGGTTCTTCTTTGATATTGTCCGCACACGATGTTTCATCATCTGCCAATTTTTCACCATAAGGACATCCACAGACACGTTCCAAACTCTCATTTTTCCCCATCTTTGGCACAGCAAAACAGAATTTTTCACAAGTATTCTCACTGCTTACACATGGGTGATCACTTCTTGTTGTTTGAATCAAAGTATCAAAAATTCGTAACCCACATAAATAGTCAGATGTGGTTAATTGTTCCAATTCTCCGCCAGTTTTGGGTACTAAATTCAAACTTTGTTCACGGTTGTTAATAATGTAAATCCAGTCTCCTTGAATCATCATCATGGAAGGCATGTATAAAAAGTTTGTTTTGACTTCCATTACATTCTTACCATCCAAATTTGAGCGGTACATTACACTTCCTACTTCCTGCAACAAAATCATAATGGAAAATTAATATATGATTCTAACAAGAAGTGATGTTGAATGGGTAATTATTCTACCAGCAGTTCGATCCAAAAAAGTTTTTGTTCAATGTAATCAACAGCAATGCAGGTAATCCATTTGTTATTTTTATACAATAAGGTCAAATTTGAACCATCTGTGTGTATTCTTCTGATGGTATTTTCTTCAAGAAAGTAGACATAACCTCTGTTTGGATGAACCACTAGTCCTGAATTGAACCATTTTCTTTTTGCTAAAATTTTACTGTAAGTTGGATTTTTCAAATTCAATACCCTCAAAAGTGTGCCATCTGCATAGTACTGATTGAAGTAGTACAGATTCCTACTCGCCCAGTCATAAGCTACATCACAAGCTACAGTAGCCAGGGAATCAGATTGTACAATTACTTTTCTTCTATTGTCCAAATCAAAGCTTTGTAAAGTGTGATTACCACTATTTGATAAATAAAATATTCCTTCTCTTGCATCCACATCAAAGTGGGCACCTCTGCCTACAATATGTTTCAAAGGATCCAAGACATCAATGTGTTGTTTTATATCCTCTCTCCAATGGATGCCTCTGATAAATGTGTGCTGAATTTAAGAAATAAAAATTATATTGTCAAGATTCTTCTGCTAATACAGTACGACCCAAAAGTCATGTCCACTTTTAATGTAACAACTGAAAAAAAAGTAGGATGGTTGAAACAACATAGCCTTTCTAGCAATGAGTAAGATTACTCTTTGATAGAAAGAAAGACAACACTTTTTCAACCATCATCTCTTTTTAGTTTTGAGATTATAAAAACAGACAAGACTTTTGAGTTATACTGTATATCAGCTATGAAAATAGTTCAGAAAGAATTGATAGTAAACCTGAGTAAACGCAATGAACTGTGTTGGTTGAATACATGACTTGCCATCCTTGGCAAGATCATAACCAACCTTGCAAAGGCACCTATACTTCTCACTGCTATGGGATTGAATACACAAGTGTTGACATCCACCATTCTTTTTGTTGCAGGGATTTGTTGTCTGGGGCTGATCGGTCAAATTACAATTGACCGAATTAATGAAGATTATTTTTTCTGTCTTTCCTTCATAGATTAGTTCTTCATATGCAATGCTCAAATTCAGTCTTCTAATTACCTGTGTAATTAATATTAATGTTACAAATAATAACTATGTGTGTGTTCACGCTTCTCATACTTTCTAGGTGGGTTTATATCGTACTTACAGTTTGGTTTGTGTCATAATGGATCCAGTATGGGATATCTGATAGAAAAGCAATGCGTGATGGGTTTTCAAATTTGTCTGCCTGAAGCGTATCTAGTCGAATGGAGTGAAAAATTATTTTTGGTGGGCTTCCAAATTTTTGTATCTCAAATGTGTCTTTAGTGAGTTGCATGTGACGTATTTGTTCTGTACCATCGTAGGTTGAACTGAAAATACTTTCATGATTCGCGCTCACCCAGTATACTCGTTTTTCCTTCAAATGTAATGCAATGCAGATGATTCTTATGTCCGAAGATCTTTGAAGGATATAGTAAATATTTGACCCATCCAAATCCATCCTAATCAACTGAAATGAGAAAAAAATAGGTATATCCAGTAGGGTGACCATTCAAAAAAAAATTGGGATCTCCTCTTCCCCCCCCCCCCCAGTCTGATGCCATTTCATTACGAAGTAATGTACACAATTTCAGTGTGATAGATACATATTAACCACCCCTCAAAGCCCATAGTCATGCTACTTCACTACTGAAGTTAAATAACAAAACACTGAAATCACCCATAGTGACGCGACGATATGAAAATTATGCCAATGGCGTACAAATGAAGATAGAAATTTCCAGTTTGCTGTGTTTCATTCCTTTTAAAATTTCGAATTGAAGTAGCCATTTTTTAATTTATTTGCCTGGGGGGGGGGCGCAAAAGATAAATACACAGTGTGAATGAAAAAAAACTGTAAAATTTGATCAAAATATTTCAAACAGATTTTTTAGGGGGAAAAAATGAAAATTTGGTTTCAGGAGTATTCAGAGCTTCTGAATTCAGTTCTGGGGTAATTTTGACTTCGAACTATATAATCAGTACCCAAACGGGTAGAGAGAGGTGATGATGATGGTGGTGGGAGGGAGGGAGTTTGTGGGGGGGGTACTGTATTCCTCTGTATTTCACTTCCCGACGCCACTGGGTAGATACAGGGAGTTCCACGAATCGTCTGCCAAATCTAATTTTTTGAAAATAACCGGGTAGGTACCACTAAAAAAAACGTGGGATGAACACGTTGCCTATTTTGAAAATCGAAGAGGCTTGCTGGTTATAAAAAAATCACGTAAAATTTTTTTTCAATCATTGGAATGGATAGTACTTTGAAAATTAAACGAATTTTCTTCTTATGGGCTTTTGCCTAGTTTTGAAATTGAAGGGACTACAAAAAAAATTGTCCAAAAAAAAATCCGAAAAAATTACCTAATCAAGGGAATGGAAAGTACGTCGAAAACTGAAAAAAATTGTTATAAAGACTTTTTGTCTAACATCAAAAATGAAGGAGATATGGGCCAGTCAAAATTGAGAAAATTTGAAAATTTTTTGAAGCCCATTTATTTTGAGTGATCCGTAGCCCCTTCATTTTTGATGTTAGGCAAAAAGTGTTTATAACAATTTTTTTCAGTTTTCGACGTACTATCCATTCCCTTGATTAGATCATTTCTTAGGATTTTTTTGGACAATTTTTTTTGTAGTTCCTTCAATTTCAAATTTAGGCAAAAAGCCATAAGAAGAAAATTTGTTCAATTTTCAAAGTACTATCCATTCCCATGATTGAAAAAAAAATTTACGTGATTTTTTTATAACCAGCATTTGCCCCCTAAATTTTCAAAATGGGCAACGTGTTCATCCCAAGTTTTTTTTAGTGGTACCCGGTTATATCCAAAACATATTAGGTTTGGCAGACGATTCATGAAACACCCTGTATATCTTTGCTGAAAGTTGGTTTTCTTTATATTTGTGCATAGATAAGAGTGAAAAGATGAAGTTATGAACCTCTGATTGACCGAGGACGAACAAATATCCCTCATTTGGATCGATTGCTATGTTCTTGATAGAGGGCAGTTTTTCACTTCGAACAATTCCACGATTACCATTGTTCAGGTCGACTACCTCGATCGTTTTTAATACGTCGTTACCCATGTACAGCTTATCGGTTACAAAGTCCAATGCGAGACTTTTTAGTCCCGATACTTGGTCCTCAAATATTACGCTAGTCGACTGTGACTCGAAATATTCGCGTGCTTGAATTTTCGAAGACTCGTCGATCCAGTATAGAGTTTTTCTCTTGCAGCTGAAAACTGGACTCTTGGGTTCTAACGATGTAACAAGTTCGATCAATTTTCCATCATTTGGATTTAAAATATTTATTCGATTTTCCTCTATTAAAATAAGTCCAGTCAGATTTTCTGGATTCTGCAATACGTTTTCTTCATTGAATTGTATTTCTGAAATTAAATATATATATTTTTTTTTTAGGTACTTCATGTTAGCGGTATAAGTATCTGTGGTACCTTACCGGTACCTGAAAGGGTTGACCAATTGTTTAAAACCAAGAAAAAAACAATCCGGACCGCGCGAATCATTTCAATCGTTCAGCATTCAACTCTTTTTTACGTCTTATCACCAACTGAAAGAGGGAAACTGGAGAATGATGAAATAAACAATTTCGAATTTCGTTGTCGGTTGTATTCTAAACGGTCGAATTTGCACATGATTATGAATAATATTCAATAATTTGAGCAAATTCAACCGTGTAGAATACAACCGACAACGAAATTCGAAATTGTTTATTTCATCACTCTCCAGTTTCCCTCTTTCAGTTGGTGATAAGACGTAAAAAAGAGTTGAACGCTGAACGACTGAAATGATTCGCGCGGTCCGGATTCTTGTTTTGAACATGTTTTTTTTATAGGTATTCAGTTGTTTTATTTGAAAAACATGTTTTTTTTACATAAAATTGAATGAAATTTATAGTATCTGTATTTTGAAACGGCGTGCAAAATACGTACTAAAATTGCCTCCTCCCCCCCAATTACGATCGCCTATAATACCTACATCAAACGTCGCACCATCAAAAAAATTGTGGTAATATATTTTAAAAAAAATAATTTTTCGAAATTAGGACTTGTGGCAAAATTATGTGATTTTACTGGAAAAAATTGAATAAGTAATTTGTATTTTCACAATACCTACTTGGCTTTTGAAATTCGAGAAAAAATAGACGAAAAACTTGCATAAATGAACTTTTACTATCTACCATTAAATTCAAGACTAAATTTGATTATTTTTCATTTTTTTCTCGATATATGACGTTTGGTGTGATAAAAGGGGTCTGTTTCAACCGAGTTTTCTCGCATTTCTACGAAGTTGAGCAAAAAATATGTGAAAACATTTTTTGTCAGAATTATGATCAGATTTATTTTTTAATTCAACTTTTTTTTGTATCTCAATTAAGGTGTGTGTTATAGATGAAAAACTGGTTTTGGGGGCAAAAATGTGGATTTTCGTGGGGAGCAGCAACAGGGAGATTTTTGGCGAAAAGTTAGGGGTTGTTAGGGACACCGTTGGCTACAATATTTCGCAAGAAAAATTGGCCGAAACTTACCTTCAGTTAACATGGTTTTTTGTTCTAATTTGCCTGGACTACTAGTGGAAGGTTTAACATTTTTCAAACGTACAAAATGTAGTGTTCAGTGGCGTCGGAAGCTTTTTTTTTGGGAGGGTGCAAAGTGAGTACAAAAACTAGGAATAACAGAAGGATTTTCGGGGGAGGGGGCAAAAAGGAACCTTTCTCGCACTGTTGACTCAAATAATATATACAATTGTGATTTTGTTCATGCCCGAGCGAAGCGAGGGCGAAGCTTTGAAAAAATTGAGCGTTTAATGCCCTAAAAAGACCTATTTTCATGTTTTAATGCTTCAAAAATTTCAATTTGATGCAATTTGGGGGGGGGGTGCAAATGATACTTTGCACCCCAGCCAGAATTGGGGGGGTGCAGTGCACCCACTGAACCCCACCTTCCGACGCCACTGGTAGTGTTGATCACATTGAACCTGTTCTCGTCCCTTCCATAAGCAAAGCAGTAAAGAAATACGATTTTGGGGGGAGGGGGTTGGTTAGAGCCTGGTAAAGAGGGTCGGATGAATTCTACACCCCATAATCAGTGAGAATCGATATGTCACACAATATTTTCATTTCTTAGTTAGCTTTCTTTTTCCCAAAATTGAAGGGGGACTAGGGGCACTGAAGAGTCAAATCCAAAATATTTGAACTCGGTGCTTTCAAAAAACTAACAAACATTTTTTTTCGAATTTTGACCTTACCAAGGGGATGATAGAGGGGTTCAAAAGAGTCGGATGAAGATACTGAGTAGAAATCGATGTGTTGCTTCACTTTTTATATTTTTTTTAAATTTTGGTCAAAATTAGGGACTTCTGCTCCCCCTTCCCCACGGAGGTGTTGAGATCTCAATAATATTTCGAAAACTAAACGTCCTAGAAAAGAAATGAACTTTACAGAAAATAAATTTTACGCTTTACAATTTACATTCCATTCATTTTTTTCGTATCACCCTTTCTTTAAATACCTTGAAAATCGACTTCAAGTGTTAAAAATTATCAAAACATCTAAAACGAATTTTCAACAAAAACTTAAAAATTATGAAAAATCTTGACGTGGTAGAGAAAAACGTTGCTTGTATTCGAACTTAGCCCTAGAAAATAGGATACCTACAATCACTAATAACGTCAATGTAAACGGACATAGTCAAGTACTCACTAAGTGAAATAAGAACACAGTATATAGAAAAGGTATGGTCGTATATTTAGCCAACAAAATATACAAGCCAAGAGCACTGGTCCTTACACCTACGTGTACATAAACTATATGATATCCTACGTGGTAACTAAACTAACTTAGAACCTACGTAGCTCACTACCTTTGCCACCACCACTTCGTAGTGGGAGGCGTCAGGAGTGATTACTTCGGTCTCGGAAGGAACGACGTTAGCACAACACAAGTGGTGACTAACTCTTGTCGTTTTCACTCCCTCCAAATTTGTAAATTACCTTCGGTAGTTTATAAATTTTCTTTCTTCGGTAGCAGGTGGAGGCCCAAGCGAAATATAACTTAAAATCTTATCTTCGAAAATACAAAATAACATGAACACATAATAAAGGAACTTTCGTATATCACTTCTATGAACACATAAATTTACCCCTTCTTTGGGCTATAAGTAAATAATATCTTCTTTGGTAACAAATAAAATTTCTTCTAAATTCAACTTTCGGTTTATTCAAAGATGATCTCGTGATCGGGTGATCGTAAGAGATCTTCTTCGTCTTCTTCATTTAGAACTTCATCTTCGGTATTTTGCTGCTCACTTTCTATTCTTTCGGTCAAATTACATTCGATTCTCCTCCGTCGCTTGGCCTTCGCCTGTGAACGACATTGATCAAGAGTGGTCTTGGATTCATAAGCCAGTTGGCTTAGAACACGACGCATTGTTGCCAATTCTTCGGTATTAGGCAGTTTTAAATCTTCGGCTATGAGGAGTAATTCTGTGAGAGCTTCTATCGATTTTTGTATACTTCGGTTTCCTGTAACAGAAATAAAACTTTCGGTTAGTTCATTCGGTATTTTTATTTTTATTTATAACTTCATCTATCGGTACTACTAATTTATTTCTTAGTTTTACAAATGGTTCTTTCGGTAATGGTTTTGTAAGTATATCTGCATCTTGGTCTTTCGTACTGACCCAAGTGACTATTGCCTTGTCATTCAAGACATGATCAAGTATATTATGCATTTTAACATCGGGTATATGTCTTAAAGACGGTGTGCCTGGTTTTTGCGTACATTTATTTGCTGATGAGTTATCACCAATCAAATTAATGGGCATACATTCGGTTCCAGTTGCACGCTTTAAAATTGCATTTGTCGCAGTTGCTTCTTGCAAAGCTGCATTTAACGCTACGTACTCGGCTTCACATGTCGACGTGGAAACATTACCTTGTCGCTTACTCGACCAGGCGACAATGTCTCCATACAATCGAATGATAATGCCGGTCGTTGCCTTTCGGGTATCAACATCATCACCGTGGCTTGCATCAGCATAACCAACGATTCCATCTTCGGTACTAGTAAATTTCAATCCAAATAACTTCGTTCCTATTAAATATTTAAATATTCTTTTCACTTGCTCCCAATCGTGTCTCGATGGGTTTATTTGCTTTCGGCTTAAATAGTGTACTGTGTACATAATGTCTGGCCTCGTGCCATTCGCAAGGTACATTAAACTTCCGATTGCCTCCTTATAAGGAAAAGGCGCTTCATCGTATTGTCTCGCTTTTTCAATTATTTTCATTTGTTTTCTTTCTTTTCGGTTTTTAGGCTCCATTCCTGCTAATAGTAAATTCGTCAAAATTTTCGCTTTATCATTTCGGTTTTGAGGGATCATCGGTATCGGGTATTCTTTCGCTTCGATCATATTAAATCTTTTCAAAATTTCCACCGTATAATCTTTCTGGTGTATATAAATTATTCTTTCGGCTTTGCTTCGGATTATTTCAACTCCAACAAATTTCTTCGGCTCACCGAGGTTTATAATTTCAATTTCTTTCAACAACAAATCTAAAATCTTCATCATAAATTCTGCATCGTTTCCAGCAAACAAAATGTCATCGACATATAGTATGAGGAAAACTTGCACATTTTTATTTCGCAGCCAGTAAATACAAGGATCATTAATGTCCTGTTTAAATCCTAATTTTTGCATCAATCGGTTAAAATGTTCATTCCATCTCTTCGGGCTTTGTTTTAAACCATAATGGCTTTTTCACAACCAAATTTTCTTCCTTTCTAACTTCGGCATTCATCGGGAATTGTTTTGGAAATTTCCCCATAAACGTTCTATCGGTCAGCTCTCCGGTAGGAATGCTGTTTTTAAACATCTACATGGATTTTGCTTCTAAATTAAATCGGTTTTTATGAACTAAAGGCCCTTCTATTGTTGCTATCCTCAACCTGGGATATAAACTTCCGCCGAGGGAAACGATCGTGTATTTTATACCCTCTAGCTACTAATCCTTCTTGTTCTTATTCTTCCCGCCTGTAATCTAAAAATTTCCCTTTTTTTGTTTTTCTTCCGTTTGGTAACCTTTGTGAATTTTTATTATTTGCTTTTTGGGCAATATAATTTCGGTCCACTTCTTCGTAAAATCGTGTTTATCTAATGAGTTCAAATTCTTCGGTCCATTGTTTCTTCCAAAATTTCTTTCTCCGGTCCGCAAGAGCCTCACTTACTGTGATTGGGTCTCCTGCTAAACCTGCAATGAGTGCGAATGCTTGTAAGTCATCCACTGGTGCCGTGAGCGCCAGGTATGTCCTTAAGCGTTGCAACTCGTTTTCAAAGTGTTTCTTTATATCAATTGCATCTTTATCGATTTCTATCTTTTCTTCGGCTTTCAGTGCTCTCTTCGGCTTTTTCACTTCGGATACTCCCTCCTTCTTTTTCAAATTAACTTCGGTTTTGGCTTTCTTCGGTCTACCTCGTTTTCGTTTTGGGATGATTTCTGACGTAGATGGAGTAGTGATCTGATCAGTCAAATCTTGTTTGCTGTCAGTCGCTCCCTCCTTCTTTTTGACAGGTATCTTTCCCGTTTTATTTATCGGTAATTTCTTTCCGTTTTCATCTCTTCGGTATATTGAATCAAATTCTTTCAACCATTCTTTTTCATCCATTTCGGGCTCTAAATCTTCTGTCGGTAACCCCGTTAAATGTTTATAAGTTTTTCGTTTCTCTCGGTCTGGCGTGTTTAATGCGAATTATTTTCTTCGACTTCGGTAACATGACTTTGTAGCCTGTTGATGTGTATCCAACTAAAATTCCGTAAATTCCTTTCGGCTCAACTTTACTCAGCGGTCCTAGTCGTTTAACGTACATTAGTGACCCAAATCTTCGGATATGTTCAATTCTCATGTTTATGTCGGGGAAAATTTTCCGGATTGGATAATCATATTTGATTCCTGCATGCGGCGTTCGGTTGTACATGTGTATCGCTGCCCCCTAAGCTCTCCCACAACACAGAGGAAAGGCCCCTGAGTCAACGACATCCCCGGACTCTCCCCAAAAATCTTTGAAAAAACCTTTCGCTTTTCCTTTGGGTTTTTGGGGGGGTTTCGGGTGGCAGAGGGTTTAAACTGATCTAAAATTTCCCCGCAAATTTGCATTTTGAATTCCGCTCCTATATTTTTCTCCACCTTTAAATCAGATCAAAAATTTTCGGATAAAAAATTCATTGTCGCACGGTCATACTCATAAAAATGCCCTGGGAACATTCTAAAACTTTTCCGCAGCATAAACCCTTTTTTGTGCATAAACGTCCCAAATCGCAAAGGATTTGTAATCGTCGATAAACTAATGATGTGCGGGAAATCGGGTTTCTAAAGGGTTTCGGCGTTTGGACCCCAAAATCGATGAAATGGTATAAAACGGTCCAAATTTGCTCTTGGGCGTTTTTCCCTTAAAAGGGAATTTTTCTTCATATTTGCGATATTACAAACGTCACATCTTCCGATTCTTCTTCGGCTCAAAGGTACTCCTTTTAATAAATTCGATTTTTGTTTTAGCTTTCGCATTTTCTCGTAATTCATGTGGCCCAATCGGTAATGCCATTTAATATCACTGTTTGCAAAATCTTCGAGATCGTCAGGTATTCCTTTCGGTTCAATATAAATTCCTTCATTCGGTTTCATTTTGTAATCTCTTGCAACTTCATACGCTAACGGTATATTATCGATTCTCTCGCGTTTATCAATTTTATCATTTTCATCTTCGATCGCATAAATTTTATAAATTTCTTTCTCTTCTTCTTCGGGCTCAATATTCATCGGTACATCTTTATTTTTCTTTCGGCTATTTTTCGATTTTAATCGTTTCGACTCCGGTTTTTCGGGTGAATTCGATCTTGATCGTTTATACATTCGGTTACGAGTTTTGGTGACTAATAACGTCGGGTTTGTATCACATTCGATTATAAAATACCAAAATGGTGATTTATATTTTCCTTCTAAAATACACTTTCGGGTTTTTCGATTTATAACTTTTGCATATCGGTTCGTTAAAATCACTTTGTGACCTTCGTCAACAAACATTCGGAGTGATAGTAAATTGTCAGAAACATTCGGTGCAAATAAAACATTGCTTAATTCTACTTTATTATTACAAATTATACTCTGCCCTCTGACGGAACCCTTCGTTGTAGTCTGAAGAGACGTACTTGGGTCTTTATTTATACCGTCAATGGTCATCGAGCATTCATGTCTATCTAATAAGTACATATTATCACGGAGCAGGTGCATTGTAGCCCCTGTATCTCCTATAAAAACTACTTGCTTACCTTCGGTTGCTGTTAAAGCCTTCTGATGATCGAATTCCGCCATGATCTTGTTTAAGTCAATTTGCATGCCTTCGTTTTGGTTTTGAGCCGTTTGAGCACGGGCTATGCCCGCTCTAATGACTTCAATACCATGACTGATGGCAGCATCGACGGAGTTCGGTTTTATCTTCGTTTTCGAATTATGGCTAAAAATTGGGGTAAAATTATTTTCAACTTCGGTTCCCCAGTCAAAATTACTTTCAGTCATTATATTTACCTGAGACGACGGTGCCGGCATCTGGCTATCGTTCACTCTCAGTACGGTACGCTTCGGTGATTCTTTTCGTTTCTTATCATCTTCGGTTTTCTTTGCTTTTGGCGCAATTTCTTCTTCGGTATAAAATTCTGAAAGAGGAGAATTTGTTAGATTCATCCTTTCGATCGGACACCTTGGTTTAGGAAAATTTTTAATTATAATTTTACTTTTATTACTTTCGGGTTTATTTTTCGATTCGTTCGGTTTTTCATCGCGTTTTTCATTTCGTTTTTCTTCGGGCGGCGGGAGCGACGTATCCGGCCTACTGCAACCGGGTTGCGGTTCAGGTTCGGTTGGTGTCGATTCCATATTTTGCAATTCTTCGGGCGTCAGGTAATCGCTGTACCGTTGACGTAAGTCTTCGAGTTCGGATCTGCAATTGGTAATCGCTTTTTCCAAATTTTTCAATTCGGCCATTTTCATCAAAATTTGTTGTTTGATACGCTTTTTATCTTCGGCAAACGTGCGTTCAAAATTTCGAATTCGTTCTTCTTCGGCTTGCAGTTCTTTTCTTCGCGCTTCGAGTAACCGTTTTTGCTCAGCTATTTGCCTTTGCATTGAAGTTTGCTCGATCGCTGCGACATTCGGTTGAGGCATTTCAAAATTTCTTTCGGTAGGCGGTACGGTCGATTGTACTTCGTTTGCCTGAGGCGGGGTAATACTTCGGCTTCTACGTTCGGATACTACACGCTCTCTGTACATTTGCCATTCGACAATTCTGTATTGAGCAGTATTTCGTTCGGTCGCCGGTATCGATCTGCTTCGCGGCGTCGTACTATCGGGCGATACGTAATTACTTCGATTTCCTGTTCAAACAAATCAGAAAATTTCAAATTACCTTCAAATATATACAAAATTTTCTTTCGGTCAATTTAAAGTTCGACAAATTTATTATTCGCCTGTTGCTTCGGTGTTGCATTTGCATTTGCATTAGACTGTTCGGTATTATTATTTTTATTCGGTTGTCGTTTACCGCCTCTCTTAAAATTTCTTCGGTTACCATTATTATTACCTCTCATTTGATTATTTTGAAAATTATTATTATTATTTACATTCGGTACATTCGGGAATTGATTAAAATTTTGGTAGTTCGCATTCGGTTGAAAATTCGGTTGAAAATTCGGGATCTGTCCTTGAAAATAAGGATTCATCCCCTGATTTGGATCAAAATTTTGATACGTATACTTTCGGTTATAGCTATTATATCTATTATTACTAAATCTTCGAAATGGTCTGCTGCCTCTTGTTGGAGGTGCATATTTACCTTGGTATCCAAACGGATGCTGTCTTTCAACCGGTACGTTGCAATCTTTACGGAGATGCCCCGTTTTCATGCAAGCGTAGCATCGAATCGGTTGGTCACAGTCTCGCTCAAGGTGTTTCAGTGACATACAATGGTTGCACTTCTTCGGTGGACCTTTCGTTTGGAACTTCGGGCGGGATAAGCTTCGGCCATTATTTGCGCGTCCTCGGGAGCTCGAGCGACCACGACTGAACTTCGCTTGCTGCGGTCCTTTTTCGTTTGCTTTTTGTTCATTTTTCTCGAATTCGCTATCATTTTGAAAGCTTCTTTCGGACCCAAAATCTTCATCTTCTTCTTCGGATTGACCATCAAAGTAGTCAGAATCGTTATCACGATTTTCCTTCTCCTCCGCTCTTTTTGACTCGGAGATCCTTTTCTTCGGTACTTCTTTCTTTTTATAACTTCGTTTCTGTTTCTTTTTCTTCGGTTCACCGTCATCTTCCGATTGGTACGAGTCTGACGATTCGTTCCTCATCGTTGGACGTTTCTTTTTCTTTGGCTTGGCTTTATTATCAACTTTCGGTGCTTCATAACTAGCAGATTTATTAAATTCTACTAATTGCATAGCTCTTGCCATTTGTTCATCGGTTACCATAGGTTCTATCGGTTTCTGAACAGGTTTACTTTTCTGTTTCGGTCTCGAGTCATCTTCGCTGGACGAACTGCTCGAGTTACTATCGCTATCACTGTCAGAATCGCTGCTAGAGCTGCTTGAGCTGCTGCTAGACGAGCTTGGATCTTCGGGTGGGTTATTACTTCGTGGCTTTGGCGTACTTGTTGCTTTCGGTGTTGGCATATTATCTTCGTTTATTACACGCAATTGATCCCAGTCATAATTAGCATTCGGTTCAGGAATTCGCTGAATAATTACATTCGGTTGTTGCATTGGTCGCATTGGGATATCTTCGGTATCGTTAGTATTACTACGATCGTTCGGCTCGTTACTAGGCTCTCTATGTACCTGTACTCTAACTTTAGTTACCTTCGGCTGTGATTTTTCACTTTTAGATTTGTCAATTTTATTGTTTTTATCGACTTTATTTTTATCATTCGTTTTATTTTTATTATTGTTATCTATCGGTTTATTTTTATTCGCGTTTTTATTATTATTATCTTTCGGTTCTTTTAAATTAGAATTATTCTTTTCATTCGGTTTGCTAGACGTGTCTTTGGCCCTATTATCAGTACTATTTGAAAAAATTTTAGTAATTACCTTCGATTTATTTTTATCGACTTCGTTTTTCAATTTATCATCGGTAGTTTTATTCGCGTCATTTTTATTAACGGTTTGCTTCGGTTCTATTTTCGATTTAACAGTTACTTTCGGTTTACTTTTATTATCTATCGGTTTATTTTTATTCACTTCTTTAGATCTGTCTTTATTTCCTTCGGACTCCGCAGATGGAGCCGACGGTATGGCTGAGGTTTTACGCTCATTTTTCGAAACATTAACCTGTTTTAACAATAGACAATATCAATTAATAAATTTACTGAGTTATATTATTCTCAGAAAATCATTCGGGACCGCACGATTATCGTATACACGGAAAAATAAATATTACAATATACTTCGATTTCAATTTATTATTCAACTTACGTTCGGCTGATTTCCAGTATCACTTCGGTTCGACGGATCTGACGATTCTGATCTACGTCTGCTTCGGCTAGCTCGGTTTTCATCCGGCCGCTTTCCATCTCCGCTACTACCAGCTTGATGCATGGTTCACGAGATCAATTCAAAAACTTCTGTAATCAAAAAATAACTTTCGGTTAATTATTGCTATAGGTTCAATTTGCCTACGTACGTAGATACTAAAGTAATCTATCGATACGTGCTTCGTTACTTCTCAAAAATTATTATTCTTTCGGTTCTATCGGTTAAATTTTATAATTTCAACAGGTTTGTTTCTAAAAGGCAGGTATAAGCTCACTATGGAATACTTCGTATGCTTACAGCGATATAGTACTACACAGGGACGTCGCATTATGATTCCTATACCGCTAGCTCAAATCACCGGCACCTATCAGGAACAGCCGTTGATATTAGCTCAGTGATCCAAACTACCCGCGAATTCCTACGATCCTTCGGCCGGGTAATGCACTTCCGTACATCGTGCACACTTTAGCTATATCAGTATTACAATTATTCGTATTTCGTTTCATTTAAAATTCAAAATTAACAAATCATTCGGTAATCAACTTCGTGATATTATCGATCACATATCTATGGCCATTTGATTGGAGACCTCGTAGGTTTTAAATAACTCCGTTACTCAGTTTTAAAAATACTTGAGTATTATAACACATTCGGTATTCACTTTTATATACTTTCGGTCATAATTGTCTATTTTATCAATTTTATTACTTCGATCAGGTGAATTCAAAGTTCACTTCATTTCAGGCATATTTAAACTCGCCTTAATATCTTCCAGTAATTATGGAAATATTATTCTTTCGGTATACTAATCAACTTCGGTAAATTTTAAAATGAATATTGTAATACTGACGAATCGTAGAAATCCACCCTTGCAAATAGGCGTTTTAGTTTTTCAGCTGGTTGAAACGAATACACAGCTTACTTTACCATACAGACAGATGAAAAATTTCGCACTGATTTTATAAATTTCGACTATTCTAGCACTTTTATAACTAAATTATTATTATTAATATCATATTCTTCGGTTATAACTTCGTATTGTATTTCGTACAGAGGTGGCTTTGCTTCAATAATGTTATACCTTCGGAAATTTTCTATCTTCGGTTTTCTATTCAAAATTATACACGTTCGGTTCTAATACACAGTTCAACAACACGTATTCTACAACACTTGGCTACTAAAAACACTGGATATAGTAATTATACCGTATTAATTAGCACCGGATTAAAAAACTTCACGAATTATTCACAATTCAACAAACGTACGAGCTAACTATTTGGTTACAAGTTGCTCACATTCCAAACAACATCGTCATGATAACAACGTTCGGCTCAGTGACTAACACCCAACAATGGAGCGCGTCATGATTGGCTGAAATAGATCGCCACAAATACTTCGATTATTTCGCTTTTTAATTTAATTAATTATTCGTTCGGTTTTAATTATTATACATTCGGTATTTAAATAACTTCGGGTAAATAAAATTATTCATATTTCGATACTTCGGTGAAATATTTACGATTAAATCGTATTTACGTATTTCAAGATTCCAATTCCTGGAAATCAAACACTTCGATTTTTTTTATTTTTATTAAATTAAACTTCAATCTTCGGTTTTATTAAATTTCAATCTTCGGTAGCCACTTGTACTTAAAATTAAATTTTTAGAAAAATTTCAGAGGTTGAATTTAATTCACCGGCAGCGTTAGCCAGCCGGAAAATCGAATACAAACGCTCTGCTATCATAATAACGTCAATGTAAACGGACATAGTCAAGTACTCACTAAGTGAAATAAGAACACAGTATATAGAAAAGGTATGGTCGTATATTTAGCCAACAAAATATACAAGCCAAGAGCACTGGTCCTTACACCTACGTGTACATAAACTATATGATATCCTACGTGGTAACTAAACTAACTTAGAACCTACGTAGCTCACTACCTTTGCCACCACCACTTCGTAGTGGGAGGCGTCAGGAGTGATTACTTCGGTCTCGGAAGGAACGACGTTAGCACAACACAAGTGGTGACTAACTCTTGTCGTTTTCAATCACATGTCAGTAAAAAAATCGTGTTTTAAACATTTTTTTTTGTTTTATACTTTCTTTGTGTTTGAAACACGTTTTAAACAGAAACAAACTTCTTTTTTTTTCAACCTTAGTTCCTGATTTATGGAATTTTTCATGGTAATTTAACACATTAATAATTTTTTAACTATCGTGTCGACTTACCACAATCAACTTCAGATACATTTTCACCAACGAGAAAAAGAACTATACCAATCGTTAATAGTATTCCGATCTTCGTTCCTTTAATTCTTCCCATTGTCTCAATCATTTTAGATTTTCTCCAAAACTTTTCTATAGTGTCTAAAAGTTGTAGGTAGTTATTTGCTCTTGAAAAAAAAAATAAGAAGAAATGCGATCATGTCAACTTCCTTTTAAACGAACTACAAATTTAGTATGGAAAGCCACAAGGTGTGTTTCATATGATGTGAAAACTTACACTGCCAGCCGAAGATACAAAATCACCAGCTGCAGTACCTAAACCCGTAGATACAAAATATTGTAGTAGATACATATATTTTTTCAACAACCGATTTCTATACAACTGAACGGCAACCTCGCACCGGGATGGCACTCCTAACCCTTGCAGCAGCACAACAGTGCGACTAGGTTCATGTACCTAGCTACCTACCTTATTCTCATTGTTGATAATATACGAACCTTCATTCTCAATTTTTTATTTTCAAAATTTTCTTAGACTCGTAAACTTTTTTCAATCTCTTTCCAACCTTGAAATTTTTTTAAACTCTGAAATTATTCATAAATTATTCTTAAAAAATTTTCAAACTGAAATTTTTTTCTCAAAAATTATTCAAATTGTACCTAAACTTTTTCCCCATTTTCTTTCTAACCCTAAAATTATTTCCAATTTTAGAATTTTTTCTTACTTTGAAATTTAAAAAAAAAAATTCAAACTCAAATCCTTCTCAGCTCTGAAATTCTTCTTTAAAAATGTTTCAACATTCTTAAAATGTTTTCAGTCTAAAATTTCCTCAGATAAGTACCTATTTATCAACTTATTTTCCTATCGCTTTTCCACTCAAAATTTTTTCCCGATTCCCAACTTGACACTTTTTACAAAATTCAAATTTTTCATATATCATTTATCATTTCCTCTTTTTTCAAAAAAATTTTCATATACGAGAAACAATTTTATTCGTTTGATAATGAGAATGAGATTATGTGCAATTGTGCAAATTTGTATTATTTTGGCATTTCAGAATGTTGGGATTGGATAAAAAAAATACGAATTGAAAAAATATTGAGAATTTTAAACTGTAAAGCTATGAAGTTTTAAAATATGTTGAGAAAAAATTTGGTTTAAAAAATTTTGAGTTGAAAAAAATGAAAAAATTTTAAGAAAAGAAATTAGGATTGAAAAAGTTTCAGAAACAATTTTAGGTTTAAAAATATTTTAGGGGAAAAATTTGATTTTGAAAAATTTCAAATTCTAGTTAGAAGAAAAATCGAGGAGATTGTAAACGATTTAAAAATGATGAAAATTTAAGGCGGGGATGCGGCCCGAGACCAGGATCAAGACCTGAAACCCTAATAAAATGGTAATTTTTTGCCTCACATAGGAACGAGAAGTCCTAGAAAGCCCCGAACAGTAAGCCCCCGGGGAAAATTTTTTATTTTAAATCATATATGCTCATATATGGGAGTATATTAGGTCATATATGCTCATATATGGTCAGACTGGAAAAGCGGCCATACTGGATCATATATGGGACGATATGGGATTTTCAATATATGCTCATATATGCTGATATATGAGCATACATGCGTTCATTATATTCACCCATATATGCCCATATATGAACTAATTAGACTAGACGTGGCCATATGAATCCATTTGTACCCAAACTTGAATTTTGGGTGCACATGGATTCATATGACCACGTCTAGTCTAATTCGTTCATATATGGGCATATATGGGTGAATATAATGAACGCATGTATGCTCATATATCAGCATATATGAGCATATATTGAAAATCCCATATCGTCCCATATATGATCCAGTATGGCCGCTTTTCCAGTCTGACCATATATGAGCATATATGACCAAATATACTCCCGAATATACTCCCATATATGAGCATATATGATTTAAAATAAAAATTTTTCCCCGGGCCGTAAGCCCTGAAATCCAAATCCGAAATTCTCAAGACTCAATCCAAGTCCAAGACCCGATGAAATTTTTAATTGAAAGCCTAAGACCCGAAACCCGAAACCCGAAAACAAAATCATTCGGGGCCGCACCCCTGATGAAAATCCATTCCAATGATCACCCCGACCTAAAAAAGTAGAACAATACGTGAGATTAATTCTGCGATGAAAATTCATCCCAAATTAATCGCAGCCCAAAAATGTTCGAAAAAGTCGTGGTATGATTTCTTTGGGACGAAATCCATTCCAAAAATCATTCCAGCCTCAAAAAATTGAAAAATTCGTGCGATTAATTTTGCGATGATGATTAATTGCAGTTCAAAAATGATCGGAAAAATCGTAGGATGGTGTTTTTGGAATGAAAATCCATTCCAATGACCATTCCGGCCGTTCCGGCCTCAAAAACTGGAAAAATGCCTGCGATTAATTCTGCGCTGAAAATTCATCCCACATTAATCGCAGCCCAAAAATAC
Source organism: Pseudococcus viburni (assembly GCA_033439095.1). Taxonomy (NCBI): domain Eukaryota; kingdom Metazoa; phylum Arthropoda; class Insecta; order Hemiptera; family Pseudococcidae; genus Pseudococcus; species Pseudococcus viburni. The sequence goes on from JAVBJF010000011.1 coordinate 2,473,484, forward strand.
CCGGAAAAATCGTGGGACGATGATTTGGAATGAAATTCTATTCCAATGATCATTTCGTGATTTCGACCTCAAGCACAAAAAAAATACATGCGATTAATTCTACGATGAAATTCATCCCAGAATTAATCGCAGCCCATAAATGCACGGAAAAATCGTAGATTGATTTTTTTGAAATGAAAATTCATTCCAAAGCTCATGCCAGCCCCAAAAACTAGAAAAATTCGTGCGATTAATTTCTGCGATGAAAATTAATACCTAGCAGTCCAAAAATGATCGGAAAATCGTAGGATGATGTTTTTGGAATGAAAATCCATTCCAATGATTAATTCCGGCCTCAAAAACTGGAAAAATACCTGTGATTAATTCTGCGACGAAATTCGTCTCAGAATTAATCGCAGGCTCAAAAATGCTCGGAAAAATCGTGAGATGATTTTCATCCAAAAAAAATCATCTTACAAGCCACAAAAAGCCCTGAAAAGCCCCGAACATTTCATTTAAGCCCCGAACAGTAAGCCCTGAAACCTAAATCCAAAATTTTCAAGCCTCAATCCAAGCCCAACTGCCCAAGACCCAAGACCCGATGAATTTTTCAATTGAAAGCCTAAAACCCGAAACCTGAAACCCGAAAACAAAATCATTTGGGAGCCGCACCCCTGATTTAAGGACTTGGAAAAAAAATGTTGCTTTCGTTTTGAAGTGCACCATACAATGTTCATCGAATATCCGGATCAGATCATGCAAATATATTCGTATATTGGATATATCCGGATAAAGCGGAGTTTATACTGGCACTGAATTTGTCACTGAAAAAGTTGAATCTGTGTTTTCTTACGGAAGCGTTTATAATAAGGCACTGAACGATTCCCTATCTTTTCAATGAAAAGTTAAAATATTTTAACTTTTCACTGACAAATTCAGTGCCAGTATAAACTCCGCTTAATATTCGAATATCCGGATATTCGTTGAACACTGGCACCACACCAACTAAAATCGTCCTTCCCGTGAGTAAATTTAGACTCTCGTCAATACCAAAACGTAAACAATCAATTTCATTGGTTGCTCCAAATTGCTTTTAAATTTTCATGCAGTGGTAACCTGAACCTGGTAACAAAGTGATAAGAATGCGGTATGCTATTTTAGCACCGTTGAAAAATTATTACAAGTAAGTAAATATCTCTAAATCATTTAAAGTATTCATTTTTGACTAAAGTTGTATTCATTTTTGAATTCTACAGTCGAAAATTTCAAGAACACCAATGAAATACGAACCGTAGATGATTTTGGTTATAATTTCATCGACAAAGAATCACCAGATTAATGTTCAGTAGGCCGGAACGTCTGCGTTTGAGAACGCCAAAAGCTGGTACAGGAAGATACGATTATTTAAAACAATTAGTGAATGAATTCGCCACCACAAAATCATTTCGTAAGTTTACATCCATGAATATTTTTAATTTTTTACTTGTAACTTTAGTCTATATTTGTTCGCCTCTACCAATACTGATAAGAATTATATTTTTGTTCACAGAGAACAAACTACAAGTGATCGCAAACTTGGCCAATTTCGCTTACGATCCGATCAATTATAAGTTTCTGACGTCTTTACGAGTTATCGATTTGTTCCTGGATCAGTTATCAGAATCTGATACAACTTTAGTGCAGTACGCTATTGGAGGAATTTGTAATTTTGTCATAGGTATTGTTACTAGAATTTGATCAACTTGTGGTAATTTTGATTCTCAAATTACTCATTCGAATTATATTTTATCCAGATCCCATTCAACAAGAATATCTGGTTCGATCGAAAGGAATAAATTCAGTTATAAATTGTTTACAGTCAGAAGACGATCAAACGGTTCTTTCTGCTATTACTATATTAATATTTACATTAAGCTCTGAGAACAGCAACGGTACGTTTAAAAAACAACGCATTAAAATCAAATATCGTTTCGAAAAAACAACTTTTATTAAATTTTGGTCCACAGATCATATTACTGAAGGTGTATTAACTCATATGAAACATTTATCTACCAGTTCAAATACCAGATTTCAAAACTTGGCTAAAATATTTCTCCAAGATTATGAAGTTCGTAAAGTTCAATCAAGTATGTACAATTACATTGAATTTTACTCATTTTGTGTACCTATAAAATTCCAATAATTTATTTATTTACCCAGAATGATCTTTAATTCAACCAAAAGAATCTTATTTGCTTCTGCTACTCGACGTATCTTCCAACGACACCTCAGCTCCGGCGATAAATTCACTCTTAGCAGAATATTTACCGAAGAAGATATTCGTTCGTTCGCCCATCTCACCGGTGACTGGAACGACGTACATTTTCGTCCAGATCCTAGCCAGTCATTAGTCCATGGAGCTTTATTGAACGGTTTGGTCTCTGGAGCCATGGGATGTCATTTACCCGGCCCAGGTACGATTTTAATCGAGCAAACGGTCAAGTTTCCGAATCCATGCTACGTCGGGGAAAATATTCGACTAGTCGTTGAAGTAATTTCTGTACGGAAAATTATCCAATGCAAGTTTACTTGCTCGGTCGGAGAGAAGGTTGTTTTAGATGGGATTGCCAAAGTAATCAGGAAAGACGTTCGTGAAGGAATTTGAATGTTTGATGAACAAAAACTATAGATTTGGTATGTTTTTTTTTTTTCAAATAAAACTGTTTTTTGTTGTTGTACGTTTATTGACCTTGGCGTTGAATTCGGAAGCTTGATTTGTTTGAAATATGATAGTTGGATAATTAGTATTTGGTAATAGGTAAAAATGATTTTTAAAAAAAGATAACGTTTGGATATATTTTTATTACAATGTACAATTGCTCAAATTATCGCTTACGAGTTACAAATACCTTCCGATTATTTTAAATGCAACGAAACTTATAAATATGATTAAAAAATTCTCAGGTTGAACGTTATAAGCCCCATTTCTGCAATACCTCTTTTTGTCTCTGACAGCTGGTACACCGAATCTCGTTAGTGAATTATGTATGCTTTCCAACTCGGTCGAATTCATCGTATAATTTTTCGATAAAACTAAAGTGTATACTTTTTCAGATGAACAAAATGTTAGTACTAAATTATCCGATGCCCTTACTACGAATACTTTTCCGGCGAATTGCTCGTACTGCAAACCAAATGGTTCTTCCAAAACTGAAAAATCAAATGTACAATCAGAATTTAATTGAAGAATGTTTGTGTGGTTATGAATTGAGTAATGTGATGACTGATGAGTCATTGCGGATGAGAGACTTATCATTGTTTTAGTGAGAAGTGAAATCCTACTGAGTGATCTAATGATCAATTGTGAAGGGCTTTGAGCTTTGATCGGTCGAGTTTGATTTTTTTTAAAAGAAGTTTGCTTGTATTCGTTGATCATGTTTCATTTATGTTGAAACACTGATTCTAAATATGATTTTAGTCTGACAATTAAAACGAAATAATTTTTTCTCAAATTAAGTGGGACTGGGAGTGTTTGTGTTATTAGGTCATCACTTTAAAGTTCAGTAGAAGGTGTCTGTTTCGTTTCCTCTTCGCAGTTGAAAATTATGAGTCATATTTTATGCAGTTTCGTCATCTTTCGAAGTGCATTGAAAAGAGATGTAAAATTTCCAGATTTTGAAACTGACGAGGAATTTATTCGAGGTGTTTACTATCAATTTGAACGAAAGTGAGGGCTTTGAAAAGAGAATGTTACTCCTCCCCCCCCCCACAACAAATATTTTATTTCACCTAGTATATTTTTCAATTTTTTGGGAGTTTTGAAAAAAAAGGTTGAAGTTGATTTTAAATGGTCTTTATCTGTAATATCGACCTCTAGAACTAGAATTTCACTACCTATTTCTATTCACTCTGGAGTCTCCAACTAGATTTTGATTTTCTACAAAACTTAGCTTTTTACAGAATTTTTTGAAGTTATTTCTACAGATAACTTAAGAAAACTGGAAATTAGCCTGGGCAGTTAAAAATCAAGTTCTCGTCCTTTTTTGAGTAGTTCAGTAAGAAAATCCAGGTTTTTTCACGATTTCGAGATGATCTGACCAGTTTTTAATTTTCGAAGAATACCTAAATAAAAATATTGAAATTTTCAAATCGACTGCTCTCCTACTTGAACGGAGGAAAATAATAGTTTTTCATCTGATATCGATCTCCTAACCATAATTTTACAATTTTTGGATGTTTTGAAGCCTCCGACGAGATACTGATTTCCTCCAGAATTCTTAATTTTTCCAGTAGGTGTGGAAATGCACTTCATTAGCTAAAAATCGAATTCCTGCTGTCTTTCGTGCGATTTAGTAAAAAATCGGTTTTGTTGCAATTTTCAAGCGGTTCCCTAAATATTTTTTGAACAGTTTTCAAATTTCTCAAATCGTAAGAAAATTTGATATTTTTGTTAAAAAGAGGCAGGGACTGGATGTTTAGCTTCCTTAATTGATTTCCAAGCTTTCTTAAGGAATTGAAAATTCTGGAGAAATTCAAAATCTAGCTCAAATCAGTGTAGAATAGCTAGAAATCGTAAAATTCGGTTTCGGTGGGAAATTTCAAAAATCTTCCAAAAACTTAAAAATCGGAGAATAGCTGAATTTTGATAACAAATTTTTTGGTTCAAACTCTTACCTAAAATCTCACTTTTATTCTAATTTGAGGTAGACATAGACACCTCGAGTGGTTTCATCAAAATAATATGGTTTTATTTTACAGGCATTATTGGAAGGCAGATCCAGGCTGGGCAGTTGAGCAAAATAGAGCCCCCCCTCCCCCCAAATAATGACAAAATTTTAGTTTTTGTTGAAAAATTGAAATTTTTGAAAGTATGGTGACCTTTTTGAAAAGTTTTTGTTCTCTTGAGTTGGAAAAATGGGAAAGATAAGAAAATTTTCATTTCAATAGGAAATTTCTGATTTCTATTTGTTTTTGTTTGTAGAAGAAATCTCTACCTCTACTTGAATATCATTTTTTGTGATATTTTTTATATTACGGAATATAATTATTATTTTATGTTTTACCATGGTTCATCCTTCCCCCCTTAATTTGTACTCACAAAACTTCATGAAAATTGAATAAATTTAGGACATTGCGACCCCTTAACAATTAAGGAAATTTCAAATGTACCCTAATTAATACTGAAGGACAGATCAATTCGGATTATCTTCAAAAAATCAGGTACGTTTGGAAAAAGTCAACAAATTTTTCAAAAAATTGGATAACTTTTAAAAAAAAGTTAAAATAATAATTTTGCAAAATTTTCAACATTTAGGACAAATTTGTCCTTTTTTTTCATTTAAATGTGTTATTGAAGGAGTCTAAAAATAACTCACAAATTAAGACCTAAAATCGAATTGTCATAAAATCACTTTCATTTTTTTTTAAAATCAAAAAATACGCATTTGCTGGGAAATTTTTTGAATGAGGGTGGGGGGGGGGGGGGTAATGTAATTTTAACAAAAAATCATAAGGTCAAATTTTAAATTTGTAAGATTTTTTTGAAATTTCTTAAAAATTATTTATGATTTGAAACTCAAAAGCTTCTCCTTTCAATAAAAAGCACTTCCTATATATTTTTCAATTGCTGCTAAAAGTCAGAATTTTATGAAAATATGTGTACAGGGGGGAGGGGATGGGGATTATTTCTTATTTCTGAAAATTATCTTACAAATCTGGAAATACCTGTCAGAAACGAGAAATAAACTTATAATTATCGACATTGATAGATCTGTAGCTCCTTTCAAAGTTTGAATAGGTTACATACATTTTTTCTCGTACCGGGTGCTCAAAACATTCTAGCCCCCTTGGATTTTTGTGTTGAAAATCGTCAAAACATATTGATAATTAATGATAAAACAACTCGAACAAAGTACATTGTACCTTAAACGTACGAAATGTGAAATATTTACGTTTCTTTTTTACTTTTTATTGTGAAATAGTAATTATTCAACTGATTTATTAGAAGGCAGAACTGCCAATCTACAATTTTTAAAACAAAAATCCCAGGGGGGGGAGGGCTGGAATTTTCCACGCACGCAAGTGTTTTGTTGGCAGGCGAGGAGAACTTGCAAAATTTGCGTAGCTACGATATTGAAGGTGCGAAAACATTTTTGTACTGGTTGAAAAAATTATTGGATTAACATGTTGCCTGTCTTAAAAATTGAAGGGGCATATCTCTTTTTGAAGAGATTGATTCGAAGCATATTTTTAATAGTATTTTGAAAACAGAGAAAATTTTGTTTTTGAATTTTTTTTGCCTAATGGCTCATTCCTTGTCAACTCGACCAGGTTTTGACCTTGAGTCTTCCGAGTTCCCGTTTTTTTCAAAAATGAAGACTAGGGGTGCACTAAGGGGTCGAATCCTAAAAATAAGCAAATATCCGAACTCAGCGCCCTCAAAAACCCAACGAACGACACGTCACACCTTATTTTTCATTTTTTTTGAATTTTGACCTCATCAGGGGAGCTGATAGGGAGGTTCACAGGGGTCGGATGAAAAAACTGAGCACATTTTCGAACTCAGCGCCTTCGAATTAGTAGAAATCGATGTATTACTTTACTTTTAACAATTTTTTTCAATTTTGACCAAAATTTAGGACCCCTGTGCCTCCCAAGGGTATTGAGATCCCATCTTGAAAAGTAATTAATTGAAAAAGACATAAAAAGTACTCCTTGTAATTTTTTCAGATTTTTTTATGGAGGCCCTCACGTTTTGTTCTTATTATGAAAGTCGAGCTTTCATCACAAAAGTTCAACTTTAAACTTTTCAAAATGTGATTATCAATTTTGAATCTCCTTTCAATTCTCTACTAAACCGCATGAACATATTCATCTTGGACCTTACTGATCTCGAGATATGCGCTTTCAAAGTTGAGCCATTTCGCAAAAAATCCCAGTTATACGAAAATTGCAAGGGCCACTCCGCCCCCTGAATGATTAGAATCGGAATGACGGTGATTCCTTCATTAGACCATCGAGGGGAACTTGTAAAAAAAATTTGAGCGAAATCGGAAGACCCAGGGGCCAAAACCTGGTCGAGTTGACATGGAATGAGCCTAATATCAAATTTGAAGGGACTGCTAATCATTTAGACTTGCTGTTGCTTGAAAACAATTTTAAATTCCATTTTCTTCTTTCAAAGATTTTTACCCCTTCAATTTTGGTATTCGGCAAACAGCTTTCATTTTTATCCTTATTTTTCAAGTGTTTTTTTTTTTTTTTTGATTAGAACGTGAATAAATTTTCTTTTCTGATCCCTTAGTTGAGTAAAAATTGTAATAGGTACGTTTTTTTTTCTATTTTCGCGATACTTCCTATTTATTGACTCCAAGATTTGAACAAATTTTTTTGTGAGGGCATTTGTCCCAGGAGGTAGGCAGGAAGTTTATGTAACACTTTTTTCATCAGTATACCCATTTATATCCAAAGGGTACCGGAGATCAAGATATGCTAATCTGCCCTCAAGCTGAAATTCGAAACTAACCGATGGAATTTAGTTCGTAGGGTCTGAAAACCACATCGTGAAAATTTTGGCCCTCTACCCTTCTCCTGGTCCTAGTTATGGGGCAAAACGTTACTTTTTCAGCCTTTCCATTAAAAATTTCTATTTCCACGAGTTTTTAACCAAATTTTTTCAAATTTTCGCGAGTTTTACACTATACTGAGGGGTGTTAGTGGGTGGTTTAAAAAAAAATTTGATGATTTTTTTCTTGCAAAAAATTGCGTTTGAAAACTTCAAATTGAGTTTTCTGTATGATGTTTCAGAGGTGCAATTCTGAAAAAAAAATGTTATTTAAGTACCTAGTCTCTATGTACAACGTGATATTTTTTCAAAATTTTTCACAACGTTTTTCATTCATAAAAATGGTCACTTTTGCCGAAAAAATTTTTCAAACGTTGTGAAAAAATGGTTTTTCGCATTTTTCAAAATGTTCCACCACCTAAAAAATGTTGAAAAAAATATCACGTTATACATAGAGACTAGGTGCATAAATTTTTTTTCAGAATTGCACCTCTGAAACATCACACAGAAAACTCAATTTGAAGTTTTCAAACGCAGTTTTTTGCAAAAAAAAATCATAAAATTTTTTTTTCAAACCATCCATTTACACCTCTCAGTATAGTGTACAACTCACGAAAATTTGAAAAAATTTGGTTGAAAACTCGTGGAAATAAAAATTTCTAATGGAAAGGCTGAAAAAAGTAACGTTTTGCCCCAAACTAGGGCCAGGAGAGGGGTAGGGGGCCAAAATTTTCACCACGTGGTTTTCAGACCCTAAGAACGAAATTCCATCGGTTAGTTTCGAATTTCAGCTCGGGGGTAGATTCGCCTATCTTAACCGCCGGTACCCTTTGCTGTTTGATAGACCACTCCGCAGACACCTGTAAAACATTTTCAATGACAATTGACTAAATCTATGAAAAAATACGTCGAAACTTTTGCCTAATCGCCATATTAAAGCTGCCAAGTGTTTTTTTTTTTACGTTTCATATGCAAGATACCTTCTTCAGTACTTAGATTCTTTTTGTTTTACAACTCGTTGAATAGATCTATAGAAACGTGCAATAAAGAAATATTCGTAATACCCACCGTCTTGATTCCCCAAAGACGTCCATAATCCCCTTTGATTATTATCTTCGATGAAAAAGGTATAGTTAACGACGAAATCTCTCTCTCTCCACTTCAAATACACGTGATCCTTTTCTCCTATCTTGATATCAACTTTGATACAATTTTCGCCTTCCGGTCTCAAGTGATGTTTATGTTCTAATACCTCAATTCCGTACCAAAATCCAGTCATCTACGGAATAAAAATCAGCACTGGTTCTAAAAAGTATCTAGAAAAGCTTACTTAAAACCAATCGAGACTTACATCATTTAACGAGTAATGATTCTGACTCCTGATCGTCTTGCAAATATCTACGACATTCTTCTGAGTTCTCGCATTGGTCTTCAGCAGATCTGACAGGGCGATGAAAAACACTACAATACACTTCGTCTTATATTTAAACATATCTGTCAAGGGTAAAAAAAAAAACACTCGATCTATCGTCTAATTTTCACTTTAGCACCGTGAATATTGTTTAAAAGGCGACGCGTCATATGAGCTAATTTTATATCAATTAAAATGTCGATTTTTTCCTGTAATTTTTATCGAAACGAAAGTAACAGTGATGATTTCATGGCTCGACACATTTACGTATGTATGAACGTTGTACTGGCACGCGGTACTGTGGATGGCGTGTTTACTCAATTAAGGACTATTAAAGGATAGTTTGTTAAATTGCTGCATTTGTCGAAGACTACGAGTAAAAAGTACCAAGAGGGGATAGAGAATTAGTGGTCTCTAAAATTACGCTGCCGAATAAATTCACCATTGATAACACAAGTCGACAAAAAAAAAAGTTCTGTGTTTCAGTTCTCATGGCCAAATTCTGATTCTAGACATCAAAATACACCAATATGTTCATTCGTGTCTTCCAAAGTTTGCTTGGGGGGGGGCAAAAATGTGATTTTTCAAAAACAATACACACGAATTTGAGAAAAATTTGAAAATATTTGAAAAAATAATTTTTGTGGTCCAATCTTATAGAAAATTTTACACTGAATCGAATGCCGCAAACCACAGACCTCTATATCTTTTAGAAAAAAAGTTACGGTTAAAACTTTCCTAAATTATGTGAAAAAATCGCATTTTTTTCGCCTTGCCTCACGGAAAAGTGAGATTTCTGAGAAATCTAAGCGTTCTATGACCATAATGACCATGACAAAAGTTGTAGAGAATTAAATTTCCTATTGGATAGGTGCATTTAGATTTTTCTGGGAGGCGTAGTTTTCGAGATATTCTCGAGTAAAGTTGAACATTAGTTGAGGCAATTGAGAAAAAAAGAGAAATGAAGCAATTTTTGGCTGTCAAAAGTTTTACAGCGAAAAATTGTGGAAGGTGACTAACCTCTAGGAGTTACCACGCCCTCGTGCTGATTTTTTCATGAGGGCACCCCCTCCCCCTCCTTCCAAAACGGGGAAAACCGCTATGGATGGTTAGATTTCTTCCAGGAGTCAACGTTTTCAAAATTTCTTGAAAAACAAATCACTTTCCAATTTTTTTTTTCATCTTTCGCAAATTCTTTGGTAAAAATCTCAAAACCAAAACCTCAAATCTGTATACAGGGTGGCTCGGTTAAGGTGTGAAATATTGAAACCTCATATTCTACTTATCAATACGAACAAAAAATGTCATATTCAACATGGGCCCAAAACGCTTTCTTTCTGAGATATTGCCGAGTAAAGAACTGGAAATTCGGCAACGTTGCGCATCGCGACGCCCGTAAAATGTTGCGTTTAACGAGACGAGCGTCGGGGTTACTTACGTGGAAGTTAATTACAGCGTTGCCACAAAATAAATTATGCTGAGATACCCTCCATTTTTTTGATTTTTTAGAAAAAAAATTTAGGTGAATTTTTTTTTATAATAATGAGGAATCATGAGAAATCACTAAATTCGATTTTTATTGTAATTTTGTGGGATGGTTGAAATTTTATAAATTGATTACTCAGAATCCAATAAATAAAAAAAAACAGAAATTTGGGTTAATAGGTGTTAAATAAGTAGTACTACCCCTGAAAATGAATAAGTAAAATTTCAAAAAAATGATTTTTTGTTCTTGTTCGACCATTTTTCTGGTACAGAAACACATTTTTTGCTTTAAAACACTTACTTATGAACAAAAAAAAAAAAAAAAAAAAATGGTATACGTTTCTATGGACCTCCTTTCACTTTTTCCACCACCTACCGCCCGAAAATTTTCACTGCTGGAGCAAAAATTGCCAATTTTGGGTGAAATCTGGGCCCCCTTTAAAGGCGAATAACTCAGTAATGAAGCGTTTATGACTCATCATGTATATAACATTTTTTACTCCAAATGATAAGTAGAATACGTGGTTTTAATATTTCACACCTTAACTGAGCCACCCTGTATATATGAAGGTAGGTACTATCTGTCTACAAAAAATACCTTGTACATTTCAGCGACACTGAAATAACAGGTTACTTGATTTTTTCACTGAATTTTGATCCTCTCCTCCCTTTTCTTGATTTCTAAACCGTACACAATTTCTGGGTGCGCTAATGCTGGCACGGTCTTGCAAAAAAAAAAGAATTTTGTGATTTTCACTTCATTTTACAATTTTAGACGCGCTGGAATATTATTGGTGCAGTTGTGAGGTAATGCATTAAACCTCCTTTCCAACTGATCGCACGAAACATTTTTTCCGAGAAAAAATTGTAGAAAATTAAACGTAGAATAAAAAAAGTACTGAACAACTTCTTTGGTAAAATCAAACCCTGGAGATATATTGGGAAAACCCGTTTTTGAAGGAGGAGGGGGGAGGGGGTACCCTCATGAGAAAATCAGCACGATGGCGTGGTAACTCTTAGAGGTTAGTCACCTTCCACAATTTTTCGGTGTAAAACTTTTAACAGCCAAAAATTGCTTCATTTTTTTTTCTCAATTGCCTCAATTAATGTTCAACTTTACTCAAGAATATCTCGAAAACTACGCCTCCCAGAAAAATCTGAATGCACCTATCCGATAGAAAATTTAATTCTCTACAACTTTTGTCATGGTCATTATGGTCGGAGAATGCTTAGATTTCTCAGAAATCTCACTTTTCCGCGAGCAAGGCGAAAAAAATGCGATTTTTTCACATAATTTAGGAAAGTTTTAACCGTAACTTTTTTTCTAAAAGAGATAGAGGTCTGCGGTTTGCGGCATTCGATTCAGCGTAAAATTTTCTATAAGATTGGACCAAAAAAATTATTTTTTCAAATTTTTCTCAAATCCGTGTGTATTGTTTTTGAAAAATCACATTTTTGCCCCCCCACACCCCTCAAGCAAACTTTGGACAAAAAAATTATTTTTCCCTTCATTAGATACATAAAAGCAACCCAAATTTCGCAATCGGAACCCAAACACAAAAATCGTGTCGGCTTGTGTAATTTTCCATCGTCTTAGGTTGAAGGAGAAAATTGATCTGAGATGCTAGTTTGATCGCTTATGACGTATCGATGCCTTTTATTGGCTGTAAATTGATGACTCGACGAGTGATTTAAAGAATCTCCCACCCTAAAATGATTCAGGGCATCTCAAATTGATCCATTTTGGGAATCTAAACCTTGAAAACGAATTATCTCGGTTTTTGTCATCATTGGCCCATATCTGGGTAGCTGAGAAGGTATTAATGTCGGATTCTCGCAATTTAGGCAACACTTTCATTCTATACGTCGGTTTATAAAAAAATTGAAAAACTCGTTACCGTTGATGAATGAATATCCTGAAATACAAAACGAATTGTATGAATTAAATGCGCGCACGTAATACAATCGTGGGCGATCCGATATCATAGTTTTTTTTTACATTAATTAATCGGCGTCCATCGTGTATTACGTTGACAATGCCCAAGTACATAGTATTGAATTGATCGAAAACAGCGTTAATTTTATACGTACTACGGTGGTATTTAAACTTACAGTACGGGTCTATGGCATCGGTCTTTTTAAGCTAAAAAGAGATGGAAAATGGTACAGGCAGCGGAAGTGCTCGCACACTAAGCCTACGTTCGGACGTGCCATTTGCTTAATCATAAATCTTGGTAAATGAACTAGACGCGCGACTATTCGCTATCCTATATACTTGAGAAGGCAGCGTGTTTGAAAAAAAAGGAAGTGCCAGGTTAAAGATTAACTCAAACCGAGTCATAAAGTCTAACTGTAATTATCTAGTAATTACCTTCAATTGAAAATATCGTACGTGTTTGAATTCGTAACGAAAATCCAAATTCGGTAAATTAATTTCCTTTAATATTTTTCCATGGTTTTTTCAGGTTAACGAGATGTTATTGTGTGAGAGATCGTTGAGTAGATTGTCAGAATTTGGTAATGAAATTTATGGATTGCCTCCTCCCTCCCTCCCCCCCAGGCAATGCTATAAAAAACGTATCCTGTATTTTGATGAAAATTGATGATGCAGCTTACTTGGGATGAGAGAGCTAACAAAAAATGGGTGCGTCATGGGACGTACCTCAGAAGTGAAAACTTGTTTCTGAATTTTTGATTTGTATATTAGAGGTTTCGCTCTTTTATTTTGAAATCTATAATAAGAGGTGGGTGAAGAGATAATATTTTTTTGTAAAAAAGGAAATGTCATTTGGAACAAATGTGACCCGTGCAGGGAAAAGGTACCTAAAGTCGGATTTTTCAAAAATGAGTTTTTTGGCTTAAATTATAGGGGAGACTATGCGGAACATTTTAAGACCTGGATGAGCATCCTAAGTCAATTTTTCGCTGAGATAGAGACATTTGAAAATTAGAAAAAATCATGACTTTCAAAAAAAAAAAAATAATCGAAAAAACACGTTTAAAGCTGCATAGAGGTCTGAACTACCTAAAAAAGCGAAAAAAAATTTTTTGAAAAAAATTGCTCATTTTTCATATTTTTGTCTCTAACTCAAAATTATGTTTTCCGACTTTAGGTACCCTGTCCCTGCACGGGTCACAAATGATAAAAGTTAAACAAATCGCATTACCTGTATAGATTATGAGAAACATGATCAATCTAAAAAAGTAAGAAATTATGGATTGTAATAAAAATTTCTTTTTATAATTTTCTTGTAGATTAAGTACTTATTTGGTAAAAAGTCTGAAAATTTTTTTCTGACTTTTTGTCACACTTAACAAGTGACATTGTTTATGACTCTTAAAAAGTAAAGCAGTGCTACCAACATTTTTTTATGACTTTTTATAATTTTTTTAAAATTACTTATTTGATAAAAAGTCTAATGACATTTTTTTATGACTTTAATTGATAAAAAGTCTAATGACAATTTTTTTTACTTTTTATACTTTTCTTTTAAATTACTTAATTGAATCTAATGACATTTTTTTATGACTTTTAAAAAGTAAAGCAGTGCTGCCAACATTTTTCTTTTAGACTTTTTATAAACATTTTTTAATGACTTAATTTTTTTTTATTTTTTACTTTTTATAATTTTCTTTTAGATTACTTATTTGATAAAAAGTCTGATAATTTTTTTGACGTTTTGTCACACTTGACGAGTGACATTTTTTCATGACTCTTAAAAGGTAAAGCAGTGCTGTCATCAATTTTCTTTTCTACTTTTAATAATTTTCTTTTAGATTACATTTTGACTTTTTGTCACACTTAACGAGTGACATTTTTTTAATGACTTTTAAAAGGTAAAGCAGTGCTGTCAACAATTTTCTTTTTGACTTTTAATAATTTTCTTTTAGATTACATTTCGACTTTTTGTCACACTTAATGAGTGACATTTTTTTAATGACTTTTAAAAGGTAAAGCAGTGCTGTCATCAATTTTCTTTTCTACTTTTAATAATTTTCTTTTAGATTACATTTTGACTTTTTGTCACACTTAACGAGTGACATTTTTTTAATGACTTTTAAAAGGTAAATCAGTGCTGTGACTTTTTGTCACACTTAACGAGTGACATTTTTATAATGACTTTTAAAAGGTAAAGCAGTGCTGTCAACAATTTTCTTTTTGACTTTTAATAATTTTCTTTTAGATTACATTTTGACTTTTTGTCACACTTAACGAGTGACATTTTTTTAATGACTTTTAAAAGGTAAAGCAGTGCTGTCAACAATTTTCTTTTTGACTTTTAATAATTTTCTTTTAGATTACATTTCGACTTTTTGTCACACTTAATGAGTGACATTTTTTTAATGACTTTTAAAAGGTAAAGCAGTGCTGCCAACATTTTCCTTTTTCACTTCTGGATAAATGATATTTTTGTAATATAATGTGAGAAATTTCCCTGGATAAATGATATTTTTGTAATATAATGTGGGAAATTTCCCTAGATAAATGATATTCCTGAATAATTGGTGGTTGGCAACCGTGTATAAGCGTAACGCGTCGAAAAAAATAGACCCCCACCATAGAAGTTTTCACTTCAAAAAATTTTGAGCCCTTCACTCAAAAAAAAAGTGATTAAAGTTTCTTCGTCTCCTTGAATCATTGACCTCGAAATTCGATACTATTTTTTCCCCTCTACAATGAGGTTGAAAAGTTTTTTTTGACGATTTTTTTAGTTTTACCAAATTCGAATTAATCTCTCAAATTTCTCAAAATTGAATCAACAATTTTTTAGAGATCTGCCTAGAATAATTTTTGATGAAAATTTTTTGAAAATTTTCATATCAGTGCTGCCAACGATATTTTGATTTACACAATATTTATGAAATTTCTGTTCGCAACATCTCTCCTCAGGAATTTTTTCAGGTATGTCTGTGTAACATTCTGAGTTCTACTTTTTTTTTGGAAATGGACTGACAAGGGAGGCCAACTCAAAGTAAAATTTTGAGCCAAAATGAAAATAAATCGAAGGCACATCATAAAAGAACCTCATATCCAAAATTTCAAATGCTAAAGTTCATTTCTCGAATTTTTGCGAATTTTTGAAATTTCAAAATTAGGTATACCACATCTTCCAACAAAATATGAAAATTTGATCTGATCAATGAAAAAAGCTAAAAGGGTATGGACGGATAAGGGGTGAATTTGGCCCCCGGCGCTTTTGGGCTCCTAAACACCTCAAGTCGTGTATATTGACTAGAAATAATTTTTCACAAAATTTTGGACCCCTACCCCCCTCTCTTTCGGAGCTATGGCCATTTTATTGCATCATTTTCAATAATTTTTAATTTCAACGGAAGTGAAGGAAATTTTCTGTTCTTTGGCACAAAGTTACATCTGGTAGAGGTGTATTCATGATAATTTTTTCAACAATTTTGGTGCACTCCTTCACGTTTTTTCGGTCATTTGAAGTTTTCAATCGTAAAAAATACCATATAAGCGAAGAGCGACCACCCTGGAGAAATTCCTAAAAAATACTTTTTTTATGTAGAATTTTACTATGTATTTGGTTTTGGCGATTTCTTTGAACTAAGGGCCGAAAATCGCGAAAAACCGTACAGAAATGTTGTAATTTTAGCAGATTTTTTAAATTTTGAGCGCTTTATACAGAAAGAAATAGCCAAATAAGGAAACCAATTTCAATTTCGTGTTCAGCAGGTCAAAATACCCCGGTAAACACCCTTTTCGTAATAGTTTTGATTAAAATTTCAAAATTTACCTTTCTCACTGATTTTTAATTTTAAAAAAAGTGAATTTCGAGACTTCGAGTAAAACGATCGCGAAAAACATATTTTTCGGGGTATTTTGACCTGCTGAAAACGAATATTGATTTGTTTTTTTCATTTCGTCATTTTCTCATGTGTACTACCTCTTTCTTCATCCCCAAGCCCCCATTCACACCCTTTTCCTCTGATTTATGTATATTTCAACGTCTTCGCCGAAATCCATCTGCTAAGACGTGAAATGTGACTCAAAAAATTTGAAATGGAAATATTTTAGTTTCCGACTAATTTTGGGTCGTAGAACACAAATATGACATTAATTATTGTGTATAATAATTTTCTTGCTCGAGAGACCCGATTCAAACTGGAAAATGAGGACGTTTTAGGGAAAAATGACGAAATGAAAAAACCAAATCCATATTCGTGTTCAGCAGGTCAAAATACCCCGAAAAATACGTCTTTCGCGATCGTTTTACTCGAAGTCTCGAAATTTCACTTTTTTTTAAAATTAAAAATCAGTGAGAAAGGTGAATTTTGAAATTTTAATCAAAACTATTACGAAAAGGGTGTTTACCGGGGTATTTTGACCTGCTGAACACGAATTTGAAATTGATTTCCTTATTTGGTTATTTCTTTCTGTATAAAGCGCTCAAAATTTGAAAAATCTGCTAAAATTACAACATTTCTGTACGGTTTTTCGCAATTTTCGGCCCTTAGTTCAAAGAAATCGCCAAAACCAAATACATAGTAAAATTCTACATAAAAAAACGTATTTTTTAGGAATTTCTCCAGGGTGGTCGCTCTTCGCTTATATGGTATTTTTTACGATTGAAAACTTCAAATGACCGAAAAAACGTGAAGGAGTGCACCAAAATTGTTGAAAAAATTATCATGAATACATCTCTACCAGATGTAACTTTGTGCCAAAGAACAGAAAATTTCCTTCACTTCCGTTGAAATTAAAAATTCTTGAAAATGATGCAATAAAATGGCCATAGCTCCGAAAGAGAGGGGAGTAGGGGTCCAAAATTTTGTGAAAAATTATTTCTAGTCAATATGCACGACTTGAGGTGTTTAGGAGCCCAAAAGCGCCGGGGGCCAAATTCACCCTTTATCCGTCCATATCCTTTAGTATATATCCTATTTTCGACCTCTCGAATTGATTGAAAGCGGTCTCGAGACTTTTGGAGTCTTCAGAGGATTTTGAAATTTTCCAGTACCGGAGAAAAGCCCATGAAAATGTTTTATATGAACTTTAGCTCCTGTAATCGTGGATTGAAAATTGTGCTTTAATCGATCAAAAAAGTCACCAATATGGGTAATTTGCGATTATAGGTGCTGAAGTTCATATAGACCATCTTTATGAGCTTTTCTCCTGTGCTGGAAAATTCCAAAATTTTCTGGAGACTCCGAAACGTTTCGAAACCGATTCTAAATGATTCGGGAGGTCGAAAATAGGGTATCTACACACCATTTTTTTAGCTTTTTACCTCAATGCATACGCTGTTGACGTATCTATTTTTAAATCTTTTCCAGGAAAATTTTTTGTTAAAAAATATGAATTTTTACTGGAAGTTACAGATATTGGAAAACTGTGCTTGAATCGATCTCATATGCCACCGATATGAATGATCCGCGATTATAGGTGCTGAAGTTCATATTAACCATTTTTATGGACTTTTCTTCAGTGCTGGAGAATTCCAAAATTTTCAGGAGGCTCTGAACTGTCTCGAAACCATTTTCAATCGATTCGGGAGGTCGAAAATAGGGTATATACCAAATTTCAGCTTTTTTCGTTGATTGGATCAAATTTCAAATTTTCATATTTTGCTGGGATATAAGGTAATTTTGAAATTTCAAAATTCTCCGAAAAATTCGAGAAGTGAACTTCAGCACCTGAAATTTTGGATATGAGAAATGAGATTCTTTCATGATGTAATTTCAATTTATTCTTGTTTCGGCTCAAAATTTTACTTTGAGTTGGGATACCTTCCTTTTTATTTTGGGTGGGAAGCCTACCAAAAAATTTTTGAGCTCTCCTCCTCCTGCAAAGAAGGACGGATCTAGAGAACCTCAAAGCTTATTATTTTCGAAAAAAAAACGGTATTCGCCAATTTAGTTTAGAAGGAAACCTCAGTTTTCTCTTCCCCTCCCCCCCTAAAAAAAATGTTATTCGAGTTTCTACACCTCCCTGAACTATTGGCCTCGAAATTCGATACCACTTTTATCCTCTACAGAGGAATTGAAAAGTTGCTAATCGCGAATTTTAAGAATTTTTGATTTTTCCAAATTCGAATCGCTCACTCAAACTCCTCAAAATTGAGCCGATTTTTTTGATCACTTGGAATAAGTAATTTTTGATGGCAGTGTTGTCAACCGTATTTTTATTTGCACAATTTTTATAAAATTTCAGTTCGCAGCACTGCTAAAAAATAATTATAATTCATTTTAATGATTAAAAAAATGTTCAGCTTACTTTTCAAGTAATTTTGAATGAACAAGATGAATTTTATAAAAATTGTGTGAATCAAAAATGCAATTGTTTGGTAGTAACTAGTAACTGCTATGGAAATTTTTCTAAATGACCCGAAAAGATGTTTGGCTGGTATCCAATTTCGAGATCAATAGTTCAGGGAGGTATAGAAACTCAAATCTCATATTTTTAAAGGAGTGGTCAATGATTCCAGTCGGTAGCACTACCCAAAAGGAGCGAAAATCATGTTGTTTTTTTTCGAAAATGACCCCATATTAAGGTTGAAGAGGAGTTAACACTTTTTAAAAAGGTCCCCCACTCAAAGTAAACCAGTTCACCAATTTTTGTCAAAATCCAGGATTTTTTTCGATTCAGCCTAATATCTATGTTAAAATGGGTGTAAGTATTCACAAAAACATTGAATATAAAATTTTAATTAAAAAAAAATATTCATGTGCAAATTAGATTTTGAAAAATATACAATTTATTCAATTTTTCCAAAAAAATTGCTCAAAAAAATATTATAGAATTTTCATGATAAATTGTTAAAATTGACATTTGATGCTAAAATATTGTTAAAATTGGAATTCTTGTTCGAATTTATCCCTTATCACTGGGGCAAGGATTTTCAATCACTAAAAAACACTAAAAAAGAAAAAAAAACACTGAAAAATAACAAAAAATACGGCAGTACAGGTATTAAAATCAACGTTTTTTCTAGTCTTTTTGAACAGAGTATGAAAATCTTATTGAATGATGGCTGGAATTAGGCTGTATTGAATGAAACACAAAAAACGCGAATTGAAGTTAATTCATTAAAAAAAAGTATTAAAAAGTTCGAAAAAAATGTTTGTCAACTTCGATTTTTTTGCTCGAAAAAACGATAAATGACAAAAGTTACATATTTTTGTACATTTTTTACAATTTCCGTTCAAAAAATTGCTAAAGACTTGAAAAAACACGATTTAAGCAACATTTTTCTACTTTTTAGGCTAAAATAAGCATTTTCAAGGCTCTTCTATGACCAAAAAAAGGCACTAAAAAATTTCACCATTTGACTCAAAATGACCTGATACGTAAAGAAAACAATTGTATGCGTAGAGCAGATACAAAAAAAAACATGTTTAAATAAAAAAAAGAAATCAGAACAGGAGAAAGCAAGCTAAAAGCAGGAAAAAATAAATTAAAACTTGGAAATTTTGGATTTTTTGGTCTGGGAAGAGCCCCAAAAAGTTTCATAGGTCGAAACTCTAAAAAAAAAACATTACTGGTATCGACAATATCAATATTTATAAAAATTTCAGAACTTTTTTCTCTCTGTGAGCTGGTTTTAGGACCCTCGTCAAATAGCACTTATTCTCAGTTTTTGAGAAGTCAGGGGCCAAAAATGGGAAAATTTAGGTTATTCTGCTGCATGACCTCAAATCCTTTTGAAGCCTTAAAATTTTGTAAATAAAATCTGTAAAGATCACTGAAGTGCCTGTTGCCATTTTTTTCGGCCTCAACTTCTAAAACTGGGAGTGGCTTCTTTTTAGTGAGGGCCCTAAGACTAGCCTAGAGTTTGAAATTCTGTTTCCAATACATACCTTTGGAGTTGACATCTCGAACAAAAATTGCACAAGTTTTTCTTTAGATCGAAAGCTTTTAAATCATGAATATATTTCAAAGACGATTTTTAAAAAATAAAATGTCAAGATATTTATTTTTTCATTTCATTTTTATGATTTTTTTTCAAAATATCAGATATTTTTGATTTTTTTTCTTTTCCAATTTTTAAAATTTCTAAAAAAAATCTCAACAAAATGTCGATAAATCAATCTCCAATTACTTATTAGACCTTCATGGGAAAACTACAGAAAAATCTTAAAGGATCGAATTCCGAAAATCTAAAAAGCTCTAATCTTATTGCTTCAAGTTTCGTATGACTTTGAAGTAAATGTGTGTTTATGATCGTGTACCTGTTTCAGAAAATTATCCCATTAGGTACATATATCAATCTGGTAAAATGTCGTCATTTTGATTCATTAAAATTTTTCCCAGCTTTTGAATCATTATTTCGATTCTTACAATTTAAAATTATTTTACCAATGATGTTTCCTCCATAATTTTTGAAGTATTTTTTGTGATATTTTAATTTACATTTTTCATAAATTTTCAATAATTTTTATTCCTATAATTTTTTTGATTTTTGTAGGTATGTTCCATTTACCTACCATCTGGACCACCAAGCAATCATATTTAGAATGGCTTCTAAGACAACACCATTGATGAATTTTACAGTTGCCCATGGCAAGTTTTTCGAGCCAGGTTTCTTTTACAGCTGGACCAATAAATAGGTAAATCTTTCCTTAACCAATTAATTATTTATTGTCAATTTTCTTTTCGTTACATTTGTACATTTCTCGGCGTTAAAATTTATCAAAAGATCAAAAAGCATGTCACATTCGTCATTAGGCGTTGTTTCCGATTGGCTCAACATGTACTGAGTCAGATGTATCACAGCTTGGGCTAATTCCTTGACATTCCATCTTCTATCTATTAAAACCCTGCTGACAGTATCGAGCTGGAAAATTCACACCACAGATTAAATTCCGCAAATTAAGCAATTGAAGAGCAAATCTGCAATTACCTTGAGTAGTTTACGATGATTACAAGTATAATAGACCAGCTGAGGCGTACCGAGAATACTGGCAGCTAACCATTGAACCAATAATTTCAACTGAGGATCGCCTAAATTACTAGAACCGCAACCCCAATTACCAGTTATCACAGTCGATCCGTTATCCATCTTCATTCCTTCGTCTTCTTCGACCGAGTTCAATTTTGTGATCATTTTATTCTTATGTTTGGCTAATTCCAGACTTAGACTTCGAACCGCCATTTTGATTTTCTTCACCGTTTTACCATTTAGTTCTGGTTCGTTGGGGGTTTCTTCTCCGTCGCCTCCTTCTGTAAGAGGCACTCCGACGAAGGATTCGCTCAAGGTACGTTTCAGCAAGCTGCCGGCGAATTGCATTACTGTATTGTTGCGAATTTTCTGCTGCTGGAGGTTTGTCCCAGTGAGGGAGGGTTTTTCTTCCGATTCGTCCAGCCAACGGGTCAATTGTTCGTAGACTTCTTCGATATCTGAGTTGGATTAAAAATTAGCCAGGAAGAGGTATTTTGTGGGCGAAGAAGTTGGAAAATTTACCTGAATCTGTGCTAAAGCTGTATTTCGAAGAATCGCCTTCGTTTTTATCGAAAGTGGGATTAGATGGAAGATTTTGACCGTTTAAACTGTTACGTTGGTTTGGCTCGATGTTTTGATTGTCTCTTTGATCGAACGAGTCTTCTTCCAACATGAAACCTCGAGATCCTCCTCGTTTCATTCTGTAATTATTGTTATCAATATTTTGTCGAAATTTTATGTTATTTATTTAACTGCGAGGTGTTTTCGAGGTCAACCAACCTGATATTAGGGTCAGCTATGCTTGATCCTGTCACACTAATATCGACAGCGTAACTCGAATCGGTACTGGAAGATGATTGTGCTCTGCATAAAGCTTCTCGTAGTCGTTCTGCGAAAGAATTCCTATTTTCTGGTGTATCCAGTTGGCAGCTGTATCTTCTGGCCATTTCTTCTTCGTCTGTAAAATGGAAAATAAAATGAAAATCGATCTCTAACTCTAAATTTTTTTCAACATTTTTCCATTAAGCAGTGATAATTTTTTTAATTTAAATTTTTTCAAATTTTTTTAAAAACTTTTTAAAATTTTATACCTATTTTTTGAATTTTTTTCTAATTGTTGAGGAAAAAAAATGTTTGAAAATCATGAAGTTGACATTTTTTCAAAAATTCGAAGTTGGAAAAAAAATTGGAAAAAAATTTTAAATTGAAAGAAATTTTTAAAAAATCATACTTAGTTGGAAAAGATTTTTAGAAAATTTAAATCAAATAATTTTTACTGGTGTGAAATTTTTTTAAATTGTATACAGTTTTGAAAAAATTTTTGATTAAAGAACTTGAAAAAAATTTAGGGGTGAAAAAGTTACAATTAGTTTGGGACAAATGTATTTAGAAAAACGAGTCTATAAGAGTGATCATGGTGGAGTGAAGGAGGGGGGGGGGCAAAAAAAATTAACGTAAAAATTATACCTAGACCTCAAAACAACGTAATGAAAATTTCAACTCCTGATTCAACATTTAACCTCTCCCCCCCCCCTCCCAACAGTTTCTAAAATTTAATTTATATTCAAAAAACTGTAAACGGTTTTTTTTTAAATTCTGCTTCAAAAATGATTTTAGTGTGGATGTTTTTACTCAAAAATACTATCAACGCCATTTTTCTTCGTCAACCTTTTTTCAGGGATGCTCACGTTTTTCATGCTTTTTCAGTATTCCATGAAAAATTTAAATTTTCTTTGAAATAACGCTAGGACGAATATTTTACCCTGTAAAAATCATCATCAACTGTGATTTTCCATCATGGAACCACGTGGTCCAGTCAATTTTTCCGAAATAAGGGACATGTTGTTTGAACTTTGAAAATCGGAAAAAGCCTGGGAAATCGATACCGGTGAATTTTATTGGTCAAAATATTTATGCTAACACCACTTTGGAGACGATTAAAATTTTTTTTAATGTAAGGTAGAGTGAGATAAATGCGAAATTGAGGTATTTGCAACATCATGGGGTCTCCCCCCCCCCGTGAATCATCTTATTTTCACTTTGTATTGAAATTTGATGAAGGTTACTTCA
This sequence comes from Pseudococcus viburni, assembly GCA_033439095.1. Taxonomy (NCBI): domain Eukaryota; kingdom Metazoa; phylum Arthropoda; class Insecta; order Hemiptera; family Pseudococcidae; genus Pseudococcus; species Pseudococcus viburni. The sequence goes on from JAVBJF010000011.1 coordinate 2,496,873, forward strand.
AAAAATCATATAAAATCGACGAAATCAGCTCCTATTTTTTTTTGCCTTGAAATGGTATTTCAACGATCCAAATCCAGATTTATTGTTTGTTGCAATTTTTTCAGCTTCTTCTATTCTAAGTTTTTTTCAAAGCTTTTTCCAATTTAAAAATTTTCTCAAATTTTTTTCAACTTGACTTTTTAATTTTTTTCGATTTCATATTTTTATTACTTACTTTAAAATTTCTTTTACTTAATTATTTTTATTGAGTTTAAAAAAATTTTGAAAAACATGAAGTTGATAATTTTTTGAATAATTTAAAGGTGGAAAAAATTTTATGAACCTTTCAATTGGAAAAATTTTATAACAGAAAAAAATTGAAGAATTTTAAAATCACTGGAAACAATTTTCGAGTTGAAAGAAATTTTAAAAAATTTGAAGTTGAAAAAAATGAAAATTTTTAACAGGCACTATACATTTTTTTCCAACTGTAAAATTTTTGTAAATTATAATTTTTTCAACTCATACTTGAAAAAAATTCCAACTCGAAAATTTTCATCAATATAATTTTGAAATTTTACCAAAAATTGTTTCTACTTAATTTTTTTAATAAATTTTTTTCAACTCGCCAATTGGAATAAATTAAAAAAAATTGAAGACATCAATGGAAAAATAATTTTGAGAAAAATGAAGTTTAAAAAAGTTTCAGTTGAAAAAATTTTAAAATCTGATACAATTTTGAAAAAAAAATGGAATTAGAGAAATTTAAAAATTTTAGAGGTGAAAAAATTAGAAAGAAAGTAGAATAAATTTGGACGTGGATCGTCGATATCTCATTTGCGGCAAAAATAATTAGTTTCTTATCAAATCATGCGATTTCCATGATCTGTGAGTTTTGTGGTTACATTAGGACGATTTTTCAATTTAAAAGTGTCAATTTTTTTTACAATTTTTGAGGGTACCGAGGCCGATTTTGAATTTGCCTCAGTTCCACAAACCCATTAGTATGAGAGCTGAACCTACTGAAATTTACTTGAGAAGGTATAAAGCTGGGACCGGTCCCAAAAGTTAGTGTTTGTATCCCTATTTTGAAATTCACCAGTCTGCCAATCCGCGGGTGACATGGTGAAGCACAGCGAAAGCTCGAAAGTTCACAATTTTCATGAACTTTCAGCCAAAAACATTTATGGTCGAAATTTGTGTCAACTTACAGGATTTTTCACGCTGAATCCGAATATGTGGGTCTGCCGACCCCCAAGTGCTGCCAAAGCCCCGGCAGACGGTGTCAAAAGGGGAGAAAATTCAAAAAATTATCCATTTTCGAGGTAAATTCGCATAAAGAGCCATATAATTGGTCTAAAAAATAATTTTAAGCGGTTTTAAGGGGTGTTTGATAGCAGTGACGACTTTTAAAACTCGAAAATGCCCAAAACTTTCAAATTTAGGGGGTGGGGTAAGGGGGAGCGTTCATAAATTCATGAATTCGGGCGTGTGATATATCGAAATCTATGTTTTTTCGGTCGTAAAAATTGATTCCAGCAATATTTTTCACATTGAGTTGGTCTATTTTCCATACGCCTCGTTATCTTAAATTGTGCTTATCGTATGTTATCTTGTTACCGCTAATCCTTATGTACATACATGCTTTTTGTACAAAATGATGTACGTCGAACGATTTTCATATCAATTAAAACTTGGTTTTTCAACGTTGCTGTACATGATTTGGGAGAATAGGCACCTCCCCCTTACCCCAATGTGAAAAATGTTGCTGGAATCAATTTCTACGACCGAAAAAACATAGATTTCGATATATCACACGCCCGAATTCGTGAATTTATGAACGCTCCCCCCTTACCCCACCCCCTAAATTTGAAAGTTTTGGGCATTTTCGAGTTTTAAAAGTCGTCACTGCTATCGAACACCCCTTAAAACCGCTTAAAATTATTTTTTAGACCAATTATATGGCTCTTTATGCGAATTTACCTCGAAAATGGATAATTTTTTGAATTTTCTCCCCTTTTGACACCGTCTGCCGGGGCTTTGGCAGCACTTAGGGGTCGGCAGACCCACATATTCGGATTCAGCGTGAAAAATCCTGTAAGTTGACACAAATTTCGACCATAAATGTTTTTGGCTGAAAGTTCATGAAAATTGTGAACTTTCGAGCTTTCGCTGTGCTTCACCATGTCACCCGCGGATTGGCAGACTGGTGAATTTCAAAATAGGGATACAAACACTAACTTTTGGGACCGGTCCCAGCTTTATACCTTCTCAAGTAAATTTCAGTAGGTTCAGCTCTTGGACTACATGAAGCAAATGCAAAAAATCGATTAAAAACACACATTTTTGTTGTTTTTTCAATTTAGAATGGTCAAAACGTATCTAGGAAGTTTTATAGCCCTGATTCTCATTTTGATGCCCATTTTAGTAAATAATATTTGTGTTACTTGTATGTATTTTTCTATTTTTACAAAATTTTGAGTTTCGCACCCCTCCCCCTCCCCTACTCCATTCTCAAAAACATGCATGTGGGAGCACATTTGAAACAAAATTGCAAAAAAATGTATTTTTCAATAAATAAATTCGCTTTTTTCAAAATTTTAAGCTTGAACTTTTTTTTAAAGCCCTGTACCTCACTCATTTCTCTCTCTTTTTTTAAGTCTTATTCTTAGATCGTCAAAAAAAAAAGTAATTTTGCCAAGAAAAATATATTTGGGTTGAATATGAGAAAACTAAAATTAATATTTTTTTGACCTTGAATTATGCATTCACACCATACAGGGGTGAATGCACAAAAATCAGATTTATTAACTCAAATCAGCTTCAACTCAGGTTCAAAGTGACATGTAGTCGTTTCCTTTTAATATTTTATTCGAAAACTCACCCGAAGCACATTCATATTCTGGAACACTGGCTCTAGCGCTATAATACTCCTCAGAAGACGAATCCTCTTGCGAGCCACCACAAGACGAATATTCGCTGTTTCGTTGCACCCTAGATACTGGCAAATGTTCTCCCGATGAACCTAATACTATGAATTTATTCCTCTTAAAATAACATAAAGGTTTAGGCCGTTCTTTTTTCTTGACCTGTCAAAAAAAAAAGAGGAATTGACGAGAAATCAGAAACCTGTCCCAAGGATTGGAAAATTCGTCGAAATTATTTACTCACTTGTATATTAGTCGAATTGGAATTTTCAGTCGGCGTCATACTGTAAGACTCCCCTATTGGCGATAGACGTTTACCAATTGGCTGATGAGGATTTGAATGACGTGTTATAATATGTTCTCTTTTCAATTTAAAGCCTAACGCTGCTTTATTTAATTCTCTTAAAACATTATCTTCTTCGTATTGACTTAATGGAAGACGTGTGTAGTTTTCAGCATCCATGCAACAAACGTTGCACTGCAATTAGATCATAAGTTGAATGCTCGATCTCTGCATAGAATTTCATAACTCTAATATGGTTCGTGATTAGGAAATTCCATAATATCTTACTTTGAGAACCTTGTAGAAAGGTTCAAATTCTCCTTTAACTCTCAGATTATTTATTCTGCTCACTTTGAATAAATTTTCAATGAATAAAACTTCATTATCTTCTAAGGCTTCGACACATAATAAATTGATCAGTAATTCTGGACAGGTTATAAATTGAACGCATTCCTATTGCAGAAATTTCTCAAGAATTAAATTTGAATTCTGATATAATGAAATTATTGAGAGACAGAATAATGATTTATCGGCTTACTGTCGATGTCCCATCTCCCAACACTCGACCACCGGGCTTCTTACTGGAAAAGCAAACGTTTACGGAATTGGGAAATTCGGCATTTTCCATTCGATTGTCATGTTTTATAATCAAAGGGCTTAATGGTAACTCGCTTTCTAGCCAGTCTTCGATCGTTAACCAGTCTGATCCCCTCATTACCTGAGGAAAAAACAACAAGTGAGAATATTTCGCTCTGACTAGATCGTAAAGCAATTAGGAGCAAATATTTTTGGCAAAGCTGGCTGCTGAAAAATATTTTAGAGAGACTGGTTTCATAAACATAAACAAATTTTTATGGTATTTTTTTGTAATTTTTTACTCATTAGGTATTCAATTTCAAAAAAATCAATTTTTCCCGAATAAAGGCATTACCAAAAATACATTTTCAAAACGTAAATTTTTTTTCGACCGTGGGAATGGATAGTACTTTGAAAACTGAATAAATTTTGTTCTGTAGACTTTTTGCCTAACTTGAAAATTGAAGGAGCTACAAAAAATTTTGTTTAAAAAATTCGAAAAAATTAACTAATCGAGGTAATAGATAGTACGTTGAAAATTGAACAAATTTTGTTCTGAGAACTTTTTGCCTAACGTAAAAAGTGAAGGGGCTACGGGTCATTCAGAATGGAAAAAATTTGCAAATTTTTTGAAGCCCACTTATTTTGAATGACTCGTAGCCCCTTCGTTTTTTACGTTAGGCAAAAAGTTCTCAGAACAAAATTTGTTCAATTTTCAACGTACTATCCATTTACCTTGATTAGTTAATTTTTTTAGAATTTTTTTTGGATAAAATTTTTTGTAGCTCCTTTAATTTTTAAGTTAGGCAAAAAGTCATATAATGAAAATTCATTTCGATTTTTTGAAAAGTTTTTAATTTGATTTTTCAGGTGTTTTGAATAATTTTTCTTTTTATAAGTGGCCTCGATTTTTTTACAATTTTGAATTTTTTTTAAAGTTTGAATTTCGTGTTTTTCAAAATTCCTTCCAACTCAATAATCGAAAAAAAATGTTTAAAAATGTAAAATTGAAAAAAAATTGAAATCAAAATTGGACAAATTTTGAAGAAATTGAGTGCTTTATTTGCGGGGGCAGGCAATTTTGAACATGAAATATTATAAAAATTGATTAAGGAAAATTTTGTGATATTTTAAATTTGTAATCAAATTTTGAAGACTTTTTTTTTGATATTTTAATGATTTTATGACCTATAGGTATTGAGGAAATTTTCGATGATTTTTTGAACAATTTTTCGAATTTATGAAAGTTTTTATAATTGATTTTTCAGTAAATTTTCTTTCAGATACTTATTTTGAACTATTAATTTTGTACTCTAATTATCCTGCGAAAAAGGGGGAAAAGAAGTTGATGTTGATCCAAATTCCTTCAATTTTTAGGCTTGGAAAAAAAATCATAAAATTGTATGCAGATTAAAAATTTTTTGTAGAATTTTATCGCATTATGTGGGAAATTGCGATGTTGCGAATTCTAGCTTTTTTACCTAATTTTTAGATACTTTTAAGGCCGTGCAGAGAAAATTGGGGTCCAAGAGGAAGAAATGTAAGAGCAAAAAAAAAAGTCTTTCGAACATCGATATGACACAGTGTGCCAAACGTGCAACCTAAGGCGAAATCTCTCGATTACTAAATACTAAATAGTGCCAGGCGGTATGGAAAAAATTGCATCGTGGAATTATACCTCAAAGTATGCATTTTCACTCTGTGTTTTCAGATGTTGCATTTTTTTTTGAGTATTTTCGAAATACTCACCCTCGAGTGAGAGGTGAAAAATTGAAAAATTTGAAATTTATGGAATAGGGACGATCTTGGTATCAAAATATAAATTCTGAGAGGTGCTGATTCTGATTCCAGTGCTCGTTTGACCCCAAAACCAAAATTGAGCTCTTCGAGGGGGGGCGAGCCCAAAATTTCGAAAAATACAATATGGGTATCGAAATGTAGGTTTTCGAGGGCGCTGAATCTCATTCTGGCACTAATTCAACCCAAAAACCGAACTTGAGCCTCCCTCAGGGAGGAGAGAGGGGCCCAAAGTTTCAAAAAATACGTCATGGGTATCAAAATGTAGGTTTTTGAGGACGCTGAATCTCATTCCGGCACTTATTTAACCCAGAAACCAAAATTTAGCCCCTCTGGGAGGAGAGAGGGCCCGAAAATTTTGAAAAATACGATTATACGATATTGAAAACGAAATGCAGATTTTCAGAAGCACTGATTTTCGTTCCGGTACCTACTCGTTTGACCCAAATTCCAAAATTGAGCCCCCTGGAGGGTGTGAAAGGCCCAAAATTTCGAAAAATATGATATGAGTGCCGAAATAGATTTTTGGGACTTTAATAATTATTTCGGTACCCGTAAAATCCATTAAAAACAAAACTTGGCCCTCCTTAAGGCGAGCAGAGTCCAAATTTCTGAATATTGAAAGATGGTTGTCAAAAAGTAAGTTTTTAAACTTCGCCCTAGGAGAAATCCCCCTCCCCCCGCATAGGCCAAGTTACGATACTTTAGCTACAAAAAAGTGAAATGTGATTTTTAAAAAATGAAAATTATAATCTTTAAAAGTTGAAAAAGTTTAAAATTTGTGCCATTGATGGGGCTTTCCCAATTTTTTCTAATTCGAAACAAAATTTTTCCAAATTTTTTGAGTCCAACTTGCAAAATTTTCGAAAGGTACCTATCATTTTCAACTTTTTTGTGGGGTCAACAGAAAATAAAAATTACCGAGGTTCCATGCAAAGGAGGCCAAGCAAGCCTAGACCAAAATAGAGCCCTCCTCCTCAGTAAGCGTAAATATGTGTTTTAGTTTTCGCCGAAAAAATTAGGTAAAGTCGAAAAAATTTTGAAATCGATATTTTTGAGAAATTTTCATTTAAAAATAATGTTGAAAAAAAAGTGAAAAATCGTATTTTGAGTCGAAAAAATCAGGGGGAAAACGATTTCTGTTGAAAATTTCGATTCCCTCCTCCCCTCCAGCCCCTCCTCCCCAAAATGTAACACCGGTTCGTCTCTGGTGCCAAAGTCTGAGAACCGAAGTTTTTAAATTAATTTTTTTTAGGACCAGAAAAGAGATTTGAGCTCCCCCTTTAGGACCAATAGGCTCAAGAAAGAATTTTGAGTTTAATTAATAATATAATTTGAGATTTATTTTAGTATCAATGATGGAAATTTTGTTACAAGACCAAATGTAACAATTTTTGGGAAAATATCTCTTGCCTTCTCTTTGTTACCCCTCTCCAAATTTTCATACTGTACCTAACCCAATTTTTTTCAACTTGCCTACCCCCTTTCTCTTTGTCTCTCTTCATTTGGTTCGGTTGTACACCCCTACTCTTGTATAAAATCCAATACCAAATATTTAGCGAACTAGATGTTAACTTACGTTAAGCCAAGCTTTTTGTAAATCTTGAAATTAATCGTTACCTGCCTTGTTATCTTAATTTGATCTGTATCATTATCAATTTCATGTTGCAGATCAAAATAATGAAATAAACTTCGTAACTTGGATTTTTGAAAGTTCCTGCAAAAAGAATCAACACGGTGTTCGAATCAATCGCTGCGAATGTTGACATCCTACGTGTATTTTCCAAGGTAATTTCCACTTACTCGTTTAAATGGCGAAAAAAATGAGAAAAATTGAAGTCTTGTAGTGTCGGATGCGTTTTGTGAGTACGCTTTGGAAATGTAGATAAAAACGCGTGAGCAATTAATGAGCATGCGAAGTTGCGTTTCACTTCAATCGTGCTAACTACGTATGGAAAAAATGATTAATGCGAAATTTTGCAAATTGGTGTAAAAATAGGTAGGCGTAGTGGCTAATTATTTAATTAGGACTATACAAGACGTCAAATTTTAGTATTACTTACTTTCTTGTTGTAGGCTAAATCTTAACCCTTGCACTGGTTTGAGTTGTTTCAAACGTAGAGCTGAATTAGTCACAATGGGCAGTGTTTTAGTGAAAAAGTGATCTCTTTCGGAGTCAGTCAGATCTTTAGTTACGAACGACTTTAACCCTTTGAGAACTTCGGGATCGAGTCCATCCGGTTCATCTGGGTCTAAACCGACGCTGGAAGTAAATAATTCGAGTTATTTATTTTCTCGCAAGGGAGGTATCTTAACCAGTAGTGGAATTTTTGGCCGAAATAAAATTATATCGAAAGTATATCATAAAAGAACATCATATCGAAAATTTCAGGAGCTAAAGTTTATTTCTCGAATTTTGACGAATTTTCGAAAATTCAAAATTACTTTATGGGCATGCAAAATATGAAAATTTGATTTAATCAACGAAAAAAGCTGAAATTTGGAATATACCCTATTTTCGACCCCTGGAATCAATTGGAAGTAGTTTCGAGACATTTCCGAGGCTCCAGAAAATTCTGGAATTTTCCAGCACTGGAAAAAACCTCATAAAAATGGTCTATATGAATTTCAACATCTAAAAACGCAGATTACCCATATTAGTGACCTATTTGACTGATAAAAGTACAATTTTCTAAATTCGTAACTTCCGGTTCAAATCCATATTTTGACAGAATTTTTTTTTGTAAAAATTTTAAAATATTTCTTCAAACATAAAAAACTGAAATTTACTTGTTTTCCCATTTTCGACCTCTCGAATCGATTGGAAGTTTTTTCGGGACGTTTCAGAACCGTCAAAAAATTTTGAAATTTTCCAGAATTGAAAAAGGCTTTTGAAAATGATCTACATATGTTAGGTATATGAACTTTAACATCTAAAAACGTGGATCTTCCATAAATTCGTCACCAATTTGATCGATTAAAGAAAAATTTTCACGATTCGTTACTTCGTGACCGATTCCATTTTTTTTCCTATTTTTCCAGCATTTTTTTTTTCAGAGGTGGAAACTTCCAAAATTTTCTAAAGCCTCTGAACCATCTCGAAATCGCTTGTAATCGATTTGCGAAGTCGAAAGTAGAATATTTACTTATCAACTTTTAGGTTTTTATCGATCGATGCTACTGGAGACGTTTTTTTCAATTTTCCCTAGAAACATTTTTCTGCCAAAAAATATGGATTTGGACCAGCAGTTATAAATTTTGGAAAATTGTTCCTCAGTCAATCGAATAAGTAGATCAATGGATGTATTTTTTCTACAAGCTTGGGAAAGACGTTTCATGATAAATGGTTCAGCAGTTCTCAGAACCGTTCGAATGTGACTATAATCGAAACAAATTCATTTATATTTTTTTCTTAGTGTTTTCGAGTTCCAACTTCTAAAGTTTTATCTACTTCAGGATCACTCTCGTACCAACTTAAAAAAGTGTCAAAGAAAAAAAGAAAATCGAAGAAGTAAAATGTAAATTTTCTTCGGTAAGGTCTTCTAAAGTTGGAACGAAAATTCGTCGAGTTTTGGAATAGAAAATAAAATTTTTTTGTAAAAAAATTCAACTTGTAATTTTTCTGAGAAAATTAACTCTTGAATTTTTTTTTTTGAATTTTCATACGTGAAAAGTTTTTGAGAAAATTCAAACTGTTCCAGTTTCAAAAAAAAAAACGGAAATTGAAACAAAACACCTTTTTGCTTTTAATTTTTTTTTGCTTTTTCATTAATTTAGAAATGAAATTTGCCAGTATTGTTTTTTTCAGATTTCTCTAAATTTTTAAAACACTCGAACCAAAAGTCGCTAAAAATGTAATTTTTTTTCAATTTTATTTTTGTTACAAAATGACGTTTCCTTTCTTTCAATTTTTTATGCATTTTCCTCGTTTGTTTTCGTTATTTTTTTCAAAAAATTTTCGTATCTAGTAGGTATGCTCCTAACAGATTGTTTTCGAAATTTTTTTAATACAGATTTTGATGAAAAATCGTCTGGAATCCAAAAAAGTTAACTACCAAAAATTTGAAAATTTTGATTTGTTTTTGATTTGGGTCTAAAATTTTGTGAAAAATGTGAAAAATTTGGGTTAGACAACCGTATCATGCTCCCCAAAGCCCCAAAAAGGTTCCCAGTCCCAAAAATTCAGAAATTTTGGAAAAAATCTCTCGCAAAATCTTTCATGTATATCAAAATATTTTCAAAAAATTAAATAATTTTTTCAAACACGATCTACTTAAAAAATTGATTTTACAGCTTCCCTCACTTTTTTTCGTGAAAAAACGTTATTAAATGTTTCATATTTCTAAGTGTTCCTTTCAGTTCTAACAAAAAATACAAAAAAAATTCAAAATGATTGAAAATCCGTTTCTGGAAAGGGAAAGGGAAACGGAAACGGAAACGGAAACGGAAACGGAAACGTAAACAGAAACAAAAATTCTTCTTGCATTTTCGCAAAACTGAGAATTTTCTAACCTTCTTGAAAATATTTTAAAAATTTGAACTTGAAAAACATTGAATTTGAGACATTATATTTGATTTTTTTTAATTTTGAGAAAGTTTTGAAAAATTTTCTGCGAAATTAAATTATTTATTTTTGGAAAATGTTGAGGAAAAATTGTGAAATTTCGGGCTTCAAAAAAAGTATTACGAAAATGGTATATCGTGTTGAAAAATATCGTTCATTATTGTAATTTTTTTACAAAAAAAAATGCTGTAAAGAAGGCCGAGCAGGTTTGTACAGATAAAATCAAACAATCTGCTTTTGGAGTCGAAATAATTCTAAAAAATGGATGAGTAAGGGGGAGGGGGAGGGGGAGGCGATTTTTTTTTTAGATAGGTAGGCATCTCATTCGATGGTCGACATTGTTGAGAATTCTCAAATTTTAAGTCCACCTCCTCAAACCTGGGAATCAAATTTTCAAGTTTGGAAATTTGAAAAAAAAATCCTTTCCAACTCAAAAACCTCATAAGAAATGGAAGGACACAATCTCGAAAGACAGGGACAATTTTAGAAGGGAAAATCTGAGGAAGTTGAAAAGATCAAAGAATAAAAATCTTTTTAATACGAATTTATCGAAAAATCACACAAAATAAGAATAGGTTCACGTCTCTCGAGTCATCGTAAGTTGTTATTTTTCATGACGTGAAAGAGTAACGAAGGATAATATTGTTCGAACAATGGACGATAATACCTACTGATCTTCCACTCAAATCGTCTCTTTCGTTCCAAAGAACTCGAATTAGCTGCAATTTCATTTCTCGAGTCACATTTCTATCAATAAAATTTTCTTAAATTTAAATTTTCTCAAAACTTTCCCAACTTTTCATTTTTTTCAATTTCTTATTTTTTATTACTTTTTAAAATTTCTTCCAATTATTTACTTATTGAGTTAGGAAGAAATTAGAAAAAACACGAAGTTGAAAACTTTTTTTAAAAAATTCAATCATTGTCCAGAAAGAAGAAATTTTAAAAGAATATGAATTTGAAAATTTAAAAAAAAATCCAAGTTGGAAAAATATTTGTTAAGTACCAAAATGTTTTCCAACTGTAAGATTTTTTTAAATTCAAATTTTCTCAAAATTTTTCCAACTTGGATTTAAATTTTTTTTCAAAATTGCATTTTTTAGATTTTCTTCCAATTTGAAAATTTTTTGCAATAATTTTAACATTTATCCTCAATTTTTGTTAATCTTTGAATTTAAAAAAAATATTTCAACTTCGTTTTTTTTTAAAATTTCTTTTGACTATATCATTGGAAATAATTTTTGTTACAGTTGAAAAAATTTGAGCTCAGAAATTGAAATAAATTCGGACTTAGACCGTTGGAATCTCGTTTATGGCAAAAATAATTTTTTTTCTGATCACATTTTACAAAAAAAATTACTATTAGAAAAAATTTCAAGTTTTAAAAAATGTATGGAAGTCTGACTTCCCTAATTTCCCTCGGGAAATCGCCTCTGCCGAAAGCTGATATTATATTTTATTCGATTTCCATGGTAATTTCATTCGACTCTCTGGAAAATTTTGAAAATACATTTTTTAGGAATTTTTCTATTCGGGAATTCGGTCGTTTGGAAAATTGACCCAGAATCCAAAAATTGTGTGATAATTTTGAATTTTCAAAAATTCGCCAAAATTCGAAAAATGAATTTTGGCACCTTAAATTTCAGATATGGGATCCTTTTACGATGCACCTTCGATATATTATTATTTAGGCCCAAAATTTCACTACTGATTGGAACACCTCCCTCGTCAGCATTGAAAAACACGAACGAATAAGCTATAGAAATTATACGATGGTAATTTTCTCGACTCACTTGCACATGGTGTGGATAGTTTGCATTCCTGAGATTAGTTGGTCGGCATTTTGTGCAATTGCCAATTTTTCTATATGGGTTTGTAAAGTACCCCACCACGGCATATCGCATGGAAGCATTACCAAAGCCATTTTGAGCATACATTGACCACGTACACTACGTATAATCTCCCCGTGTTGTTTTCAATCCGCGATTCCAAACTGTAACCGTTCTCAGCATCTAAAAACATACACGAGTACATCAGCCAGCGTCCAAATACGACGTATTTCTCACCTATTCGCGAGTTCGCTTACCTAACTGTATCAACGTTCACGTAAAAATACTCATCTCGATTGAAAGACCGCAAAAACCGAGACCCGATGAGCGAGTGAACCGCCTCAAAAAGATATCGCTTATTTTCTAACCCCAGTAGCCCGTAGGTACCGGCATACAAACGTTTATTTAAAAATATTGATCTGCGGTACCGTCGAGCGTGCTCATTTGCTTCCTACTCTCCTAGTTTTTGCCCACATCGAGTTGCGTGGATTCCCCATAACCATAAAATACCAGCTTAGCAGTTGTGCAAGCATTTTAGTAGTTCAGAGAGCTTTCGCACGAGCGAATTTTAAATTTATGTTGCCTATTTTTTTTTCAGGCCCGAAATCGATGATGGGGTATTTTTATTTTTTATAAAAAGTTCAACGGTTCACAAGTACCCTTTTGTAATATTGTTTTTTCATATCACCTCGGGTTGTTTTTCAATTCTTTTTTCTATGGCACTTGAAATTTTTTTATTTATATAGTATTTCGAATCTCATGTACCCTCATTAGAGTCGGGTATAGTTTTTTTTCATTTTTATTTCGATTAATCACACGTAGCTTAATAGGTATTAAAATTGCTTACCGTGCAATCTAATCAATCACTTTCTGATTTGATCATTTTCTTTTTTTGTTTTGCATCGTAACTTAATTTTTTATCGATAAAATTTTTAAAAAAATTTAAACAACCGAACGTTCGATTAAAAATTATATATTTAACGCTGTTTATCACAAAATTGCTCTAAAGTTTCGAATAATTCTTGATAGGTATTTAAAAAAAAATTATTATAATCTAAAAAAACTAAGCGAATAATGTAAAAAATTGAAGAATAATTGTGAATGGTACACGTATTACGCGAAATGATACTGTTAAATTGGTTTTAAAATATTGCGTTCGTGATGTAGTGGTATAAAACGTTTCATTTTCTGGCACATAATGAAAGTGTATCTTCGTTTAAAATAGCAACAAGAATTGACTTCAACTCACCCTCTCTTTCCTCTAAAAATTTTACACGATAACAAATCACGAAACACGGTGTTTCGTCGTTTTGGTGTTTTTTTTTTGCTGTGTATTAATTCGTCGATAATTTTTGTTCTAGGATGGGTTGAGTGAGGGGAAAGGGAGTTGGGTTGTGAAACAATGAACTGACGACATGTGAAGTTCTCGTATTGCGTTTATTTTTTTTAATGTGTTTTTTTGTGGTGTGAAATTTATACGAGGCATGGGTGGTTTGGTTTTTGGGTTTGGTGTCAAAATTTGTGTTTTTTCCATCGAATTTATTGTGAAAATAAATTTTTTTAAAATAGATTTATAATGTTTTTAATTAATTTTTAAATCAATTCGAAAATTTAGATAAATTTGAGGAAAATTATTCTCGAATAGTAATAAATTGTGAGGAAATGTATGAAAAATGTGTATTTTGAATGAAATCGTCTTTCTACTGGTGCAGAAAGGGGTAATTTGACCTGCTGAACATGAATCTGACGTTGGTTTTTCCAGGGTTTCGCATTTTCTGGAAAAGCTGAAAAAGTAAGGGAATTTTGGAATTTTTTATAAATCCAAAAAAAAAGATGAATCATTTAGAAAAGTGGTTCTTTGCTCATTTTATTATAAATTTCGCCCTCGATCCGCTTGGGGCAAATTATTACATCTTTTGACTGATTTTTTATCCATCATTTTTTGTTGACCGTAGTGCAAAATAAAATTAATATTTAAATGTAGGTATGTCTTTGTAGATTAAATTATGAATTATTCACAAAAATTTCCCCTCACTACGTTCGAGGTAAATTACCCTCTTTTTTTTTTTACAGAATTCATTTAAAAACTAACGTCTTTTGGAAACTTACTTTTTAATAAGCTGTGATGAGAAGGAAATGCCATGATGCCCTAGACCTTGATGTTGAAAAATAGGAGGAAGGAAGGGAAAAGAATTCGAAATTATTATTATTGGCCATGTTTTTGAAAATCTGAATGAAGAAAAGGTGGTGAATTTTCAACTTTTGTAACTTTTTTTGTGCAAAAATTTTTGCCCTCGCTTCGCTTGGGCTTAACAAATTAATTTATGTCTGAACCAAATGATTGATATTTTATACCTCATCGATTTTTTATTTACTAGTGTGAGCCAAAAAGATGGCAGGGACTTGCGTGGAATTCATAAATTTTGAGAAACGTGGAAGTGGTTTTTTGGTAGGGGGAGGGGGTAATGAATTGTGAAGACATTTTTTAATTTTGAGTCCGGATAAATCCGAATTTTCATTCGTATAATTTGGTTGACACCTGCATAATTTGTTTAATTTTTTTGAAACTTTTAAATTTTGCTTTAAAACAGAGATTTTCTTTGTTATTTGATATGTTTTCTGTGATAAATTCAAGTTTTCAGAGTTTTTGTGCGGGGAGGAAATTTTTAGTGAAAAATACAAACAAATTGTTCATTTTTGATAAAAGGTATTAAATGTGTTCCATCCTTTCTTATAATTGATTTAAAATACAGATTTTCTTCCAATTTGAAATGTTTTTTTGTAATAAATTTGGTCTTGTTGATTTTTTTTCCTCAGGAGGAGGAGAAGGAGGGAGGGGATATATATCAAAAAATCCAAGTCCAACTACATATAAGAAATATCACGTACGAAAAAAAATACGAAAAAAGTACGAAAATTACAAAAAAAGTACGAAATTTTGTTTTCCTCAAGTAATAGACACCCTGAACGCGTAAAAGTCAACGATTTCGAGCTCACTATTTGGTCACGATTTGGTCACTAGTCACTTTTTTTTGAAATTTTATCCCAATATCTGTATATTAAATTCAAATTTTCAAATTTTCGTGGTGAGGGGGAATTGGGTGGGTTCAAAAATTTTCAGAATTGGATTTTAATTTTTTTGGCTCGTAGAAAATCATCAAGAAATCTCGTAAAAAGTACCAAAAATTTTGAAAAAAAATCGTTTGTCTCCATGCATTTCATATTATTTTTATGCAAAATTTCGGGATGTAAGTACATCACGCGAAAAATTACCCCCTCCCTCCTCCTTGATTCATGAATAATTGAATATCATATTTAAAAGGTCTGGAAAACTTCAAAAAATTGGTCTGGAAAACCTAAGAAAGTCATGGGAAAAAATCTCTAAAATATTGTGGACACTTTTTTTTCCTTTTGGTCGTTTATTCTCTTCGAATTCGGTTTAAATTGAGCGTCGATAGAAGTAAAGAAATCATTTGAGATCGAAGTTAATGTCAGATTCGTATTCAGGTCAGATTACCTTTAAATACCTATGCTTTTTAAGAAACTATTTTGCTCTAAATCTCAAAATTCATTTTTTTTCACATTAAATTTTTCAAATATAGAGCATTAGAAAAATGACCAAATGAAAAAACTGGGGCCGGATAATTGTTTCAATCAGTTGTGGAAAATTAATGAAAAATGTGAATTTTAAAACTTCGAATAAACTGGTCGGTTGAATAGAGTGTAGAGGGGTAATTTGACATGCTGAATACGAATCTGAGGTTGGTTTTTCTGTTCGGTCATTTATTTTTTTCTCTTCGATTTTCGTAAAAATTGAAATGAAAAACATTTTTTGAGAAGTTTTTGAGGGGTCACCGAAGGTTTCGGAATTTTTTTTTAGGTTTCATTGAAGATTTTTTTTGATTTGGAAAATAATTATTTTTTTCGCTTTCATTTTTAAAACCCCTGAAAATTGGACTTTTTGTTATTTTTTTCCAAATATAACTGTTATTTTCAAAAATTACGAATTTCTCGCTGAAAACAGAAAAAAACAAAAGTAGGGAAAATTTAAAAAAACCTTCCTTTTTTTTAATTTTAATTTTTTAGAAAAATATTCATTCCGGATGGAAATGAAAAAAAAAAACGAAGAAAGAAGGAATATTTAACATTATTTTGTTTGTTTTGGAAAAATAGTTATAAGTCATTGACTTCTTCCCTCTCTTCATTCCTCCTCATTTTCGAAGCAAAATGAACTCTCTTGCTAATTTAGAAAATTAATTCAACTGTCATCATATCTCTCCACCGACCGAATGACCGAAACAATGAATCGACAATAAAATAATACATAGAAAGAAACAAACAACGACTTTGGTTTTAAATTGATCAATGGTATAATTTTTTTTTAATTCATGACAATTTTCATCAAAAATTACAAATCGTCTTTTTAAAAACGAAAGCAAACATTAAAATTGAAATCGATTTTTTAAAAAGCTGGCGTAAATGTTTCTGAGCGAAGTAAAGGCGAAATTTTTTCAAAAAGAACCCTGTTCATGAAGTGAAATATTTCTCTTAAGAATGTTTCTTCAGCTAATTGAAGGAAAAATCAATTTTTTTTGTCCCTAATAGGGTAAAGATTGAATCCATGAATTTCTTATGTAGCTAAGCTATTGCCCATTCCATTACTACTCATTAGGTATTTGCTTCAATTTACTGGAAAATGTCTGCCATTTGCGGGATCAAAATTCATCATCTGCTACTGTATCAAACAGATTTTTATTAAAAAAATAATTGAATTTGGAAGTAAAAACAAAGTAGGCCTACATATTTAATTATTGATAAATTTGCATATTTAAAAAAATTGTCCATGTTCCAAGATGAAAATTATGTGCTCGAAAATTGAAAAAAAAAAATGGTCATGTCCTCATGTCAGAATTCTAAACATCGTTTCATTACGTACATGAAGAAGGTATAATGAATTTTTTGTACACATTTTAATATAATATGAGTCATGTATGAGTGTATTCAATTTTGGATAGACTTCAACACAGATGGGATTGTTCCGATGATTCTTTAGTTTTGAGAATACAAATTCTAGGAAAATAATGCAATATGTAATTTATAAATTCTGATGATTCGTGCTTCAGGCCTATATGGGATTTTCTGAAATTCTTGGAAATCACTTTAAATATACTGCCTAAAATATGTTCAAAATTATACCAATGATTCGAATATTTTTGTTGAGAAATTCGTTAAAACTTGTAATGTAGGTACATTATGAATGGTTCTTTTAGAAAACAACCATAATCAAAAAAATAAAATTTTACAGAAGAATGATATTAATTAAATATTCTTAACGCATACAAAACTTGAGAAATTTGATTTTCAAACCTATTTTTTTTTTTTTTTGAATTACAGCATTGTTTTTTCTCGTAATACTCTCAAAATATGAGATGAAAAATTATTTTGTAAATTTTCGCTGTGGCCGTTTTTTTTTAAAGAACCTTTCATATTTAAATAATCATTTCTCATTTGTACTTAGATTTTTAATACATGCTTACAAAATTCGCTGAAATAGAATAAGTGCTGAGCAGTTACTGACACTGAGCTTGTAAAGTTACTGTAGTTGGGTCTCATCAAATACTTATGAGAAAATATAATTTTTTGAAACTTATTTGTATTACAAACAACTTGATAAAATTGATATTTTGAAAAATGTTGCCATTGTGAAGTGCTATGAATCAAGCTTTAGTTTGTTGACTTTATTTCGCTGCTTCGAGTTTGAGATATGGTTATAATATGTAAATGTGATTATTATTTTTTTTATCGTGCCCAAAAAATCGCCAGATTGCTCGTTAACGTGAAAATATCCCCGAAATAAGTGAAAATAATTCACATTTCAAGATTCAAGATTCATTTTTATTATGATTACAAAAACGCCCTATCTTTATGAAATTAATTTTCAAAAAATATTTCTAAAAATGCCATGACAAATGACAATCGTAAAAAGTATTTTTTCGTCATAGCGGGAATAAAGTGCTACTTTATTCCCTCTCGCGAATTGCTCGAATACTTAAACTCGCGTTTTATTCCCGCTATGACGAAAAATATCGTATGCAACTCGAGAATAAAGTGATTTTCGACAATTTTGAGCTATTTCCCTCGCTTCGCTCGTGAAATAACCCTCAAAATTCGTCGAAAATCACTTTATTCCCTTGTTGCATAAAATACTATTTCAGCATTTAAGCGTTTAAAAAAATCATTCAATTTCATTGCTCGTAAAATTTAATTTCTTGAAAAATTTCAGACTCTGTCAATTTGAAAATTATTTCAATTTTTGAATTTTGATTTGAACGAAATGAAAAATTGTTCAAAAATTGTGAAATGAATTTTCCTCCGTATTAAAAATGTTAAAAATTACGCTAAACGCTAGAGTCTGACCCGCACCCAAACAACTTTTCGTCTTATCACTGATTATGGACTTAGAAAATTTTCGAAACTTCGCCAAAAATTAATAAGTCGGTTAGAAAATACAAAAGTAACTTGAAACGAAAGATTTTTCAAGTATCTAATTAGTTAGTTATTATTATGAAATATCAACTTTTTTAAAATTTAGTTTCTTTTTATTTTGGTTCAGTGATGAAATAAGTCCTTAAAAATATCTGTATTCCACGGATAAAAAAATGTTTGACAACATTAAAAAATGCTCATGATAATAATCATTAATAATGAATTGTATTGAAAATTATGAATATGAACTTAAAATCCTGAATTCTTTCCCATTAGATCGTGTGTTAGTGTTACCCCAAAACTTTGCTTCATTTCTTTCAAAATTAGGTGCGTGCTAGGTTAGCTTAGAACTTAACTTTATCACACTTTAAGAAATCTTTCTTTCAAAGGTATTATGTAATATGTACTGTACATTTCCGTCATTTTCTAATTGCCTAAAATACTTATTAGGAAAAGATTTAAGTGTATTTGTGTATTACAATTAATATTGAATATTAATACAAAAATAGCAATTTTTTTTTCCAAGTCCATAATCAGTAATAAGACGGAAGATTGTTTGGGTGCGGGTCAGACTCTAGCGTTTAGCGAAAATGACCTTTTGTAAAAAAAGTTCGTATTAAAATGATAGAATGACAAAAAAATTTAATAAAATTATTATTACAATCATTGATTTTTTAAATTCACAAAAAAATAAAAATTACGAAATTCAAATTAATCGGTAAAATTTAAATTGGAAAAATTACTGCAATCGAATTATCAGTAAATTCAGGTAATTTACGTGGTAATTTCAATTCTGAAAAATATTTTTTCATATTGTCAACTAGCGCTGTTGAATAATTTAGTAACTACGAAAAATCAGTTTTGCTCACTGTTTTTTTTTAATTTTACCGATTTTAACGCCGTGGTAACATTGTTTCACAAGTTGCATTTTGATTCGTGATTTGAAAATAACCGAAAAGTGAAACCGTTGAACGATATGTACGTTTCAACGCCTCATATTTCAATCTCTTTATTCTTTGCTATTTAAGTGTATTACTAAATTCGTCATTAATTTATTATAATTAAGTTAATTGTTCATTGTTTTTCGTAGTTTTAATTTAATATGGCGCATACTAAGCCGGACGACGTTGTTATTCCTGAAACGATAGTTGATAGAGGTACCAATACAAGATATGCTCGGGGAAAATTCTACGGCAAGGTGAGTGAGCCCTTTGTTTTGCTTATCGAACTACTATTAAATCGTTGAATTACATCTTTCCAGTGCAAATCATGTAACTTTTAGTCTGCTTTAATTCCATTTCTATCTGTGTAACGGATTTTCATGACGTATCAGCTATCATGCTTTGTTTGTAAATTATACGATTATAGCTTGGTATTTCGTTTCGGTGTAGGCTAATACGTTTTCTGCGAGTTGTTTTACCATCGTGTAATGAATCGTTTTGTTATTTCAGGGTGGTTTCGCAAAATGCTACGAAATCAAAGATATGGCTACGAACCGCACATACGCCGGAAAAATAGTATCAAAGAAGCTCCTGGTGAAGAGTAACCAAAAAGAGAAAATGACCCAAGAAATCAACATTCACAGAAGCGTTAAACACAAACATATCGTCGGCTTTCACGGTTTCTTCGAAGACGATGACTTTGTTTACGTTGTATTAGAATTATGCCACAAAAGATCTCTCATGGAATTACACAAGTAAACATACCGAACGAGCTGTAAACCGCTCGCTACAGTTGAATAGCTTGTGTTATGACGATTGTCATATGTGTGATTTTTGCAGTATTTTAAATTTCGGTTTGATTTCAGACGTCGAAAAGCTTTAACGGAACCGGAAACCAGATACTATATGAGACAGATACTCGACGGTGTTTTGTACTTACACGATAATGGAATTATTCATCGAGACTTGAAGTTAGGTAATTTATTCTTGAACGATGATATCGAAGTGAAAATTGGAGACTTCGGACTCGCTACGAAAATCGAATACGAAGGCCAAAGAAAAAAGTAAGCCTTTGTGAGTCTGCTAACTTTCGATCATGCATCGAAGCTCGTAACTTATTGTTATCGTTTTTTTAAAACAATTTTTGTATATTTTTTTTTCAGTACTGTTTGCGGTACGCCAAATTATTTAGCACCTGAGATAATTAACAAGAAGGGTCACAGTTTCGAAGTTGATGTTTGGTCTCTTGGTTGTATTATGTAAGTAATTGAATATTTTACATTAGCATGGATAAATCTTGATAATGTATTAATCTTGTCAATTTTTCCTGAAAATAAGGTACACATTACTCGTTGGAAAGCCTCCTTTTGAAACGAATTCTCTGCGAGAAACCTACGAACGAATTAAACGCTGCGATTACAAAATACCGTCTCAAATCAAAGCTCCTGCTGCCAATTTAATCTACGCTATGTTATTACCAGATCCAAAGAAGAGGCCTACTGTTAAGCAAATTATCAATTCTGATTTCTTCAACGGTATTCTAAATTCATATCTCGGAGTTTCTTCGTAGGCCTAAATGTGATTATTAATCGAATATTTTGTTTACAGGTTACATACCTAGCAAACTGCCTGTATCTTGTTTGACTGTTGCTCCCAGATTTGACGCTATGGCCGCCAAAGAGCGATTATCGATGAGTCGTAAACCGTTGGCTGAAGTCAATAATGGTAAAAATAATAATTCGTTCGAAAATTGCTAATTATTGTGTCAAGATACTCAGCCGTTTCTTTTTTCACAGGAGGTGAAAACAGCCCAGCTTTGGTATCCGTTAAAGCCACCATGAAGCCTGATTCAGTCGTTCTAGACGTGTTTGGCAAAAAACCCGGCAATGTGATCGCCACAACGAACGCCGAATGTAACGAGCATCTCAGAACGTTGCATAAACAATTGTTGAAAGTTATAAAATCCAAACCATCTAATTTCCAAAGTGACGCTGGTCAGTATTCTACTCTCACCTATGACTATTTGTTTGACCGACAACTCACCCCTGTGTGTATTTCTCTACAGAGGAATTAACCGATCCTGCTGCTCAACCTTTCGTCTGGATCAGTAAATGGGTCGATTACTCGGATAAATACGGTTTCGGGTATCAGCTGTGCGATGACGGTGTAGGCATCATGTTCAATGATAAAAGTCGTATTGTTTTGTTAGCCAATCAGAAGTAAGAAACGGTCAATTTATTAGGCTTGATGAAATTCAGTCTCTAATTGGATTTTTTCGTTAGGAACGTGCATTATATCGAAAGAGACGGAACTGAGAATTATTACACGATGGATAGTACGCCTCCGGCGTTGGAGAAGAAGGTAAAATTACTGTCGTACTTCCGAAGATATATGAAGGAACATTTGATGAAAGCCGGAGCCTCCATTCAAGTCCAAGAATCCGATCAGCTGAGTCGTATACCGTATTTACACACGTGGCATAGAACTCCATCTACTGTAATCATGCAATTAACAAATGGCACTTTACAAGTAAGTGGCTGTCTCAATTTTTACTTTATTTCATTAATAGTTGCTCATATCTTTAATATTTTTTCAAATTCTAGATGAATTTCAACGATCACACGAAAATAATAATGTGTCCGTTGATGGGCGCTGTAACTTACATCGATGTCGATAAAAATTTCCGTACGTATAGATTTTCGACGATTATGAAAAGTGGTTGTAACCCAGGTCTTTCGTCTTGTTTGGAATACGCTAGTAAAAAAATCGAAAGTTTGCTCCGAAGTCATTAATATTGTGTTCCTAAAGTCGTTGTAATTTATTCGAACAGGCGCTCACTCCGTCTCAATTTGACACGTATTTTAATTTGAAAAAAAATTCATTTTATCTATTTTAAAATTTTTTAACGTTTATATTATAAATTAATGAGTAAAATAGAATTTTTTAATAATTTTTTTTTCATCACTGTACTCTATTTTTAAAAAAACAAATTTATGTCTATTAAAATTAAATTTCGTAAAGTTTTGTGTTTTGATCGGCCCCTTAAATAACGTTATGCGTTCTTTTTAACGCATATAATTATATATTTACTGGACTCGCATCAGACACGATGCATAGGCCTACTGTGATCTTTCATTTTTCAACTTGGGAGTGGGGTCGAATCGACTTTATCCCTTGGCAGAATTCTATCCTCATCAGTACTATTTTTATGATAATTTTTTTACTTATGTAGTGAATTTTTCTATCATTAAGTGTAATAACGTAGCAGTGTGAAGGTATTTGTTATTATTTTTAATACTTGGAATTTTTTAATAATATAGTGTATCGTATCAAATCCATTTGTCTCTTTGGTCGCGTAAATGTGTTCATTTCGAATCCTTTCGCTGACTAAGAAATTAAGAATCTCAAGCTTTTAAAAACGTAACAAAATGAAAGTATAATTAGATAACATTCTGATTTATTTTTACACTTTATAACTACAATTTTTCACTTCACGTCATTTTGTGCGTCTTTGACACTGAAAAAAAAAGAAAACCGAATTTGTTAAATATTTGTTCAAGTGATGGGTATGTGTAAAAAATTACTAGACCGGGTGTTTGAAAAATTGTGGCTACCTCCACCAGAGAATTTCGCTCAAAAAAGTCGTAGGTTGACATGTAAAATGAAAAACAGTACTAATAAATGAGATGAAACAAATCGAATGAGATTTGCTGTAATTTGTAAATTGTGCTTGAAACATACGAAATGTGAAGTATTTATGTTTGTTTTCATTTTTCATTGGGAACATTATTATTCTACTAAAATTTGTTTGATTATATCAGTCAAAGTTGCCAATCTACGATTTGTACACGAAAATCCCAAGGGGAACCAGAATTTTTCAAGCACCAGTACTCAGGCTCACAGGAAATTTCCAACAATAATCATCAACACGCTTGAGAACCCAGCCACAGCTATACCAATATAGCCTCGAATTTTGTACACTTTTTTATTACGTTCACTGATTTCGTCATAATTTTGTTGGGACTCCTTTAGGTATGTGCTCGCTTCTTTCAAGACATCTTCACTTCGCTTGCGGAATTCGTTCAGGGTTTGGTGGGTATTGTGAATTTTTTCTGCGCCTAAAATAATAAAACCAGCCATGAATTGAATCATTTCTAATTACTAAAATATAGGCTTAATTAGATATTCTACTTACGAGAATAGTTTATTTTTACATTTTCATTACTCCATCTAGTGCAATATGCACGTCGGCAGGTATTCAAAATTTTGTACATGATGGAACAATGATTACGAATGATGAAAAGATATACCGGGTGCCGGCTGGGTACCCGAAAAATTCTAGCCCCCTGGGATTTTTACCTTGAAAGTTCTAGGTTAGCAGGTTTCACTCATAAATAAATCAGTTGATTAATTAAATTTCACGTTGAAAAGTAAAAATAAACGTAAATAAGTCACATTTCGAAAGTTTAAACTTTAAATTAAAGTAGAATTTTCATTTATTTCGTTCGAATTGTGTTATCATTTTAGGTTCCGAAGTGTTATCACAATGTTTTGCTTTTTACGTGTTGCCAACCTACAACTTTTAGTTTTATTTTGACACCAAACACCAAATCATTGACTTTTAAATTTTTTCCAAAATCGCAAAGGGGGCTAGAATTCTATTTTTTGGACACCCGGTACGATGTAATGATAGAGACAAATAAATTCATAAAATTCTCTTTTAACGCAGGATATTTTGTTATTTTTATTTTAATTATGTAATTTAAAATAAAATTTTTACCGTTGAAAATGTAACACTGTTTACTTACCAAGTTGGCAAAAATTCAAATGTGTATTGGTAACACTGATGATTGCTTGATTTTTCGTTTCATGGACGCCATGTTCATTTGTCGTAAACTTGGCATTTGGCGCTTAAAGCTTCTTTTTCTGTTAATTGTAATAATTTAGTTTAATTAATTGATTTCAGATTCAAAAAGAAGGAAAATGGGTTCTATAAGGTATATCAAGCGAACAACTCTCCGTTTTTTAATCACAGTTATGTATTTTTACCTTACAACGAAATTTCAGTGCGATTTTTTGAAAGTGGATTGCAAACCCCATGGTCCCCATGGTTTGTCAGCGTCAGCTTTCTACCTTTTATTCGACCAAGTAAGACTTGAAAATCAATTATTTCGATTAATTTTACGAATTGATGATGAATGGAAAGTTTCAAGGGATCAATTGATCATTTGGATCGTATACGGACGACTCAAATCGACGGAACGAAGCTTTACGTGAGCTGCGGTTATTGAAACTCGCATCATTCGGTATTGACGCCTTTGATTCCTTTCAGGTGAAAAATTCTTGTTTCTATGATCGCTATAGACTCCACTTTTCTTTCAAATGTTCCAAAAAACGAATACGATTCACCGGAGGTGTTACTTGAGATTGCTAACGAGCGGTGCTTGTTTCGATCTGCGTAGCTAGCTTGGTACGAGCAACGTGAGGTGAATTCGAGTAAGTTATCGAGTATTTCGGGATTGTCGAGTAAAAATATTAATTGTTTGTGTTTTATCGATTAATTTTCTTTTGATTATTGCATTATTGATCCTCGTAGAATATCATTTCGCCGAGATCCGTTCAGCATCCTCGCTCCGGTGATGATCCCACCGTAAGTAATCATTTACGACGTTTTACCACCACGATACTAATTTTTAAAAGGAGGATGATATCCATTACGGATTCATTGGACGTTTTAATACATAACGGAACTTGTCCAAGTACACAATTCGACATCACAAGGAGTTGCTCGATTTCACAGTGACTGCGGACCGCGGCGTCGAAGGCGAAGCTGCATCAACCCGTACCCGTTGGTAGCCTGTACATTACATACCGACACCCGGTTTTTTCTTTTCCTAAGAATTGTATTAACTGTGGGCGGAGACGTCACCCAGTGCACGGGAGGGGGTTGCATAAGTACGACTCTCTCGGGCTCTGTGGCAGAACACCGAGAGATAAATAACGAGAAACGAAAGAATACACACCCTTAACTCTTTCTGTCTCTGTTTCCTTTTCGGAGTCGAAGTCGAGTGTACGTCGCGGCCGTGTGATAGATCGTTGACCTCGTTTCAAAAGAAGTCGTCATGCCGCTGCGCTCTGACTCTCGCGATTACTGCTGTGTCGACGGAGAGGCATGGGGGTGATTGACGAAGGTTGGCGGAGGGAAGCTTCGAGTTCTTTTCTCTGTGCACTGTACTGCGTTTTTATTCTCTCTTTATACATGTTGGTGTTGGCTGGATATTACAAAGGGTAGCGGGCGTGAAAAACGCAAGAGGGGTATGTATTTGTTCGGTGCGTGGTTGTCGGACGGCGATATAACGCGATGCTTCAAGTACACAGCGCTCGCGATTGCCTCTGTTATACAGAAACGTCACAAAAGTTGAAACGGGGAGTTAATTATGAAAATGTAGCATAGAACGAGGTACCCAACACTTGGCTTGGAAAATATAATGGTGTTTAAGGTGCCCTAAAATGTTTCGAGTATCCTTGGGTGACCTTTAATACGTATTTTAGAACATAATCGCTATTAATATTATATTTTCTGGAAAATATTAACAGAATGAAATTTTCCAGGTTTTCAACGTCCTCAGATGCTGGAAAAATCGAATCGTAGACGAATACAGGAAAATTATCAGATTACGACGATATCTCGACGAAATCAACTTCAGATTTGAATTTCTATTCGACGAATACGAATTTACGAGCACACCTACGAAATATCTCGCAGCTGCCACCTCCACCGCTGAAAATTGGAATATAATCCACCGTCGAAATCCAACCACCGATGGAAAAAATTCCGGCTCCACGCGATGAAAATTTCCCTCTAGAGACGGATTACGAAACGCAGCCGGGCAACGAATGCCAACAATTAAAAATAAAATACGTTCGGTAAAGTTGCGGACTGGGGAAATTATCCTGACTTTTTACAGTTCGCTCCACCATTACCGTGCGCTAAGTACCGTAGCGCGTTGTTTTATTCATTCAGTGAGGCGGCTTCGGTGCGGTTTCGTGTATTTCGGGTCGCGAGCATTATTTTGTTCGTGGTTTCTTGTTGCGCCAATATTTTGCGTTCGTTTTCAAACACTTGACAAAAAACAATTGCTGCCGACCAAAGTTTCCCCTTGTTGAAGCTGTTGCGTCTCCGTGGTGGATTTTTATCGCTGGTATGTGACCTATTTAATCGTTTTTTCGAATTATTTGATCCGTGTGGTTGAATTAAGTTGTTGGGTGAATCGCGTATTATATTTGGCAGAATTTCGGTGTTGAGAGGTGCGGTGTGCGGTGCTTTGTTCGTAAGGATTGGTCCAAGTGGGTGATTTTTTTTATATAAAATTTGATTTCTAAAATTGCGTCAAGTTTTTACCCTGGAATGTGTATTTTCTAAATTTTTAACAATATTTTTTAGAAAAATTTTCGTATATTTTAATGAGAATTTATTTAACCCTTATGAATATGAATTTTTGAAATTTCAGGGGTTCCCAAACTCGTTTCTATTTTTCGGTCAATTTTTGAAATATTTCTTGTTTTGATTCCTCCCCCTCCTCAAATCAAACCAAATCATCAATCGACTAATTCCCATCGATGGTCATTCATTTACATATTTTTCCATTCTAAATCGACCCCTCAACACCACCTGTGACCTGTGACTTATCCATCATGTCCTTTCCCACCGTCGCCGCATCTTTCCCCCAACTAATTTACATATTTACCTTACCAGTGATTTTTTCCTCCCCATGTAATCCACGATTAAAATTTTCCGCTTCGTTCCCTTCGAAATGTGTTCAATTGGGTGTATGCCTAAACGCGGGGGAGGTGTAGGCGCCTACTTCCGCAGGTACATTTATGTTTTCCCAATGAATGAACATATGGTTGGGGAATTTTCCCATATTACCTGTACTCGATTACTACGATTTATTTTTCGCCTCTGATTATCATTTTTCTGTGAAGTCATTTTGACTTGACGTGAAAACTTGAGTGGTCGATTTCGCGAGTTTTTTTTTTCTCATATCGATACGATTATCCGGGTTACCTGTTCGATTAATTGGCGTCCTGTCTTTGACCTCACCCCTCCGATAGCGTTTATCGAATTGATTATAATTAAACATTGAATGGAAATTATCGCTCGAGTTTTCCTTGTAAAAGTGACTCCGGCGTGATAAAATTTCGCCATTATTTCTTCAACGTTTTCCTTTTACCTTAATTATCGCGGTTTGGTGAAATGTGTACGAGTACAAAGTACCTGCTGTTTTGAACCCTATTCTCGTGAATTTGATTATCAAAAATTACGTTTTGTTTTCGAGGTAAAAAAAGTTTCGATTGGATTGTTATCAAAAATTCTGATTATTTTATTTTACGAAAATTTCGACGTAATTTTCTTTGAAATGCTTAGGATGTTGTATTAGGGTAGGTATGGTTTTTGTTTTCTTATCAACTACTCAGAAGCCTTATGAGACTTATTTAATTTCGTTCTGTGAAATTATTCCCATTTTTCTGAGTTTGAAAACAAATAATATGGTGGTGGGATGAGAAAATTGGAAGAGGGGAAGAAGTTTTTGTTTTTAAAATAATTCTAGTGTAAATGAACTATAAACAAATCAGTAATTTTGATTCTTGGTAGAAAATAAATGCAATGGCAATGAAGTTTGAAAGTGCTCCAAGTAAATAGTCTGCGAAGGAAGGGAAGAGGGGGGCGGTAAATTTACATAAATTGAAAAAATTGATAGATGCTTCAAATGAAAAAAAATCTTGAAAATTTTTCAGTAGAATAATGATGGGTAAAGTAGTTTTTCAGTTTAGAATTTGAAAACTGTTTAATTTATTTGAAAATTGCCAGTTGGAAAGATCTATTGTTGTTTATATCAATTTGTAATTTTTCTAAAGACCAATAAAATATTTTTAGTCCTACCAAAAGGATTGAGGAAGAGGAGGTGGAGAGGTGGAGAGGGTGAGAACGAGGTAAAAATAATTGAAGTTTCCAAGTTACACAACTTTCTACTTTTGGAAAAAAAAAGTTTGAAAAATCATGAATATTGTTGATTTAGGAATCCTTTATTGTATCATTAGAGAGTGAGGAGAAGGGGAGAGGCGAAGAATAAATCTGGCAATTGCATTTAAATTTATGAAAATTGATTGATTTAGGGATGGTGGGGGGAGGGGGGAGGCTGACATGAATTCCAGTCAAATTATTTGTCGAAAGTTATGTTCAAAGGTAGATAGTGGAAAAATAAATAATTTTTTACGAATAAAAAAAATGGAAAATTTTAGACCTCACTTTAAAATGAAAACAGATTTACTCAGTCGTCTAATATTTTACCTTTAAAAAATATTTTTCAACCCTATACGCTTTTTGACGTGTTTTGTTAATTTTTATCAAAAATTCAACTTCTAAAAGAAAGTCTGAATTTAAAAATCCAAAAATTGTTGAAAAATTGATCATTTTTATTGTAAAAATTATGAATTATAAACAGGTTTTGAACATTGTCTCGAAACATTTTATCTTTTTAAACTCCTCAGAATGTTTTACGAAAAACGAAAATCCTTATTCCTTTTTTTTTTCAAACTGTAAATTATATTTTTAACAGTGTTGCCAATCAAATAATATGAAAAAAATCCGAAAACCTTCAAATTCTCCTGTATAAAAAATCCTTCAGAAATCCTCGACAGATTTTCCATCTCATTTCGTTGAGTTTATTATTGATAATTTAGCGAATAATTTGAAATGATTTCATATTTTTGTACTTTTTGTTCATTATTTGATGGAAAATTCGTAAGAACAGAAATTTTAATTAAACGGAGTGTCCATTTACTGGAAAAGCTGGGAATTTCAGAGAATTCGATTTGCCTGGAAAAGTAAAATAATTTTTTTAAATCAACGAAATTCTAAATGTTTTTGAGAGTAATCGTAGTTTTTGAAAATATTATTTTTTCATTATTTAAAAATTGGATTTTTCTGAAATTTCATTCTCACTTCGATCGAGTGATTGGTTTTATTAGTTTTTTCAACATCGGTGAAAAGATAGCAGTAATTATTGAAAAAATGTATTAAAATTTTTTTAAGAAAAAGAAATTATAAAATAATCAAAACTCGAGTTTTTCTGGTTCCTTCTCCTCATACCTACAAATTGGATTTCGAGAACAGTTGGAAGCAAGGAATTGAATTAATGATGGAGGAGGGGAAGGGGATTGTGACAATCTGTAAAATTAGCCCGAAAAAATTATGGCTTGAAAATTTAATTTTGTTAGTATTTTCTGGTTTGCTATTGTTTTTATGAAAATCTTCCCCCTTGCGGTTTCAATTTTTTTCAATATAAATACCTGTATTTGTCTTTGGCATCCCTCCCCCATTTCCCTTCCTGGTGTTATATGAAAATCCTGAGAGCTAGAGAATATTTGGAACTGAAATAAATTCTTTTAATTTCATCTTTGGAACTAATCTTTCCCTCCGGGAAAATATTTTTTGGGAAAGTCCTACCAAAGTCCTGCTTTTTAATTTTAAGCTTTTTTCATGGACCTTATTAAAGATGGGACTGAAAAACTTGAAAAAATTGATCTGAAAAACTTGGAAAAATCAAAGAAAAATAGTATTTTTTAAATTGGATACTCTGTTGATGAAATGGTTGCAAGTACATTTTTGTGAAAAAAAAGTGGAGTTTCGAAGAAAACAGAACTTTTTTTTGAAAAATTGCAATTTTTAAAGGCAAAAAGACGTTTTAAAATTTTTTTTTTGAAATTTTATCATCTTAAAATCTCCTAAAATATATATTTAAGGAAAAAACTTCCTCAGAAAAATTCAAATTTAAGAAAAAATTACTGTGATTGGGAACCCTATAGTTAAATTTTTTTTTTCATAATTGATCATTTATACTCACCTTTTTCTTTCCCCCCTTCCCAACCCTTGCTTATCCCATTCACTAGTCAAAAGAGGGATGGGGGCACACATAATACACCAATTTGACAAAATAAATCCTCTAATCGTTAATTACCCAGCCCCTTCTCCTCAAATAAATTCAAATCCTGGCTACAAGTCAGAATACCGACCAACGTACAAATATTACTCGAAAGTATTTCGAAGAAGAATAGTAATAGCACACCTATGAATAAGTCTATAAAATAACGCTTCGTATTTTCCCAACACTTTACCACCCGACGTCTATCCGCTCCCGCCCTCTATCTCGTATGTGATATTTCGCGTATTTGGGCCATATTTAGGCCATTAAATTAGCCCATTGTGCTCGTGTACGTGAAATAAGGTGTACCCTATGAGTACGACTGTGGTTCATTGTATGTGTTGTGTATACTTCCCTAATGCATATTATATTGCGATTTTACGCGACGACGGTGTCGCTGCTATCAACAGGTGTTTAATTCCATTTATATGTATAAACAAGGTGGTGTACTTGGTACCTAGTACCTACATTTATTTTTCCAACAAGTGTGAGGGCGAATTGTTGAATGCATACCCGCTAATGTACTTACTCGAGCTCGACTTTATGTCGTACAAAAAAGGGGGATCGATTATGATAAGCATGTTTTTCTAAAACATGATAATATTTCCTTTCTTGATTCTAATTACGTAAGCATAATGTCGGATGTCTTTGTTCATGGGGTACCGTAAGATGGAGTTGAATATTTTTTTCAAAGGGTTTAATATTGAACGATGGAGCTTTTGATTTAATTGAATTAAGGAGGATTGCATTAATTAGAGAAATGATTACTTTTTATCAGATTTATAAAAGATTTTGAATTATCGAAGGTCGAGAACTCTTTGGATATGGGGAGATGAGAAAAAATTCGAATGATCGGGCATTCTCAGTGGGTCTTTTTTGGCATCTGTTCCTCTTTTTCTTATTTTCATTAGAAAATTTCCAAAGTTCTTTTTTTGCTAATTTTTTCCCTGTTGAAAATTTTTTATAAACGATAATATTTTCATAGATTTTGTCGGGGAGGGGGGGGTCGTCAAACCAAACGGAAAAGCAGAGAGGCAGCCTACTTTCTTAATAACGAAATTGCTTTTTTTTTAAATGAAAAATTCAAGTTTGAGTGAAAAAAATTGCTGCAAAAATTGTGAGTTTTTTCTATTTTGACTTGGAATGAAACTTTGGGTTGGAAAAATCGAAAAAAAGTAATTTTGAGTCATTGAAACGAGTACCTAAATAAAATTATGTATATGTTACATGATATGTTTTAATTTACATACACCCCCCCCCCTCGAACGTCCTGAAACTTGATTCTTTGTGGAGAGGACACTATTTTTATAAAATTTTATGAAATTTCAATATCATTTTGAGAATTTGAAGTAATTTATACCGACGTAAAGATCTATCAAAAATTTCCGATCATTTTCATTTTTCCTTGGAAAAATTTTAACTAATCTTAATTAAAGAAAATAATGAAAAAATCGTTTGAAAAAAAAATCGAATTTTAAAATTTCGACTCGAATGCGGTACAAAATTTTACAAAGAATCAGATATGCTGAACAGTAATTTTTCTACTCAAGTTCAAGGTGATTAAAATTGTCTAAAAAAACATACGGGAGTGTCTTCAAAGTTTCAGTTTTTCAAATTTCAATTTTTTTTTCAAATTTGAGGACTTTGAGAATAGGAGAGGTGAGTAGGGGGTAATAAGCGGTAGTTATTTTTACCAAAAATGAACTGGCATTTCAAATTGACGTTTTATGGTACTTTTTTGGTTTTTATTTTAGTTTCATATAATTTTTTCGAAATTTTTGTAAAAATTGATAATTTTTTGTTGTAAAATTACTTCAAACGACCTTTTTGATTTTTTCCAAGTTTGAAGATTTTATATGGACGTGCTCGAGTGATGAAGAAAGAAAGCAGATTAAAGCTATCTGAAAATCACAAAAATTACACACTTCATTTTCATTTGACAAAATATATTCCGTACACATTTTCTCCTTTTTTTTGGGGGGGGGGGGAGGGAGAATAGTCCGATTGTGATTTTCTGAAAATTCGTGGATATTTGTCTTGAAATTTTTTCAATTTTTTTGAGTTGGTTTTCTTCAAAACGGATTTAATCACATGAAGATGTACTTAGGTACACGAAAAAATTCGAAAATTTGTATTTTTTTGGTCCCTTATTAGATGAAATCAAGCTCCTAAAATCCTTTCACGAAATATCGTTAGGATGTAAGTGAGAGGGCTTTTAAGAGGGGAGAGGGGGGTAAATTTAAAAAAGAGAGATTGTATCATTTGTTGCGTTTTGGGATGTACATACCAAGTCCGAATTTCGATTCATTTTCTCAATTTGATTCCTTTAGCTTGTCGTACTTTTTAATTGAGGTTGAAATTTAAAAAATTTCCGACTTAGATTTGAAGATGCGACGAGCTAAAAGAACCAAACTACAAAACATGAGTGTAAATTTGAACTGAACGGTCATGTTTTGCTGAAATTCTGACCCAGCGCCTCCAAAAACATAACGAATGATATAACATACTTACAATATTTTTGTTTTTCTTTTCTTTTCTTTTTATTTGGGGGGGGGGGGGATTTCAGCTCGCTCTCTCTCTCTCTCTGAAATCCTTGAAAGGACGAGGAAAATTTTTTGGTAATTTTTCCATTGCTACAATGAGAATTGCTCAACATTTTTTCCATCAAAAATTCGTGACTGGAATCTACTCGACAAATTTTAAAATTTCGCCCAATTCGAAATGTTTCTGATTTTATAGTCATATATAATATACATAAACTGAAAAACTATTTCAGAACATAATCTGAAAAAGTCCGAGAAAGACTTTTCGAATTTGAGAATCCAGTTATGATTTTTCGAAGGGAAAAAATGTTGAGCACTGAATTTTATAGAAATTCGTGGGGTAAAAATCATGCTATCTTTTAATTTCTCCTCCAATCGTCACCCTAGAGTTGATCAAGTTGGAGGGATCGAGTGTGAGACCTTTTCCCCAAAAATATTGAAAATTACTTTTTTTGCTTTCGTAATTTTTTTCGATTTCACCCCTTTCGCTTGTAATTTTTATGGGGCAAATTTCAAAAAATTGTAATTTTAGCAAAGAAAAAAGATTTTTTGTTCTTTTTAGAATATTTTTTCAAAATACTCGTAAAAAATCCGCGAATGTGAAGTGAATGTGAAAGAATATTTCAATGGTGTGGTCTCCCCTCTTTCCCCTCTTAAGAAGTGTATATGGGCCCGATCGAAAACCACATTTCATTTTCACATTCGGTGTGCTCAACTCATATGAAAAAGATACCCATATTGATAGGTTAGTTATGATCTCAAAGTAATAATACCTCGGTGGGGGGGGGAGGGGGGTATTAGCCTTATAACAGATGCTTGTGACGCAGAGCACCTTTCAACTTCAAGGGATAAATATGAAGAAAATAAAAACGTATCAAAATATAAATTATTTTTACCATTTCATCCAGTTCAGCAAATGTAACGCTGGTTTTGATTAATTTCGACCATGGCGCATCCGAGGTAAAATTCTGAAAAAAATATTTTATTCTAGAACCAATAAGGTACTTGATAATTATTTTTTGAAAATTTTGCCACGAGCCTCTCATTCGTAAGGAGGGCCTCAAAATATTGAGTCTTTAAGTTTTGGAGCGGTGGGGTGGAGGGGGAGCTATAATTTTTTTGAGAAGCCCTTACATGTGTACCTACGTTAATTTATCTTCAAGTTTGATGAAAATCGGTCCAGAAAATATTTTGAAACTTATATTTAAGCATTTTTCAGTTTTTGAGTACCCATTCAAGAACCACTTGTTAGGGGTCTGAATTTCTTGGAAATAATGTATCTTTAGGGCACCTATTAAGGTTGCCAACAACGATATTGAAAAAGTACTGAATTTCTGTCCTAAAAAATCACTTATGGTGATTTTTAGAAAAATGAAGCGAAATTAGGGTGTCTTAAGAAGAAATTGTCAAGCTGTCGAGCATAATAAAAAAGGTCTCATGCAACTAAAACCATTAAAAACAGTCAAAATCTACTAAATTTTTCAATTTTTGGCCAAACATCACTAAAATTACCAAAAACAAAAAAATTTGTAATTTTGTTGAAAAATATCCAAAATTACTACCTTCTTTTCAATGGTGAAAAATACTACTTTTAGTGATAAATCACTACTGTTGTACTGTTGGCAGCCCTGGTACCTATACAGCCTGTAAGTATTGTTCCAAGATCGCTTGAGGGCTGATTCCCTATGTTTACCCAACAGTGCCCTTTCAGACTTCTATCAATTCTTCAAAAATAAAATTAGGGCTCAGTGCAACTACATCCTCCTCTTGCCAGCGATGGAGCTGATCGACTTCTAAAAAATTCATTCGAGAGGAAAATGATTCAATTTTCAAAATCTGTTCTCATTTGATTTATAGAAGGTACTAGTAGTGGGGGGGGAGGGGGTTGGAAATCTAACCATAAGTTATTTTGGGAACACCATTTATTTTACAATCTACTCAAAAATAGTGTAGGCAAATTAGACAAAAATCAACATTTCTGGCCAGCAAAGCTTTTATTGCGGAAAACTGTCGAGAGAGGTCCCCTGAGTAATCTCTAAAAGTTACCACCCCCTCAGACCCCTTGCTAATTTTTTTATGGGGGTTCCATCCCCCTAAAAAACGGTTTTTTGCTTCTATCTCCTTTGGATTTGATTTTGCGGTAAAAATAGTTCGATACTTTTTTGTTCTACAGTCAATTTCCAACATTTTTTGTAGGAAAAATTTTTTTGTACAACGATGAGCAGAGGAGATAGAGAGTTCCGAAGGAAGGGGGTTCTGGAAAAAATATTTCATTTAAAAACGCGATGATAGGTATAAAATCGTACTAAACTGTATTTTTTCGCCATGAAAATAGTAATATTATGTAAATTGGTGGTATTAATACCCACTTGACCCCCCTCCCCTTCTCCATCCTATGTGCCCACCCCATCATACCCATTTGATTTAATTTAGCAGTGGCAATATGATTGAGGAGCGGGGTCGGATCGACTCGTAGGAGGGGGAGAGGGTCAAGATACCTTTTTGAACCTATTCCCCCTCTTACGTGTCCATCCCACCTCACCCCTCAATCATATTGCCATTGCTAAATTGAATCAAACGGGTATGATGGGGTGGGCACATAGGAAGGGGAGGGGGGGTCAAGTGGGTATTAACACCACCAATTTACATAATATCACTATTTTCATGGCGAAAAAATACAGTTTTGTACAATTTTATACCTATCATCACGTTTTTAAAGATAGTATTTTTTCCAGAACCCCCTTCATTCAGGACTCTTTATCTCCTCTGTTCATCGTTGTACAAAAAAAATGTTCCTACAAAAAATGTTTGAAATTGACTGTAGAACAAAAAAGTACTGAACTATTTTTACCGCAAAATCAAATCCAACGGAGATAGAAGCCAAAACCCGTTTTTTAGGAGGGTGGAACCCCCATAAAAAAATTGGCAAGGGGTCGGGGGTGGTAACTTTTAGAGGTTACTGAGGGGACCTCTCTCGACAGTTTTCCGCAATAAAAGCTTTGCTGGTCAGAAATGTTGATTTTTGTCTAATTTGCCTACACTAAAAAGTACTTTGTAATAAGTCAGGTGCAAATTTTGCCCATCTCTTGTTTCAAAGGTCCCATAACGTTTTGAAAATCGCCATAATAAATTTCAGATGAATTTCTAATGTTCTACAGCTTCAATTTATGAAATTTTTTGGCTCATCGTGATTCGAGGAACCGTCGAAAAATCGTCCGAAATTCAGATCAATTCGACTCGTTTCACCACCAATGCAAAGATTCATCGCATCCGAGCCGCTCGAAATCCAGATCCGATCGAGAATTCAACATCCTCTGTACCAGTCGAACCAGCAACCGAAACCGTTCACCCCACGCCCACGAAAAATCGCCACAAAACGAGTACCACCGGCTACAGCGAAGGCGAAACGGAGAAGCCATGTTTGTACACAAAATCTACATAGTGTTCGGTGGCGTTCTCTGCGCCTTGCCTCGTCATTCCGACGAATATTGCGACTTATGAAAAAAAAAAAAAACATTACAACGTTGCATCATACGATGACTACGGTAGATCATTCGACTGGTTGCTTGGCTCGGTGAAAAAAAAATTTGATAACCGCATGAGCCAGCGGAGCATACAGCGAACCAAGTCTAAGGCGAATTTCGTGGTGCTATTTTGTTTCCCTTATCTAGAAACGCGCTGGGAACTGAGAAGTTGGACCGATAAATTATGGAGACTAATCATCACATCGCGGATAAGGTTTCGAGGCGAGAGAAGAAAAACGGGTTACGAATTTGACGACGTCGTCAGCGGCGATAAACATTTCAACATAGAATATTTCACGATGTACGGCGCGTGCGATAAGAAAATTGAACCGAACCGTGGCGCGGATTGGATCAGCACTGTCGTCGATGGCTGTGCGGGCTGTAATTGGATTTATTTGCCGATTTGAGGCGAGATCGAGGCGACGATGGCCACACGTACGTGCCAAAGTAGGGTACGCGTATGGAAAATATCGGCTTTGGGAACCGCACCGGAGGATTTTTTAACCACTGATGGCTCCGCGACGAAGACACCAGATCGTTTTCCTTGTTTTCTTTTACGTTAAACGCACCGTCGCGTCGGTCGTACGCGAGTATATGAGAAAACTAACGGTTCACGCGGAATGGGAATCCTAATTCGACAAACGAGTACGTTCGAGTACCGGAAAAGCGGCCGAGGGGCCCCGCCGCGGTCGCCGACCACCTCGTGAACTGAGAAACTGGCCTACATCGCGGCTTCTCCGCCGAGGACCGAGACCGCGACGGACACGAGGAAAATATAGCCTCCGCGTTCGCTACCGGAGCTCCACGCAAACAAAATATAGCCAGCTAATGAAAATAGCAAAAAAAAAAACCATCCTCTGTTGTGGTAGAAAAGAAATACGCCACATTGAGTTCATTGTTACAAACAACGCACATAACGCCGCCTTTGTTCGGGAAAATAACTCCCTTTTTTTATTCTAATTTTGTAGGTTACTCATTTACCGTCCTTATTGTTTCGTACGTAATTATCCGATCCGGCAACGTTGCGGAGTTTGTCCCGAGCGCGTGCAGCGATCGCGAAAATATCGCTGAATCGGTGCGAAAGGGTTAGACATGGCGACGGTGGATTTCCATTCCGATGCGATATCTCCTCGAACGAGGAGCGACGGGGAAAGGTACAGAGGTGTAGATGGTGGAGTACAATACCGCGATGACGTGGATAGACTTGGTTGGTACGAAGGTGTATTGTGGCCGGGGGAAAAAAGGTCACCGGTTGCGAGGATGTGGATAATTACGCCAGCGATTCGATTTTCTGCCTTGTTGGCTATTTTATTCTTCGGGGAGTTCAGCGGTGCGTTTGACCGGAGCTGCAGCTGGGATTCGTAAAGGTCATTTGCGCAGGGTCGAGGAAATGATGGTTGTGGAAAATCTTCTTGGGTGTTCATTTCGTCGAGAGAAATGAAATTGAGGAATTGAAGGATATTCTCTCAAAAGATGAAGTGAAATTGAAAGAAGCTCTCATTAAGGCCGGACCGAAATGAGAGATTAAATTGCATCATTTCAGCCTGGAAGTGTGGTTGGAATTGAAAATTTTACAGAAATAGTAATTTTTGTGTGAAAAATTATATCATTATTTGAAAAAGATGAAAAAAATCCATTTGAAATTGGAAGTTTCCATCTACACCCCCTCCCCCGATAATACCAAATTTAGCTTGTTTCCAGGGTCGTGGGGAGAAAATCGAGGCACAGGGGAAAATGTATAAGTAAAAAACAAATCTTTCGGTTTTTTGAGCGTCGATATTCGACGTGGGTAGGCTCATAAGCGCACCCAAAAATTTTTCAATGGAGGGGATCAGAATTCGGGAAAAATAGGGGGGGAGGTGAAATTTCAATGAAAAAATTGAGTGTTGATTTTTTCTGACAAATTGGGAATTGATTGAAAAATCAGTGATTTCTGACTGAAAGATCAGTGAAAATCAGCAATTTTCAAAATAGGACTAAAATACTGTCCGAGTGAAGCGAGGGCAAATTTCCTTGAAAAATCATGTTTCAAGAGCAAAAAAAATATCGCTTCTTTTCACATTTTTGTTAGAAAAAATCTCCCGTCCGAGCTGGGGGGAGGGGGGTGCTCGAGCCCCCTGAGCCCCACCGAGGGCCTTCCCATTAAAAATACAATTTTTTTCAGTTTTTCTAACTGTAGTGGGTCCTAAAGACCCCCTAAAGAGGCACGGACCCCGAGGTAACCCCTTTCCTCCCTCCACCTCTGCACAGGCCTACTCTTTTCTGCTAATTAGTAATTATGAACAGTGAGAAAAAACCGCTGGAATTCAGTGATACACGACTGATGAGTGATTATCAAATAAGCACATCCAGAAATTAAGTTTGCAAGGGGCTGAGAATTCGAGGAAAAAATGAAGGGGGGGGGGGTCAAAGTTCAATGAAAAAATTGAGTCATCTTTAATGTCGGGGTATATTTTCAGTAGATTAATGATATGTACATGTACGTTACCGGACTAGAAAATAATTCAAAAATTGTGGGATTTTTGGAATAAATAATCAAAACTCATTGAATTTGAATCAGTGTAGGGTGGTGAAATTCTGTCCCTTTTCGATCGGTGAAATAAATTGTCAAAAATCACTGATGTCTTAGTCAATTTCCAATTTGTCAGAAAAAAATCAGTAATTTTTACTGAAAGGTCGCCAAGAAAATTACCAATTTTTATTTAAAATCATTTTATTGATTTAAAAAAAGGTGGGACCCAGCAAAACGAGAACGAAGTTTTTTTTTGAAAGGCCAAATTTGAAAAGTAAAAAAAATGCATTTCTGTTGAATATTTTTATGGTGAAAAATTATCCTTGGTTTTTAATTGGTTATAATCGATTCTTGTGCTTTTTTTTTGAAAACACAATCGATTAAGCATCCATTACCTATAATCGTTCCATCTCTGGCACTTCCACTCCCCCTTTCCCCCCTGGATGCGCCTATGAGTGATCAAGGGTGAACCGAAATTGAATTATTGGAGAGTACAGAAGTATGATTTTGCTCATTTTTTCCAATCCAAAACGAAAGTTTTTCAAAAAAATTTATCAACCCTAATTTTTTTGATCAAAAATACATTTTTACCGTTATCAGATGAAGCTATCCTCTCCCTAACCCACAATTTATCTGGTATTCTGGTAGTTGTGAGATGAAGAATTTCATGGCCAACCCATTTTGATTCCAAAATTCAATTTCGTGGATGTACTTTTGTGAAGATTCCATAACTGCGTTCAGTGGGTTTCAAAATACTCGAAAAGCTTTGCAAATAAACTTTTTGGGAGAAGCAGAGTTATTCTTTCCTCATTATTATTCAAAATACTTGTCAGGAGACTCAAAAAAAAATGTATGCCTTGAGCTTTGAAGGGGTCATAAAATTTTGAAATTTCATTTTCCTCGCCTTCGGTATTCAGAATAGCTTGATTCTCTTTCCAAATTCAAAGCTGAACACTAATGTTTTACAAAATCCGAAAAAAATAAATTTTTTGTAAGATGCGACGTTGCCAATAATAGATTTCAATAGGTGTGTTAACAAGGTGATTTTTCATTTCATTCTTGAAAAATTGCGATGTTGCCAACAATGAATTTTTAAAAATATTTGATAAATTTTGATTTCATCGTGTCATTTCCACAATTTTCGCGAGAATGAAAGATTGCGACGTTGCCAATAATTGATTTTGGTATTTTAAAAAAATATAATTGTTCGTTCTGATCATTTCTCACTTCTCCCCTCCCCCGCAAATCGGTCTCCCGTCCCCAATGTCACCCCGTCTCGTTATTACATTAGTCTTAACTCTTAACTGCATCGTAATATTGAAATATCTTAATCTTATGAAGTTTTCTTTGATATTTTCCGAATTCCAAAGGAACATTTTGGATTAGTCAAATTTAGTAAAATTTTAACTTTTTGAATCAGTGAAATAAATTTAGCTGAAAATCTATGATTTTTTACTGATCTTTTAGTCAAAATTACTGACTTTTTTGACAAATTGAAAATTGACTGAAAGATGAGACATTTTTGACTGGCAGATCAGTGAAAAATCACTAATTTTCCAATGAACATTATTTCGCTGATTCAGAAAAGCAAAAGTTCATCAAATTTGACCTATACAAATTTAGAGATTCATGTGTGTATTCAAGAAATAGACTGACTGAAATACTGTCAAAGCGAATTCTCATGCATTTCTTTCTGACATTTTTATATAAAAGTTTCCTTGTCGAGCTTAAGAGGAGAGTGGTGCTCGAGTGCTCTTGAGTCCTTCCCTCGAGCGCGTCTATGAATTTTTCGAATATAATCCTGCATTTTTTCAAGGCATATCCAATTTTAAAATTTTTCTACCAGTAAAATTTGTTTAAATTTTGAATTCAAATTTTTTCAAAAATCTAACTTTGAATTTTCAATTATATATTTTTATTACTTTTAAAATTTCTTCTAATTACTTATTGAGTTTGTATTAAATTTTAAGAATATGAAATTGAAAAAAATTTGAATTGAAATAATTATCGATGCTGAAATTTTTTCCCTCTGTAATTTTTTCAACCTTGATTTTAAAAAACTTTTCAACTTGATATTTGAAATTTTTTCAGTGATTTTAAAATGTTTTGTCGAATTTTTTTTCAACTTTGAATTGAAAATTTTTTCTAGCTCAATAATTGGAAGAAAGAAATTTCAATAATATGAAGGGGAACAAATTTAAATATATCAGAATTAGAAAAATGTTGAGAAAAGTTGAATTAAAGTTTTTAAAAAATGTTACTGTTGGACAAATTTTAAACTTCAATAGAACTTTGAAAAAAAAAATGAATTGAAGGAAATGAAAAAAAAAACAAAAGTTGAACTTGGAATAAATTTGGACTTGAATCGTCGAAATCCCATTTGTGGCAAAATTATTCAGAAGTTTGTACTCGCGAATTCTGAATCAGTGAAAAGTCACTGATAAATAGTCAGAATTGATGCGCAGGAAAAATCAGCAAAATTCGCTGATTTTCAGCGAATTTTCGCTAATTTTTCAAAAAATTTCACTGATTTTTTCAGCAAATTTCATAAATTTTACTGACTTTCCAGTGAATTTTCACTGATTTTCCAGTGATTTTTCTCACTGATTTGTTTTCAGTAAAAAAATGTTCACTGATTTTATCCTGTGCTGCAAATCTGTCTGTTTCTCAGTGATTTTCGATAATTTTCACTGATTTTCAATAATTTTCACTGATTTTCGATAATTTTCACTGATTTTTGATAATTTTTACTGATTTATAATTTGGAGAGTGGAATGAGCAGAAAAATTGAACGAGTGAATCTTTAGACTGAAATGATGTGAGTTTAGCACATCTCATTTTCCATGCTTGATCGTAAAAATCAGTAAAAATCCTTGGCAAGGGTTGGGAGGGGGAACAGAAGGGGTAAATGGGGTGGGTGCTTTAAAACCATCAACTATTTTTTATAATAAACTCATTATCGCCCTTCTCTATTTCTATGCTAAATGAAAAAATTCTAGAGATTGATAATAATCCATGGTGGGACCCCGGGGGGAGGAGAAGAGCCAGATGCTTCAAAATCATGGAACATAAATTCCTCGTTCATTCTCCTCCAAATTTTCGCCTCATGTAAGAACTCCAAAAATTAATGAGAATCCTTGGAAAAGGCGAAGGGAGGGGGAGGGGGGGGGTAAATACCTCAAAACCATTCGAATATTTTCCCAAAATTATTCGT
Organism: Pseudococcus viburni; assembly: GCA_033439095.1. NCBI lineage: Eukaryota > Metazoa > Arthropoda > Insecta > Hemiptera > Pseudococcidae > Pseudococcus > Pseudococcus viburni. The sequence goes on from JAVBJF010000011.1 coordinate 2,539,033, forward strand.
CATCCGAACAAAATCCCAGTCAAACCGTGGGATAAAAACTCTCCATCATTGGCCCGAATGCTGAATTCGTCATCATTATTGTATACTTTTCCCTTATATACGAGAATATTAAAATAATACCGCGAAGAATGAAATGTAAAAAAAAAAAAAAAGGAGGATAGGTACGCGGATCCGTGTCGTGGTGCGCGTTTGTGTTGGTGTGTTTTATATAGCTGCGTATAAATATAATAATTTCCTCGGCCGATGTAGAAAGTAGCTTAACGAAAAGGGGTAGGGTAGGGGTAGAGGGTACTAAGTGTATTATTGTGGGAAACGTGTGTACTTGTGTACGCATCATTGTGGCTGCGGCGGCCCGGCCGCAACCATATAATATAATAAGAAAAGAGTGTGAGGAGGTGAGTGAGAAAGAGTGCGAGAGAGATGGCGGCCAGAGAATCGACCTTATATATAAGTATATTTTTTACGGGCGCGCGTTCGTTCGGTCGCAGCCGCCGTTGCGTCCCCCGAGAAAAGAAGCGAAGAGTAAAATTGTGTGTGTGAGAGATGCGCGTCGTACACACCATAAAAATAATGGTGTGCAAGGAGAAAGAAGGCTCGAGAAAGAGAGCGCCGAGCGAAAAGAAAAAGAGAGGAGGTGATCGGCGGCGGAGGCAGCGGTGGCGAAGAAGACGAGTGCATAAGAGATCCATTCCTCTGTGTCATTGACCCCTTTTAATCTGAACTCAGTGGTTGGAGATGCCCCTCCTCGCCGCCTCGTCGGCGCTGGTTTCGGTGCTCCTGCAGCTCGATCGCGCTCTTTCGACACGAGGTTGACTTCTTACGGCTATGGCTCTTCTTCCATCTCGCTCTCTTCCTCTCCGTGCTGTGCGGGCTTTCGGGCTTTGGCTTTCTGTACGCTACGCCGATCCACTCTGCTCCGGCGACCACCTCCACCTCGCCTCGGTCGCGCTCAGATACATTATTGCATCCACTTTCAAAAGGACAGCAACGTTGCCAGGTGAAACGACGACCGCTCCTTCGGCTTAGGGTGGGAAAATATTCTCTGAATCTTTATGGACGCGGATGAACCGCTTCGTATGAGCTGCCACTGCCAAACACAGAGATGCTCTTTTTATCGTTTTATACCCGCGTCTATGGCATGGCTTTCGTTCGCCGGTGTGTCGATGGTGGTGGCACGAAACAGAAAAACCATCGGAGGCTCCGTCGATGACTTTCTAACTCGATGGGATTTTTCTCCAGCGCCGTTGCAACCACATCCACCGTCTCTTTGTTCGCCTCATTCGCCAATTGCGCCATAAGCCCAAGGTTGCCATAATCGGAGTGATCTGGTCCGGGCTTCGACACGTTCCAGGGTGACGTGTGTCCTGCGGTGCGTGGGAACTGGCGGTCGAGTCGTCGTGTCGCATTTCGGCGCTGAGCTTTGAGGCAATTTCTCTCGCCGGAGGTATTTACGATTTGAGCCAATGGGAAACGAATCGCGAGCGGATTTTTTTATTACGATTTACCCACCGTCTGCTAGAACCGTTTCCGGATATCTTTTTTAATGAGATTTTTGAACAGAAACCGTTAAGAAAGGTGAGGAGAGATGCAGATGACCAGTTTTGTGTGGAAATGTCGCTGGAGACAGGCTTGGGTGCTCGAGGTATCTTGGATGATTGATTGGCTCATATCACCAGAAATTTTCAATTCGAGGATTTGACCAATTTTAAATGTTTATTTGCCAATTTTATGATTTTTTGTTTAATTTTTCACTCGATAAGTGGTATAATTTTTCACCAATTTGAAATTAAGCACCTTCGTAGGATTTCAAGACCAATTATTTATCCCTTTTGGCCTCCCCTCCCCCTCCCCTATGATTATTGTATTTGTTCTGAGATGAAAATCCACAGATTTCATCTTCGTAGGATTTCGAGGACGATTATTTATCCTTTTTGACCTCTCCCCTTCCCCTTCCTCCCCTTTGATAATTGCATTTTTACTTGAGATCAAAATCTAAATTTCATCTTCGTAGGATTTTGAAAACGATTATTCATCCCTTTTCGCCTCTCCTCCCCTTCCCCTAAAATAATTGCATTTTTTCATTTTGTTTCTGAGATCAAAATTCATGAATTTTATCTTCGTAGGATTTCGAGAGTAATTATCTGGCCTTTCCTCCCCCACCCCTACGATAATTTCATTTTTTCTAGCGTAAGATCGAAATTCACATAATTTCATTTTCGGTGGATTTCGAGACCAATTATTCATCCCTTTCAGCCTCTCCTCCCCCTCTCCTACGAGATCAAAATCGACAGATTTCATCTTTTTAGGGTTTCGAGATCGAGACCAATTATTTATCCCTTTTGACCTCTCCTCCTCCTCCTCCCCTATGATAATTGCATTTTTCTCGTGATCAAAATCCAGATTTCATCTTCGCAGGATTTCGAAAACGATTATTTATCCCTTTTGGACTCCCCTCCCCTTCCCCTAAAATAATTGCATTTCTTTCTTTGCTCAAAATCCATGGATTTCATCTTTGTAAGATTTCGAGAACAATTATCTGGCCTTTCCTCCCCCTCCCCCTCGATAGTTTCATTTTTTCTGAGATCGAAATTCACAGATTTTATTTTCATTGGATTTCGAGACCAATTATTCATCCTTTTGGCCTCTCCTCCCCCCCCCACGATAATTGTATTTTTTCTGAGATCAAAATCCACAGATTTCATCTTTGTGTAGGATTTCGAAACCAATTATTTATCTCTTTTGGCATCTCCTCCCCTTCCACTAAAATAATCGCATTTTTTCTGAGATCGAAATCCATGGATTTCATCTTCGTAGGATTTCGAGAACAATTATCTGGCCTCCCCCTCCCCAAGATAATTTCATTTTTTCTGAGATCGAAATTCACAGATTTTATTTTTGTCATTTTGTTGGATTTCGAGACCAATTATTCGTCCCTTTTTGGCTTCCCCCCCCTCCCTACGATAATTGTATTTTTTTCTGAGATCAAAATCCAGAGATTTCATCTTTGTGTAGGATTTCGAAACCAATTATTTATCTATTTTGGCTTCTCCTCCCCCTCCCCTCCCTACGATAATTGTATTTTTTTCTGAGATCAAAATCCAGAGATTTCATATTTGTGTAGAATTTCAAGACCAATTATTTATCCTTTTGTCCTTCACCTCCCCCCCCCCCCCTTCTCATACAGTAGTGCATTTTTTCTGAGATCAAAATCTACAGATTTTGTCTCTGTAGAATTCTGAGAACAATTCAATGAAACACAAAATATCATAAAAATTGTATGTATTTTGTCAAATGAAACTTGTTTGGGACATCTGAAAATGAAGGACCATAAAAAAATCATCTTTAATAGTCAAAAGTAGATCAATTGCTGTGCTCTCTAAAATATTTTTATTTTGTCAAAACGTCAAAAGTAATTTTTGTTATTAAGTAGGCATAAATTCAAAACGTTGTGAAAAATACAGAATATTGCATTTTTCATGTCTCTATGACGACATTAGCGTAGTCAGGAATTTCTTATGAAGGGGGTCCAAACTTTCATAATTTTTGAAAAATTTGAGCCCCCCCCCCTCTAAATGTCTTTTTACTATAAAAACACTAATTTCTAAATTTGAATTAGGAAAAAGACTGATAAAAATGTAATTTTGGAACAAACAACTTTCATACTAATAATTCTGTCCTTAAAAACTAAAAAAAATAAATCCTAGCAGTGGTGTCGGAAGCTTATTTGGGAGGGTAGAAAATGGGTATGGAGGCTTGGAATACCAGAAGGGGAAGAAAAAGGGAGCATTTTTTCGCATAGTCCCCTCAGATAGTTCATATAATTGTGATTTCGTTCTTGACTGAGCCAAGCTTTGAGAAAATTTGATTTTTAATGCCCCTAGAAGGCATTTTTTCACGTAGATTTTTGATTTTATGGGGAGGATGTCCGGACCCTCTGGCTATGCCTTTGCTCTACTCTCTCATTTCTGAATCAGTGAAATTTATTAAAAATCGCTGAAAAGCAGTCAGAATTGCAGCGCAGTAATAAATCAGTGAAAATTTTGTCAGTGAAAGAAAATCACTGGAAATCAGTGAAAATTCACTAAAAACGTAAAAACTCGGTGATATTTATGAAATTCACTGAAAAATCTAACGTAAGAAATTCTTTGAATAATCAGTGAAAAATCGCTGAAAATCAGAGAATTTCACTGATTTTTCCTGTGCTGCAATTCTGACTGTTTCAGTGATTTTTCACTGATTCGAAACATGAAAAATGAAGTAGAATTAAAAATTCGTCAAAAATGATCTTTTGGGAATGATTTCCTTGCGAAATCCTGAAAATTTTGGAAAAATCAAAAAATTTCATAAACATGGAAAACTCAAGAGTTCACTCCTAAGTCATGGAATTTGTTTAAAAAACGATTGATTAAGAATTCTGTAAATCTCAAAATTTTCAAATCTTGACCCAGTTTAGTTTGAGACTTTATTTTAAAAGCGGAAGTTCAGGATTCATTTTTCCTTTCAGGACTGAAATGTCGAAAAAGTGATGGAATTTTCATTTCTGAATGCTCTTTTGTGTAAAAATTTTTATTTTTGATTTGTTCGGGTTCAAAGACAAATTTGCGTTTTTGCAAACAATTAAATAGACCTTTGTCCCTTCCTTCCTGATATAACATCATCTCCTCCCTCCCTTCAGTTTGATAGAGGCAGTCTCGATTAAAAATAAAAACACATTTTTATCTCATGCAAGTATTTTATGTAATGAAGAAGTGAAAAAAGTCTGGGAAAATGATTTTTGAAAACTAGTGACGAAAATGAAAGGGATAAGAGGTAAATTATTAATATTTCGTTCATTTTTGTTCATATTTTTCAAAATGAATTATTTTTGAAATTTTTGATCCTTCTCGGCTGCTCCCCCTCCCCTGCAATATCATCCCTCAAATTCATCCCTCGATACAAAGATACTCTCATCTACACACATGCTTACCCTCCGAGGGGAAAATTTCCATCTTGAAATAGGGTAGCTGTCTAATTCTACGAGAAGGTGCACATCGCACGTTATGTCTTCAGTCTTCAGTTTAGTGAGTTTTTTTTTACACACCACGTGATAAGAGATTAAGGACTCATTTTTTTTCTTTTTTCGTTAACGTTACTAATATACGGTCGGCTCCGCGATAAAGTTAGTAAATTACGACGTTTCGTTGTGATTTCATAGCAGCCTGAGTGAACTTTCACCCCTGGCAACGATGCGATGGGTTCTTTTCTTATCGAAGCGAGTTAACGCGCGATAACGAAGTCGTTTAATTTTACACCATCGCATCGCCGGGTTTATAATTCGAACCATATACGCAAACCAATTGTGTTCGGCTTATTTGAATTATTATTCGTGAAACGAGTACAAATTTCACAATTCGAATCCTCGCGCGTTTCGCGGACGATTTCGAGGACGAGGGCTGAGCGGAGATCTGATAGTCGATGTCGATAAGGTTTATGGTGCGTGCTAGGTCGAGATTATGAGGAATTAGGGAAGGAGAGGCAGGGTGTGGGGTATGGTTGGTTATAGTGCGAGAAATTGGGAATTTTTGACGTTTTTTTCGAATTGTTGTGATTTTTCAAGTTCTGAAAATTGGTCGAAGGGGAGGGAAGTAGATGGAGTGTTTTTTCGTATTATCCGAAGGAGATAATTATTGTCAAAAAATTGAGATTTTTTTCCATTTTTAGCTGAATTTAAATTATCAGGTACCTACTCGTAATCGTGATATATTTTCTGAAGATAATTTTGAACTTTTCGAAAAGATAAGGTTGTTTGAAATGATTGGTGATTTGTTTTTGATTTTTTGCTTTTAGATGTAGTAATTTTTTAGCTACGGTTGAAAAAAAAGTGGAAATGCAATATTAAATTTTTCATCATTTTTTAAAAATTTCAGAGAGGAACGAATTGAACGGATGAGAGAGAGCTTGGGGGGGGGGTGATGAAATTCAAAGTTTTTGCTTTCATGTTTTTTTTGTTTTCGACTTGAAATATAAATTTTCCGAATTTAAGGCCATCAATTCTGTAAATAATCTTGGATAATTCGATTTTCGTCACTTCTGGAAATCGAGCTGTTGCTTGTCTTTTTCTCCTGTTCGGTCCTTGACTTTGGATACTTTGAATTTCTCATTTGAAAGTAAAATTCGCGATCTTTTTGTTTCTCCTTTTTTCGAAGCTGGTCGAAAGAAGCCAAAATTGGAGCACTTTTTCGAATCTTATGTTTTGGGCCCAATTCAAATTGTTTGAGTTCGTGGTGTTTTTCTATAATTTTTAGAAACTTTCATATACTTTGTAATAGATTTGATTGAATGAAATTATTAATTGGTTTCCACTTTTATCTTCAGTTTTCATTTTTCTTTCTGATTTTCATCAATTTTTTGATTGCTACGTTGGGAAAAAAATACGTGCAATCATTTTTGTTCGATTCAGTTCCCATGTTTTTTTCATTTTTGGAATAGTTGAAGGTACGAACTGAGTTCAAGGGGGGGGGGTGGAGAAAAAATAGGAAATTCCGAGTAGATACTTTGTGAATTTGAATGTCTATCCCAATTTTGAATTTTTATGCTTTGTCTTCGAGAATTGTCATCGTGTCTTGTCTTTTTTGGGAGGGAGGGGGAGGGGGGTGAATTGAAGGGTTGAAAATATTTTTTTAAAGAATAAATTCCTATATTTAATTGTGAAAATAAGAATACTCAAGGAAAATAATTGGATCGGCGGGGGAGGGGTGAAATGTTCTTAGGAACATTCGAAAGTAAATTCGTTGTTTTTGAAAATTCCTCTCTCTCCAAAAAATAAAAAAAGTCATTCCTTTTTCCGTTTGATCCCTGTCGCTGAACATTTTTAATACTTTTTTTGTAAGTAAACTTCTCCATTTTTACAACCCTCCTCCCCCTCCAAAAACAAATCATTATTTCAATTTGTTATTTTTTGAGGCCGAGCCATTCCCCCTCCTCTCATCCTTAAATTCGCTTTGAAAGGTTGCATTTTTTCATTCCTAATGAAATACGTCAGTTTTTCAAATTTATTCTAAGGGTTAAATTGCTCCCTTTTCTCCCTTCGATTCCTGGTTCTGAATATTTTTAGTTTTTCATTCGAAAGCAATTTCTGCAAATTCCTCCTTCTATAAGAAGCAATTTGTTATTTTGGAGGCAAAACTACCCCCTTTCTTCTCCCTTGAAGTAGCTTCGAGTAATTGAATATGTTTCGAAAGTAAAATATCACATTTTTTCCAAAATAAGAAATTTTACAAGTTTTATGAACCAAATTGTCCTCCTCTTGTTGGTTATTTTCGTTTTTCATCCTGGAATAAAAAATCAGTTTTTCGAATTTTTCGAGAGAAGAACAAAATTATCATTGTTGAGGGCCAAGTTGCCTCTTCACATAAAATCGTAATTCTTTGAAAATACAGTTCCACTAGAATTCCACGATGCTCCGATTATTTCATTGAGAGAGGAGGGGGAGTGTACTTACATTTTTTTCTTTCATTTTTCGAGCACTATTCTATAATTTTTTCTTCAGATTTTTCACACAAATTATTTTCAGCGATTTGATTTTGCTTGAAATTTCTAAAATATTAATTGTGTGAAGATGAAATTATTATTTTAACGTGTTTTCTTGATATTTTGTTTTTTTTTCTTCTATTTTTCAAATTCAAGTTGTGTGTAGTTGAAAAAGTCTGATTTTCGAACTTTTTTTTGATGTTTCATGTTTGGAAACAAATCAATCGAGAGTTTTCAAAATCCAAAAGTCGTGCACTTGATGCAAAAAAAGTTGATAGTGTTCCTCCAAAGGCGAAAAATCGAATTTTTATTTTATTTCGAAAAATTTGTTTTGAGAAATGAGTCAGTGAAATTGCAGAATATCGAACTGAAATTTAATATTTATCAAAACGTTGATCATTTTCACCCCCTCCCTCTCTTCACTTTCCTTCGCGCTAATTTTCTGCCTTATATAGACATACCTACATATGCTATTTTAATAAATTATCTATTTGCAGTTATGTAAATACGTACCTATATTATTATGTATGATTGACGATCAATTAATCAAAAATTTATTCTGTTCTGTTTCAGGTGAGTAACGAGTTCTCCATCATTTAAATAAGAGAAAACAGAAATAAGTGAGTTAATTTAGAATTTATAAATCTCGATTTAATTTTCCATTCGATATTTTAATCTATCATTTATCAATCAGTGAAAATTATCGAAAATCACTGAAAAACAGAATTGCAACACAGGAGAAAATCAGTGAAAAATTTTTTAATGAAAACAAATCAATGAGAAAAATCACTGAAAAATCAGTGAAAATTCACTGAAAAATCAATGAAATTTATGAAATTAGCAGAAAAATCAGCTGATTTTCTCCTGTGTTGCAATTCTGACTGTTTATCAGTGACTTTTCACTGATTCAAAATGAGAAAGTATATCCTTTCCTTCCCCTCCTCCTCTCGACAAAACAAAAATTCCAGATTTGGCCCTCTTACAAGTTGAACTCAAATTTTTAAGCAGGTGAAAAGATGGCCTTTTTTGAATATCTTACGTCAATGAATTTCAAAAATGTTTTTTTTTCCAAATTGTCCCTATCGTAGTCTTATCTTTTCCTCAATCAACCACCTTTCACGTAAATATCTTATCATTCAATTTACCCACCAAAAAGATCACCAATCTTAGCCTATAAATCCGCCCTAAATGGGCTACCTGTTGCTGAAAAAAAACCCTCCTACCGATGCATCAACCTGTTGATCGTTATTATTTTTTAAATACGTCTTCGCATGAGCAGGAGGGGAGCCAGAATCACACCTCGCCCGCTCGACGTTTTATATATACAAACCCGAATCATACACTGTGAAAATTGAATACACTCACATCGGTATTAACTCATGTAAGAAGAAGAAAAAGGGGTAGCACGGTCCGTCGACCAAGAAGAAGGGCGACGAAAAAGACACGAGGTGAACGAAACATTAATGGGGTTATTGCACTCGATATGGAGAACCGAGATGTAAATAACTAGTTGTCGCAGGAGGAGGGCGAGAGAGACGCGGGTACTATCCAGTGGATGGCAGCGGTAGAGGGATGACTTACAAAAGGGTGAATTCCTAAATGCGTCCGTGAAGCGTTAACCATTCCGAATCATGTATAGGGGACGAAGCAGAACGCACACCTGTTGCTGCCGTGTAGTCAGTTGAACCTAATAGCTCTGCATGAGGGTTGCACCAGGGTATTATAGAGGTGAATACCCTTTAAGAGGATAGATTCACTTTACCCCAGCGCCGATTATCGGCTTGGCCTACCGTAACATTGACCATTGGTTCTCAGCCTATATAGTGGTCGAGTGAAGGTTATAGTCGTTTGAAAGGGAGCGTTTTTTTTTCTCCCTTTCCCTTATGGTCTAGTTGGTGTTCGAACGTGGTTGTGTCGAGTGGTTGTTTTGTCTGCGTTCAGTTTCGAAGACGGTTTTTCGAAGAGTAGTGGATGTGTTTTTTTAAACTGTCGAGTGAAATAAGGGTTGAAGAATTCTCAGAGGTAGGTAAAGATTGTTGAGTGTTTTTCTATCTTGCAAATGATATTGGATAATTATTGAATGAAAATATTAGCGAAATTTTTTTAGAGCTGGGGGGTGAAAGGGGATGAAGTGGGGTTTTAGGAAGGGGTTGTAAAAATCACCTGGAAGAAAGACTTTGAGAATCCTCGTCGTGTTTTGTTTTTCAGGGGGTGAGAAATGAATTGAAGAGGGTTGAAGGGATTTTTTTCGAAATTTTCATTCGTTATTTGTAAAAATTAGGAAAATAATTATAATTGGACTAGGGGTTAGGGAGGGGGTGCAAAATGTTTCTTTTAAAAATTGTAATCGTTTTGCTTTGCCTTCGTAAATCAAAGAAAAATAAAACTATGAAATTTTGATGTCTATCTAATTTTTATGTTCAGTCTCATCGTGTCTTATTTTGGGGGGAGGGGGTGAGTTGAAAGGTTGAAGGGATTTTTTCCAAAATTTCCAATCTTTATTTTGTGAAAATAATAATATTCGAAGAACGAAAATTTACTAGGACCTGGGAAAGGGGGTGAAAAATGTTCTCCAGGTCTATTTCTTTATTTTTGGAAATTGTCTTTTTAAAACTGGAATTTTTTTACTTTGTCATCGAAAATCAAAGAAAATTGAGATTCGGTGAAATTTGAATGCCTATCCCAATTTTTATGCTCTGTCTTCGAGAATTCTTATCGTGTCTTGTTTTTTTGTGGGGGAAGGAGGGGGTGTGAATTGAAGTGTTGAAAATATTTTTTAAAGAATAAATTCCTATCTTTAATATTAAGAAAATAAAAATACTCGAGGAAACTATAATTGGAGGGGAGGGGGTGGAATGTTCTTAGGGACTGTTTCTAGTTTCTACCTTTGAGATTCACTGCTTCGCTCGAGGTTGAGTTCATTTTGGTTTTTGTGTGAATTTTTTTTACCAATGTAATATACGTAATTGATTATTCATATTGATGTACTTACCTCGATTGATGAATTTTGACACCCCCCCCCCCCAATTGGTTTGTACCTTTCAAGATGAAAAAATAAACCCCCCCCCCCCATGCATCAGATTTCAGGCATCATAGCGGGTCACTTTTTCAGGGTGTTTGTTTTTTTTTCTACCTCAGTCACCACTTTTGGTTACGTTTCATGTCTAAAAGGTTTCTTTGGTTACTTTTCCCCCCTCAAGTCACTTTTTCGCTTTTTCAGGCAAAAATTGCTATTTTTCAAAATTCTTCAATAAAAAAATAAAAAAAATAGATTTTGCTAGTTTGTTTGTTGTTTTGACGAAGGAATTTAATAAATGAAATTATTCACGTCTTATCAGTTGATTTATCTTTGAAATGTTTGCAGAAAACTACAACCCCTCCTCCACCCCCAGAAAACTGTAAAAAAAATTGCCTCCGAAAAAAATTGAATTTTTGGTTACTTTTTGGTCATTTTTTTGGTCACTCTTTGGTCACTTTTTGCTCAAAAAAGTTACTGAAAGTTATTTTTTTCTTCAAAAATTTCACTATGATGCCTGAGATTTGTAGTTTTTTTTTTCAAATCTTGGTAATTTTCTTGCTAGGCTGTCCTGCACCTACTTTTCTCAACCTGAGAAATATGATTTAAATTCTTAGAAGAGGTTGGAGGGAGGGAGGAGATCTTCAAAAGTTACCATTTGATCAAAAAAATAATAAAAATCTGTATCATTTATAATTCTCGAAATAAAAAAACTCAATTAAATATTGAAAATGGTCATGCAACTGTAAATATATCTCTCCCTCTCCTCACCTACCACCAAACCCGAACAAAATCGTCTACCAAAAGTATAAAAAATCGTTCGACGATCACAGACCGATCAGGAGTTTGGTAATCACTTTTGGTACACTGTGTCTTTTTCCCTTATTTCTTTTCTTTTTGTTTCCTCGTCTAAAGAATGTCACGACGAAGTGTACTGTATACCATTCCTTTTATTTTGTGTAACTCTTTTTTTTTCTTCTAATTCTTCTTCTTCTTGTTTCTTTACTCGTGTATCTGTGTGTGCTTGTATTTTTATGGTAGGGTACGTTAAACCATGTCTCGCTCGACTGGAGAGTGGAGAGTCCCTTTTGGGTATTTTATTCACGCTTTTCAATCTCTTTCCCTTTCGGTGGTCGCAGCCACGAGTTGCTAGTTCTTGTGTAGTCCGGGTCAATGCTCTTTCTTCGCGCGCGTTCTCCGATTCGACTTCTTTTTAGATTAGAAAGAGGCGAAGGAGAGAAATAAACGCGGTCGAGAGTGGAGGAAAATGATGTTGGAAGAAAGAGGCGTTTTTTTTTCTTTCGTCGAGTATAATGATTTTCATGGTGTTATGGTGTTATGATTTTGGAATTTTTTCAATCAGAAATTGAAAAGGAAAAGAATTACGAAAAAGAAAAATTAGGAAATTTTCTCTTTCTGTACTTTTTCAATTGAATTGTGACAATTTTAGAATTTTCTCGAGAGGAGGGGGAAGGGGGTAAAGTTCTGTAGAACGGTGATATTCGGAGAAATGAGATGAATTTTGTTTGTTAAATTTTTTTATTCTTCAAATATGAGTTGCAATATGGAAAAAAATTAGGTTTTCATGATAAAATATTGAAAAATGCTCCGATTTTTTGAAAGACTTTCCCCAAAACAGAGATATTAAACGTGCTTAAATAAAGGTAGAAATACCATCCGAGCAAAGCGAAGGTGGAAATTTTATATTGAAAATGTATGTTTGAAAAGAATGTCTATTTTACATTTTGAGAGCTATTTTCGACCATCTGGCTTCATTTTTTGAAAAGGATATTATTCAAAAAATTTTTCCAAGGCATTTTTACAGTTTTAATTTTAATAAGAAAAATTTTATAAAAATGAAAATTCTTGTAAAAATGTTGTAAAAATGCTCAAAATATGCAAAAAAAGAGAAAAATATTACCTATGTTTTTCTGGCCGAAATATACGAACCATCCTTAAGGGATTAAAAATTGGTTTTTGAGTTGAGGTTCTCTCTTGATCCAACCCCTTCTGAAGAGCTCAAAATTATTGTTAACTCAAAAACTGATTTTTGACACCTAAGGGTGGTTTCTATATTCAGGCTCACATATGAAAAAATGAATATGCAAAATGAAATTTTGTTTTTCCACCTCATATGCACTATTATCTCAAATTCAGAAAAATATGCATTCAATATTTTACCGAGCTCTAATCCTGATTGGGGGGGGGGGGGTAGTGTGACGTTGAAAGTGGAGGTGGTGGTGATGATGTAATTGGAAGGGTTGGCAACGATGATTAGGGAGGAGTGGGGGGGTGATGGTGATGACGATGCAAATGATAATGGTGGTGATGATGATGGTGATGATATTGGGTGAGGGGTGACGTTGATAAAATTGAAGGTGGAGGTGAAGCTGAAATTAGAGGGGCTGGTGGTGATGATGATGATGATGAAGATGATGATGATGATGATGATGATGACGATGACAATGAGGGAGTGGTGGTGGTTGAGGTGGCGGTGATGGTGATGATGATTGTGGAGATGGTAATGAAATTGGAGTTGATACCCTATTGACAAAGAAAACCGCTGAACACCGTAAAACGCACTGTTTATAAAAAATAACAGTATTTTTTTGAGACTTTCCCGTATTTCATTCACTATTTAGACTTTAGAAATAAATGGTTGCATTTTTTTTTTTTTTGAAAAAACATCGCTCTGAGTATTTGCGCATAGGGGCTTACATATGATAAAACCCGTGTTTTACAAGTGCCAATGTCTCAAAAAAGTGCTATTCAAAAAACACTGTTTTGTCAATAGGGTAGTGATGAATTGATAATGGAATTGCAGAGAGTGATGACTATATTATTGGAGGGAGGTATGATGGTGGTGGTAATAATGATGATGCAGAGCTGTGAGAACGATGAAATTTTGGTTCCTGTTCTCATTCTTCAAAAATATTTACTATTCTCGTTCTCGTTCTCCTTTTCCAAAAGTTTTTCTCATTCTCATTCTTCAAAACTTGTTCTCTTTCTTTCCGTTTTTTGTTCTTTTTAGTTTTTGGTTCTTTATTTTTCTCACAACACTAGTTTGGTTTAGGTTAAATAAGTAAACAAAGTGATAAAGCACGTTATCTGTATCTCTAATTGGTTGCAAAAGAAATTGAATGTCAATGTCAGAAAATATTGACAATTTTCAAGTCAAAAATCAATCTTATTCTTCTCTTACTGTTCTCATTCTTGTTCTTAACTTATCATTCTTGTTCTCTTAATGCTTTCAAAGTTGTTCTCATTCTTGTTCTCAAAATTTTTGGTTCTTCTTGGTTCTTCGGTCTTCATTCTCGTTCGTTCTCACAGCCCTGTGATGACGATTATGATGGTAGTGACAGCAATGCCGGTGATGTTGGGTGGGGTGATCGTGGCAGCGACGACGACGACGACGATGGTGATGAGAATGGGGATGGAGTTGGGGTGGGGATGACAGTGATGTTGGTGGTGATGACGATGATGATGGTGACAACAATAGCGATGATGTTGGGTGGAGTGATGGTGGTGGCAATGATGATGATGATGATGATGATGGGGGGAGGGGGGAGTTGAGTTGTGGTGGGGATGATGGTAATGATGGTAATGATGATGATGATGATGATGATGATGATGATGATGATGAAGTTGGTGGTGTTGGTGGTGGTGATGATGATTATGATGATAATATGGATATGTTCTACTTGAGGTAATAGATGAATTGAAGGTCGCACCCCCCCTTTCATTGGTGTTTGAAGTGCTATATACTCCCCCCCCCCTAGCATCATATCAGATAGGGATTTTCAAAACATTGAAATATGAAAAAAATCTTTCTTGGGCATTACAAATCCAATTACTTCAAAATTTTGCCCTTGCTTTGCTCGGACATGAACAAAATTACAGTAATATAAGTGCAAAAGAAATCTCATTTTTATCCCCTTCCAGCTCAGATCCGTTTGGTATTCCAAGTCTCCAAATGTCTGAACTGTTTACCCTCTCAAAAAATAAGCATCCAACGCCTATGTTGGAGGTGATTGTGATGGTGGTGATGATGGCGATGATCATGACGTCAACGATGTCGATGATGATGATAATTACATTGATTTTTCATCTTCGTCAAATTTTCTGCTGATATTTTACGAATCGATTCATCCGAAAATCATTTCCAGAGAAAGGAGGTGAAGGGAAGAGAAGGGTGGAATTTCCAAAACTCGTTTTCCAATTTTTCCTCGCATCGAGCCAAAAAAAACAAAACCTTCGCCACCTATCACCCATACGAACGTAATTTTTCGTCAGAACACCCTTTTGCCACCTGTCCCCTCACCCATCTCACACCATCGGCTCTATACGCGGACAGGACACGGACACCACGCGGACACGTGTCGTCGTCGGTGAAATTAGGGCACACGAGTCTAATATCGCCTATACTTACACGTACTCTAGCCTACGATTACAGTAGCGTAGCGTACGCATATATATGTATTTATACTTTATCTCGCGTATTTATTTTTTTTCTCCCGACCGTGTCAGGTCGACGGGGCGAATTTAGATATAGGATTTATATACGAAATAAAAAAATGAAAGAAACTAAGATAAGAGGCGTTCGCCGGCTCCCATAGCCGTTATAAGTTGTATTTTTTTTTTCTTTTTGGTGTGAATCGGTATTTATCCATCCGCCGTGTTGCCAATAATTTTTAAAACGCATTAAAAATAAACTTTTACACCGCGTCACCCTAAACAGGCCTCCCCTACCGAGTTTGTAACTCAGTGTAAGTGTGCGTTTCGGTGCCGTACTAACCCGTACACTTTTAAAATCACTCGTTACCAATACTAAAGCGACGTCCGTGTGTAAATTACACGCCGGCGTCGCGTACATAGTGGTGTTGTTATAACGGTGGTGTAGCGGCGGCGGTGGCGTTAACTCTTTATAGTACGCGTGTGGTGGTATTGGTAATCCTGTGTACTTACATACGTGCTGTACGTCGTCGTACGTACACACAATCTACAACGACGACGGCGACGTTGTGTGATGATGGTGGTGGCGGCGGCGAACGAAACGAATCCACACGGACGCCAACACAAGCACACCGAGAAGTCGCGAACTGGGTGGGGTAGTGAGCAGCCACGTCGCGGTGGAAACGTTCTCTTATATCTCGGTTTTTTTTTTAGGGGCGGGGGGCGCTATATAGGACTTACAAAGCCTCGCTGCTTATGCTTAACGTGTACAAGTACACACACACAGAGGCCCAGTTACGAGCCGAATATATACCAATACTAACTTACAAATAAGCACATACTAAGCACAGGCCTTGAACCTTCATTTCGTCATCGTATTATTATTTTTACATGTACGAGTGTGTGTGTGATAATCTTTCCTCCTTCTCGTTAAAGGTTATACCGACGTCAGGAGGATTTTTTGATAAGTTGTACCCCCCTACCCCCTCGGGACGCCGGTGCGCCGGCTCGGCCCCCGCCACGTACCCCGGCGATGGAACGTCGAGGCTAAGAGTTAGATTGAAACGCGCTGACGTGATCGGGTGAAACTGAGAGGAAAAGTTTCACTCGTGGTTGGGTGTTTTTCAATTTTCAGTCAAATTTGGGCGAAAATGTCGAATTTGGGATCGAAAAATTGAAGAAGATTGGTGGAAGAGAGTTTTGAATTTGGACCGTCTTCCTCCTCCCCCTGCCTCGAGCCCTCTATTGCTCGATATTTCGGAATAATTTCGTTGGAATCAGGAATTAGAGTTTTCTTGCTGGGGGTGTTTCCCAGAATTCAAAAATGTGCGAATTAACCAATCAAAGAAAAAGCAAAGAAAATTGGACGCTAATATTGAAATATTCATTTAATATCATTTTAGGAAAAATTTTTTCAATTTGGTAAGTACTAAATTTTGAAGAAACATGAAAAATTATTATTTTTCCTCCTCCCCCTGCCTCGAATCCTCTATTCCTCGATATTTCGGAATAATTTCGTTGAAATCAGGAATTGGAGTTTTCCTGCTGGGGGTGTTTCCCAGAATTCAAAAATGTGCGAATTAACCAATCAGGGAAAAGGCAAGGGAAATTGGATGCTAATATTGAAATATTCATTTAATATCATTTTAGGAAAAATTTTTTCAATTTGGTACTAAATGTTGAAGAAACATGAAAAAATTATTATTTTTTAAGGGTCCCTGATGAAAAATTGATGCCAATGGTATTTTTGGGTAAACATCCATTCCAAATCATTTTAGAACGTGGTCAGATTTTAGGGCTTGGTGGGGGTAATGTGGAGTCAGGGGGTAGATTTTTTACCTCGTCGTTCTGAGATACGAGGTCTCTAGGCTTAATTTTCTGACTGTCTATTCTCTTCAACTTTCGAAAAGAAAGTAAAAAACTATCGCCCTGAGTACCAAACTGTTTGATTTTTGATACTTCTTTGAATTTCAATTTTCAATGTTTTATTTTTGAGTTTAAATTACCATTTTCGTTTTCTGATTTTTGGTATTCAATACCCAAAACTTATTTATTAAATTTGTATGTATCATACTTGAAAAGAAAGTGGGGATTAATTCGTACACTCCGAAAAAAATTGGAATCGATCCGTTCACCCCCCCCCCCCCCAATGGAAATCAATTCGTACCTACACCAAAAGCAAATGGGAATAAATTTGCCTATCTTTTTACATGAATATTTCGTTGGGAAACAACTCACCTACAGCTGGTGTTTCACCCCCTCCCCTCAGGTTTGAGGGTTGTGATTGTGAAAGTACTTGCGTATTATTTACTCTCTCATTTATAGATCAGTGAAAATTATCGAAAATCACTAAAAAACAGTCAGAATTGAAGCACAGGAGAAAATCAGTGAAATTTTTTTTACTGAAAAAAAAATAGTGAGAAAAATCATTGGAAAATCAGTGAAAATTCCGTGAAAAGGCGGTGAAATTTATGAAATTTGCTGAAAAATCAGTGAAAATCTTTGAAAAATCAGCAAAAATTCGCTGAAAATCCGTGAATTTCGCTGATTTTTCCTGTGCTGCAATTCTGACTATTTATCAGTGACTTTTCACTGATTCAGAATGAGAGAGTACCTAAAGCGATCGACCTTTTCTCGTGTGTCTAATTTCAATCTGAAAACTTGTAGAATTCTGAAATTTTTGATTGGATTTTCAAAATTTGTAAAATTTGTAGTTTTTGTTATGAATTAATGAAAAAATGATTGTTGGACTCAAATTTTTTGATATTAATGAAGAGAATATTAGCTTTTTCCTCTCGTCACTTCTCCCTTCTAATCCTTCAGCCTAAAGTTGAAGTTGATTATAATGATGTTCATTGTTTGAGAATTGAGATGGTTGAAATAATCAGAAAATTGAAAATGAATTTCCGATAAATTGATGCTGGTCCGATTATTATAATCGAGGGATGGGAATCGATTATAATCGATTAAAATCGTAATCGTTCCATCTCTAATTTATGAAGGCCATTCATATTGTTCAAAAATCTATCGTTAATTATTGAAATTTTCTAAAACATGATCTATGTACTACATTTGGTTTTATTTTTGAAAAGTCAACTCATTTTATGGTTCAAAATATTGGTGAATTGATTTTTCAATGTCAATAATTGGTAGATACGAGAAAATTGATGCAACAAATATTCAATTTAAAATTTTTCGGTGTTTGATGTTTAATGTACACAAATTTGTCGTTATAATGTTGATCCAAGTGTCGATATTCTTTTGAATTTTTTCAATTTCCAGAGGTTAAATCCCTCCAAACTTTTTAAATTTGTTTTCTCTCAGATATTATTTAATTTCGCAGAAATTGATAACTGAGTCGAATTTTTGACAATCGATTATCGAATTTTTTTAATGAAAAAATTGATCATCAAAATTATCAATTTGTTTGAAATTAGTCGAATTTTTATTCGAAGTTGAAATTTTGCATCATTCAATTTTTCGTGAGTAAATCGACTTCGATATCGATGAGAATTTCGATTTTTTATTTTTTCGATTGACATCGTTTCTAAAATTTTTCCGATACCAAATTTTAAGTAATTTTTTATATAAATTTTACGAATGGTTTTCGAAAAAATCGCTGTTCCTGGTTCAATTTTCGGTAAAAATCGATTAGGTATCGATTTTTTTTTCAAAAATCGAATCTGAAATCTGAAATATTCGACGATATAATTTTTCAGAAATAATCCACTCGACTCGATATCGATGATGATTGGTAGTTCAATTTTCAATGGAAATCGATCATCGACTTTTGCAGAATCGAAAGTCGCCGAGAATTTAATTTTAGAATTTTGAAAAAATTTCACATTATGATTTTTCGAAAATGAATCGATTTGGAGTTTGATATCGATATTTTTGTTCGATTTTTCTGGTAGAAATCGAAATCTGATATTGATTCATTTCCAATATCGAATCTGAAAGAATTTTTAAAGATATTACGACATGATTTTTTAATGATTGACTTTTACATTGAAGATCTTGATTCAATTCTCGATCTCGATCCAAGTCGATTGTCGATTTCTTAAGACCGAATTTTGAGTTCGTCATAAATTAAATTCAAAAAAGAATGGTTCAGATTTTCGTCATTTGATTTTTTAAAAATAATCGATTTTCATATCGATAGTTTAGTTTGATTACCGACTTTTTCGTGATTGAATTTCAATTTTGTCAAAAATCGAATTTCTTCCATAATCGAGTTTTGTATTTCCTGAAATAGAAATGTATACATTTTTGAAAATTTTTTAACGTTTTTCGTCTTTGACGTTCTGTGTTCGATTTTTGAGTATAGAAATCGATTACCAACTTTTTCAAATCGAATTTTGATGTTTTTCGACGTGCGGTCTGCGAAAATAATTTCAAAGATACTGTCACTTTCTAAATCTGAATCTTTCGAATGTGGTGAAATTTTATCTTTTTGAATTATAGTGAAATTAATTTTTACTGATTTTTCAGTATAAAATTACTGATTTCTCAGTTAATTCTTCGATTTGTCTGAATACGTCAGCGAAAAATCGGTGATTTTCAGTGCAGAATTTCACCAGAATCAGGAAAATTTGGTGAAATTGTGTCTTTTCTAATCAATGAAATTGATTTTCACGGATTTTTCGGCCAGAAATCACTAATTCATAGGCGGAACTAGAATTATTTTTTGCCAGGGCACAAAGGGCCAACCGTGGGCCAGGTTGGTAAAAGATTGATTTTTGTGTATGTTTGGGGGTGGGGGGTGAAAAATCTTCAAAAAATTCTCTCGCCACGCTCGAATTATAGGAGGTGTTGATTTACCCCATTTCTATCTACAGAATTCGTACAATTTTTTTTTTTGAAAACATGGATATAGATAAAATTTGATGGGACAGAAATACAATGATGTCCTAGTTTCCCATGTTTGAAAAAAAAAAGATACCGTAATGGAAGAGAATTTGAAATAACCTATTGCTTGCATTTTGAAAAACTTCACTGAGGGTAAACTAAAATGAAATTTCAACTTTTGAAGGTTTGTGCTGAGCCCGAGCAAAGCGAGGGCGAAAATTTATGCAAAAAAAAGACCTTCAAAAGTTGAAAAGTCGTATTCAAATGAACAATTACGTGATTGTAACTTGTGGGATTTCGCGAATTATTCGCACCACACTAACACAACCAAAACCTATTTTTTGCACGGAATTTGAGGAAAAAATTCAAAATTAGTAGGGAAAATCAGTCGGGCCAAAAAAAAGTTTTGACGGGGCCCGGCCCACCCAGGCCCGCCCTTCGTTCCGCCTATGCACTAATTTCTCAATCAATTCACTGATTTGACTGAAAAAATCAACGAAAAATCGTTGATTTTCAGTGTGAAATTTAACCACATTCGGCCAATTCAGAATTACGAGCAGTGCTACAGAGCAGAAGATGTTTTTAAAATTGAATAGACTTTGTGATCGATAATCATAAAGTTCGTGAATATGAATTGGATTGATTCTGATTCTGAAATCTGTATTTAATTCCATTGTGGATCAGTTGACGCGATTGGTTTGAAGTTTATTCAAAATTGTTTTTAAAATTTTTAAAATTTCGTTCTAAAAAATCTATTCTGAAATCGAATCTTCAATTTTCAAATTTGTGAAAAAATTGAGACTTTGTTTTTCGTTTTTGAAAACTTGCATTATTTCAATTTTTTCTTAAATTTACAAAAATTAGAAAAACATGATGCAAAATATTTCTCAAACTCGATGCTTTATTCAAATACTTAATGGAAAACCCCAATTACCTACTCGATTACTCGTGGCCGACTTGTGTACTCTTCCAATATACCATTTCCCCCCTGCCCATCCACCCTCTTGTACTCCACTCGTAAGAAAATCTGCTCCGAACTGGTTTCAATTTGGAGACAATATAATAAGATCATCTATTGTGTGGCAAAAAATGGAATCTAGCCAGGTAGTCCTATTCTTTTTTAGGGCTTTTACTTAGAAAAACATAAAATAAAACCGAAGGCGAACATGGCATCGATAAATTTTCTGAAAACCGTCGCTAATATTTTATATATTTAAAACCGATCCTCCTCTCTTCCTTCCCAATCAATGTCGCGCTCGCTACCTTTTATATCCGAAATCAGGGTGTCTACCGGTCGCGAAAGTCGCGAAAGTCGCGAAAAAGTCGCGAATTTAGATTTAGGTCGCTGAAGTCGCGAAAAAGTCGCGAAATTGACCCAAAATTCATCAAAAGTCGCGAATTTTTCCGAAATTACTTTTATTTTTTTCGCCTTTTACAAAACAGAAAAAGTAAAGAAATTTCACCTTTTTGAACATTTTTTCTAAAAATTTTCGCCCTCGCTTCGCTCGGGCTCATAAATTTTAAAAACCCATTCTTAAATTATATACCTCTTCGTCCTCTTCCCTTCTATTTCAGACAATTGAATATTTTGAAGCGGAAAAATATATTCTTGTGGGAGACTAAGTAGCGATCACGATTGGGAATTTCAAAGGTAATTGTTTCCGTTGTCAGGAAAATCTAAAATAATTGGAGAATTTTGGAATTTTCCAAGGGATGTTTTAAAGGAGAAAACCATTTGAAAATATGTCTTTTTTTGCTTTTTTTAAAAATAAATTCTTCGAAAAAATTTCGCCCTCGCTTCGCTCGGGCCAAATCTGTTAATATTTCAAACTTTCCATGAATTTATTTCTCAATAATCATTTAACAATTTTATCCGTTCTAACATGATTTTTCGTAAAATTTTCACCCTCGCTTTGCTCGGGCAGTAACTACTTCTCTTCTTTACCATAAAATAACTCACTTTTGGAAAATTTTTGTGAAAAATTGTATTTTTTTCAAAATTAAAGACATATTTTTTTCCGTGTATAAACTTTTTTCCATAATAAATTTGATCTCATCGATTTTTGGTGGGGGGGGGGGGTTAAATTGAGAGGTAGATACCTACTAGATACCTTGAAAAAAGGTCGCGAAAAAGTCGCGAAATTTGATTTTTAAAAATTGGTAGACACCCTGGAAATACGCAAATTTCCTTAAATTTCTCGCGAATCGAAGCTGTGACGTCGAGAATGCGAAAGTTGATAGAGGAAAAATACCTATACGAAGGACATCGGTCATCTCGTTTTGTTTATTGCGTATGTATGTACTTTGTTTTATATTTTTTTTATCGAGCACCACACTTCACCTGCGCCGTGATGTATTCGTAATTCGTTGTAAAAGTAGGCCGGCGACGATGTTGTAAAAATTTTCCACGTGTAGAACATTTTTTTTTGGCTTTTTTTCAAGGAGAGAAACTATTAAAATGGCGTCCTTGTTTCGCGAACCGCGAATTCGAACTTCGAACGTGTTAGAATGTATGTAGTTGTTAATCGGACGAGGAATTCTATACCAAGGGTAGGGGGTTTTAGTGTGAAGTTTATTTTAATCCTTGTTTCCTTTTGTTTTGCTCGTCCGTTGCCAAATTTTATTCGAGCTGGGGGTTATATTTTTAACGTTGCTGTGATCGAGCGAGCGAATAAATCGCAATTTTGTCAGTTCTTTCCCTTCTGTTATCTCCCTCGTCTGACGTTTTTCTCTCTGATAATTTTCAATATATCTTACCTATTCAAAGGTCTAGGTATCTTTCGAATAATTCGTCTAATTCTGGAATATGATGAGATCTCGTTATCGAATAAGCACAAAAACCGTCGAGGTTATCGTTAAATTTTTTCTCGGTATTGAAATGATTCTTCGCCCACTCCACTCTTACCCTCGTAGTCTCTGCTTTTTAAAACTTCCTTCGTCGATTCGGTCTATTCTTATCTCGTATTGTGCTTAATTAGGTTTCTGTCTTATTGTAACGAGATATTTTCTACTTTTTTTTTTCCCCCGGAAATAAAATAGGAAGGATGATTTTTTTTTTTTTTTTTGGGATTTTTATTTTAACTGCCCCGGGCATTCGGGAACCACGAGGGGAACCCAATTTTTTTTCTCCGGGGCTGTTTTTTTCTTTTTAAAAGGATTTTTTTTTTGATTTATGTGAAAATTTTTGGGGGGTTTTGATTGGGCTTATGAAATTTTTTCCCCTTTATGTTATTTTGGGTAGCTGTCCCGCCCAAACCCGAAATAAAAAGGAAAAGGGGAGCCCCCGTCCCGGGCAATGTATGGTTACTGTGAAATTTTCCCCTGGTTGTGAGGACGATTTTGAGGGTAATTTGGAATGTGGTCATCTCTCAGAGATCACTTCGAGGCTATAAGAAAACATTTTAATGAAAAATCACGAAATAAACCTAATTTATTTTTCCAGATTGACTGGAATGAAATCCACAATCGCCAAAAATGGCTTGTAAGTAGAAAAGATGGTAATTTTTTGGTTTTCCAACGTAAATTTTCGAAAAAAATTGCCTTTACTTCGCTTGGGTGGTGTTTTTATCTTTATTTGCATAAAAAATATATCTGGGTACTCTGTATTTCGAAAAGTTCTCTCAAACTGCGTAGGTGATCTTTTAATTTTTCATCCTACTGATTTTGTTTTTTTCCTCCCATTTTCTATGATATTTTGGTGCCTTTTGAGAAAATCCAAAAAATTTAATACTCCTTTTTTTGAATTAAAATTTCTGATTTATAAAATTTAATTTCATCATCCCTTCTCCTTCCGAGAGGAAATTCTATAACCGTCCATGACTAATTGGAAAAAATTGTTAAATTTTTCTTCCCCAGAAATAGAAAATTTTCAGGATGAAGTGCAATGAAAGTTTAAAGTATGTAACTATTTGACCACTGCAGAAACAAAATTTCCAAAATGTACTCATTTCTGGGAAAATCCCAGTTGAATTCACAATTTTCCTTGATCTTCTTTTGATTCCATTAGCCTTGGGTGAAAAATCCATGATGTGAGCCTTTTTTCCCTTTTTCGTCATCTTATGAACGTAATGTTCAATTTTACCAAAATGAATCATTGAGGAAGATTCAAAGGGAAAAAAGTCTTGGAACTGTGTTGATTTTTTAGCAGTTATTTCCAAGAATACGAAAAAAAGATTACATTCGGTGATTCTCGACTGAAGAAAGAAGCCATTATTTTGATAAGAAATTCGCCAAAATTTACGTAACTGCGTGAACAAAATATTTGATTTACTCCTGAATATACAATTTCGAAGACATTTTCTTATCTCGTAGTGATTTCGATTTCATAAAAAATAAAATTGATAACTTCTCCCCTCGCCATTCTCCCTAGACTAGATTTACATCCCCTCTTCCAGAACTTTGATTACCTTTTTTCCTTGTAAAAATTTGAAAACAACGAGTTTATATGAAGGTTACGTTTCCAAACTGCCCTAAGTCCAAAATCTGCACTCTATCATTCAGAATCAGTGAAAAGCCACTGATAGATAATCAGAATTGCAGCACAGGAAAAATCAGCAAAATTCACTGATTTTCGCTGATTTTTCAAAGATTTTCACTGATTTTACGGCAAATTTTGTAAATTTCGCTGACTTTTCAGTGAATTTTCACTGATTTTCCAGTGATTTTTCCATGATTTTTCTCACTAATTTGTTTTCAGTAAAAAAAAATTCACTGATTTTCTCCTGTGCTGCAATTCTGACTGTTTCTCAGTGATTTTCGATAATTTTCACTGATTTATAATTGAGAGAGTGTATATGAGAAAAGGGACCCAGGTGTAAGGTTACGTTTCCAAACTGCCTTAAATTCAAAATCTGTATATGAGAAAAGGGACGTAGGTGTACTGAAAAAAAGGTTACATCTGGGTCGCTTTTCTCATGTACAGATTTTGGACTTAGGGCAGTTTGGAAACGTAACCTTCATATGGATCCTGAACATTTCGAACATTTCACGTTTTTATTAGCGGGGGGGGGGGGGGATTTTCCTTTTTACATAATTTTTCTGTCAGGTGAAAAAAATTGAAAAATTATTGTCAAATGAATTAATTTCAAAATTTTGAACAAAGGGAAAATAAATTCAAAATTTTGAAGTTTTGATTGAAAAAAAAAGAGAAGAAATGGGACATCAGACACACAGGTAAAAAGCAGGACTTGTAGCAAAACTGTTAGACACCAGGGAGGTGCCTAAAAGTCCCACAAATACTGTTTTTTTTTTCAAAAAAAGTTGAAATGTCCTGTTTTTTTTCATACTTGACTTTTTAATTTATTCTCTTTTTTTTCAGAATTTTTGAATTTTTTCATTTGAAAATTTTTCAATTGATTTTTTTCGCCTGATCAGAAAATTATGCAAAAAAGCTATTTTTACCCCCCCCCCCCCTTCGAGAAAAAAATTATGAAATGTTTGGAAAATGTCCTGCTGAAGCCCTGCTTTTTCATATGGAATTTTGTTGGAAATCTTCGTGAAGACCAATTTTGACCCAAAGAAGATGCTGTTGGAAGTTCTTTCATACATTTCAATATAAATTCACATTACATATTTTCCGAGATATTTCAGAATAGAAGTGGGAGGGGGGGGGGGTTAATTGATAACCTGTAAAAATTTTCCAAAATTATTTCTTCAAACTGTGCAGTTGGTCGGAAAGTTCTGACGAGGAGGGTGAAGACCTGAAGAGTAAGGGGAAGGGGGTCGAAGAAATCAAACCGATGTGGCAAATTCTTCCATTTCAACGATCATTCGATATCCATCCATTTCGATTTTTGGATTTTCTGCACTTTTTTTCAGTTTCAGTTCCACCCTTCCCCCTCCCTCCATTTTTTTTACTGTGTTACGTCTTCCAATATTTCTTTACAAGGTTTTGCGGTTTTTCCCTCCCTTTCTCCGTATAACTCCTATTCTTTTACCGATGCATCGTCTTGGTCGATATTTTACACAATGACTTGCGACGACCATGGCATCAGAGGTAGTGGCGACGGCGGCATATGTGGTTTAGAGAATATGTGGTCAGCTTTTTCTACGTATTGTTTTTTTGCCACACGGTGGCGGTAAAAAAAAAAGAATAGAAAAAGATACCCACCACCCTAATTCCTCCGGCTGCCCTTCCGATCCTCCGAGTACACACGAGGTGGTTCGAAAACACCAGATTCGAGGGGGTCCAGAGGGAAAGGGGTACAATGAATCGAATACGTAGCTCGGCAAATTCCGACGATGGTGACGTGAGGTCATCGTTTGGTTCTCATCATTGTGTATAAATGTGCATGTGTATGAGCCAGTTGCTGCGGCTGCAAAACCGGCGAACCAGGAGGCGGAGGAGAGCGACGTGTAACACTTTGTGATTTGTGACAGTCTATTTCTCTGCTTCTTTCCTTTTATCGTTTGTTGGTTTGCTGGTCCCAGAGAGCTCGGGTAGATGTGACTCATTTGTGCAGCTCGACTCATGTCTGGTGGAAGGCACGTACCAAGAGCTGGGGTGCCTTGCGACGAGTTATATTGGCGTATTTTATGGCCAAATGAAGGTCAAAGCGGTGGCAAAAGGGGGAATATTTCTAGAAAGGAGCGAACCATCGTTTATGAGACGGTGCCCGAGCGTATCCTTTACTCGTAAATGGTTTCCTGTTCCTCTAAAATGGCATACAATACGTAATGTCGTATGTTCAATCATATGATTCGTCAATTTTCTCTTCTCCCATTCTCTATTATTGTATGCAATAAAATGATATCATAAATGGCGAATTTATCACTTACGTAGGCTCCTTCAGGTCTGCCTACGCGAAAAACCCGCACCATCGTGATCATCTGTAGAAAATCGAGTATTGGGTGAATTACCCATTCCCTTCTCCTCTGCGGTCACCTTGTTCGAGTGGTGGATACTCGATTAGCTACTTGATTCTTTCAATTTTTCAAATCGTCGAGAAAAATACAAATAGCATTTTCTGAACTTATGTGGGATGTTATCTCGACTCGATATAAGTATCCTCGGGTAGTTTTTATCTAGCGTACGTGTTATTTGTTTCTCGAGTGTTTGTCGAAGTATTTGAAAATCGTACGTCAGTGGTTTATGTATTCGACTCGTCGAAGGGTGCGTTACGAAAAGCAGAGATAAGTTTAGCAGCTGTATAGGGTCTTGGAGTGGAAGACATGATAAGAAAAAAAGGGGGAACCGGCGTGTTTCTGTTTATGACTACGTCTGCTAGAAATAAAATTCTACTGCAGTCAGCTCTTTGCTCGGCCAAGCTTCCCGCATTAGCTGCCCCTCTCGACGCTCCGCCAGTTCAGCCAAGAGTAAAATGTAAATCCGCTAATCAAGAATAGGCTCGGCAACGCGGAGAGTATGCCTACTAAGTAATAATTCTGGACATGCGGCAGCACGAGCGAGGCGAAGAGAAGATGGATATCTTACCGAGAGCGCACACAGCGCCTCACTCTTGATAATTTTTGCGCCAGGGTCATACACCCTTAAAACGAGGATACACGTGTATCTCGACCAGAGATGTGGGACAACAAGCGCCCTACAACTCTTTCGAATCAAGGTCACATTTCCCCCGCGCCAGTTTTACATCGTGTTCTACCCACTTGCCAGAGCCTGCGTGTGTAACTTAATATTAAACCACATTCCTCCTCCACTTGTTGCATCCCCTTCCATTTCCAATTTTATACGTGTGTGTGCCCGCGTGTACCACCACTCTCTGTACAAGTAAGAGATAATTTTAACGTTTTTACATTGTATGTATGCGAGAGTACGACGAGATGGCGATGACGACGAGGACGACGGTCCTGCGTGTGTGCGCATGTATATGTACTTGTTGTGTGTACTTTTTTATGTATATGTGGCCGCCGAAGTTGTCGATGTAGCTGCTCAAAGAGGCTCTCATGTATGAGTAAAAGAGACAAAGAGTGAGAGAAAGAAGGAGACCGCAACCAATGTATGTGTACGTCATTATCCGCGTTTACATACACAATATGCAGTATTTTATGGCCTGGCGTACCTCAGTGTGCCATTTTATTCTCTCCCTGGTTGCAGGTATTGGTATTGTTCTAATGGTGTCGGTTTTACATTGCCTTGAAGTTGGAACGCAGTGATTGAGAGGGAGTGTCAGAACGTGGAGGTTTTCCCCTGTGGAAGAACGAAGCGAGGGAATGACGGAATATGGACGGAAATAGATTTTTCCCTCTGGAAGGATAAAAATAAGTGGAGGCGGGATGTAAATTAAGGAAGAAGTTTGCTTAGTTTCCCCTTGGTAAGCCCAAAGAGAGGGAGTGGTAGAGTACAAAATATTGGTATAGGGGGTTCCCTTTGAAAGTTCAAGGAGAGGAGGTGAAGGAATACAAATTTAGGTGTAGGTTTTTCTTCTGAAAGCACAAAACAAGAGTGGAGAAATTCTAATGTGGGTGTAGTAGTTTTCTTTTGGAATCACAAACAGTGGGAGTGGAGGAATACAAATGAAGGAATCACAATGTTCAAAAATTACACATTTGAGAAGGAACTTGAGTCTAATTTTTTTCAAAGTCTCATTGCCACCTTCAAGTATGAAAGATTGAGAAAAAAATTTACACGCACCCAAGTCAAGTCCTTTTTCATTATTCAGGGTTTGTACCAAATGTAAAGAATATAAAGTACTAGAAATCTGCAAATTTGAAAAATTTCGTGCAAATTTCTAAAGAAAAAGTTCAAAAAATGAAAATTCTGGATAATATAGTTCAAAGATACAAATTTTTGAAGATAAAGTCTAAGAAGTGCTAATTCAATGTTCAAAATATGCAAATTCAAAGTTTAAAAGGTACACTTTTTTGAAGAAAGCAGTTCAAAAAGCACAATTTTTTGCTGAAAAAGACAAAGAAAGTTGAAGTTCAAATTTTTGAAGAAAAATATGCATAAAACGCAAATTTTCTATGATAAATTTCAAAAGTGCAAATTCGACGTTGAAAAAGTGTAGTAGTGCAGTTTTGAAGAAACCCCTTCATACAGTGCTAGTTTTGATGAAAAACTTCAAACGTGTAAATTTTTGAAGAAAAAAGTCTGCAAACTTTGAAGAAAAGGGGCAAAAGTGCACTTTTTTAAAAAAAAGTGCGAAAAAGTGCACATTTTTTAAAAAGTGTACATTTTTGGAAAAAAGTGCAAAAAGTGTACATTTTTGGAAAAAAGTGCAAAAAGTGTACATTTTTTGAAAAAAGTGCAAAAAGTGTACATTTTTGGGAAAAAGTGCAAAAGTGTACATTTTTGGAAAAAAGTGCAAAGTGTACATTTTTGGGAAAAAGTGCAAAAAGTGTACATTTTTGGGAAAAAGTGCAAAGTGTACATTTTTGGAAAAAAGCGCAAAAAGTGTACATTTTTGGAAAAAAGTGCAAAAAGTGTACATTTTTGAAAAAAGTGCAAAAAGTGTGGGTAATTCTACGCAAAACACACATTTTGACGTACATGCAAAAATTTCGTGTACAGCACAGGTAATGAAATGTTTGAATATAGTTGGGTCAATCATAGTGACCCCCTCTACTAATTTCATAAATTGTGATGTGTCCACCCCCTCCCCCTTCTGATTTAGAGCCCCCTTAGTAGGCAAAATTTCCATCACCGTGGCTGTAGCACACCTCGTTTTTCAACGCTATTTTTACGACCAGCAAAGAGTGATGGAAGTTCCGTTTTCGTGACTTGGTTTCTTCTATTCCTCACACCTGTACACAGATCAAGGTCTAAACAAAATTCATTTTAGTGACAATCTCAAGCTCTGAGGTGGCCTTAAAGCTCTGTAGCACGAGTTTTGTTCCTTCACCGTGGTCAATTTTCATTGCTCACGTTTGGCTTACTGTAAATATTTTTCGCGGATGTATGAGTTGACATTTTTTTGGATGCTGGTCCAAAATCTCTTCCACTGATAAAAAATCAAATCTGAGTTACCCTGTCCCTTATATCAAGATAAATCAATAAAAAATGCCGAAATTACTTTTTTTCGTTCCATCACCGTGGCTCATCAACTGAAGGAGATATGAGCTGATGAGATCAAAAAAATATTAAAAAAAATATCGTTTGGCAAGTATTAGTTGTAATTATGTTGAAAAATTTTTTTTAAAAGTATGTCGACTTATTATTAAAACCATTTATTCAACTTTTTTCCATCACCGTGGCTAAAAATTTATTTTCCTTCACCGTGGTTGCTTAACATGGCTTTTACATAAGGCCTTTTTTTATGTGAATATGAATTTGACCCAACATTATTATTGAGATCTTGGGTTCATGTCCAAATGATTCCTCCTAAAAAAAAAATTAAAAAAATACTTTTTTTTCAAAGAAAAAATCATTTTGAAAAAGTGTGTTTTTGGTAGAATTACCCGTGTACATTTTTGAAAAAGTGCACTTTTTTTGGAAAAGGTGCAAAAGTGCACATTTTTTTGAAGAAAAGTGCAAAAGTGCACATTTTTGAAGAAAAGTGTAAAAGGTCTAAAATTTTGAAGAAAAGTGCAAAAGGTCTAAAATTTTGAAGAAAAGTGCAAAAAGTTCAAAATTTTGAAGAAAATGTACAATAAGTGCAAAATTTTGCCAAAAGAAACGAAAATACAAAATTTTGAAGAAAAAAGTGCAAAAGTGCAAAATTTTTAAGAAATAGTACAAAAAGTGCAAAATTTTGAAGAAAAAAAAATACAAAAAGTGCGAACTTGAAGAAAAAGTACAAGAAATGCACATTTTTGAAGAAGAGTGCAAGAAGTGCAAGTTATTGAAAAAAATATTCGCAAGTGCAAATTTTTGAAGAAAAGGTACAAAAAGTGCAAATTTTTGAGGAAAAAAATTCCAAAAGCACGAAAATTTGTCACAGCTTGATCCACTAGAATACTTGAGTTGAGGAATTATTTAAATTTAGTCCAGATGTCCAGAAAAATGATGTAAAAAGCACAAAAGATGTACAAAAAATCTTTATGGTATTCTGTTTTGGTACCAACCCTTTACCGTATTCTATTATTTGCATGAAAAATTACAAATTTTCCCTGCAAGATGAATTGTCCGGGAAGTATGAATCCGTCTTCTCCCCCTCCCTTCCCTTCAATAATATTTTAATGTTTTGAAGCCAAAAAAGGTGTCGTCTCCTTTCTTATAGAGGCTTAAACCAGGTCAAATATCCCTTAGAATAATTAAGGTGCACTGGAGTCTTCAAAAGTGTAAGGAAATCTAGAAAACTCTTATCAATTGGTCAGGAAAACCTTGAAAAAGTCGAGGAAAAGTATTTTTGAAAAATAGTGGCACCCTGAACAGGATCCTCATAAAATTTCTGATTTTTTTTTGGAAAGAAGCCATCGAAATAGGATTTTTTGAAAATCCATAAAGTAGCATGAAAAATCACATGAAGGCAATTTTTTTATTTTAGTACGAATCCTGTTTCTGTAATGCAACTGTCAGTTTTTGGACTGATTCGGTTCTAACTATGGACCCTTCAAACGTGGAGATATTGTAGATTTTCTTTTTGAAAACGCAACACATAAAGAGGGAGCGGAGGAGTACACTGTAGGTGTAGGTTTTCCTCATGAAAACTCAAAGGGAGGGAGTGACGGAATACTAATTTAGGTATAAGTTTTTCCTCCACGGGCGCTAGAATTTAGGTGCAAGTTTTTTTCCTGAAAGCACAAAGAAAGGCAGTAAAGAGAATGAGATACAAATGTAGAGATAGAGTCACATTCTCCTTCCCTTTTAGAAACACTAATAGAGAGGAGGAATACAGAAATGTACCTAGATGTAGATTTTCTTCTTGAAAGTACAAAGAGGGAGTGCATGAAGACCAACGTAGGTATTAGTTTTCTTGTTTTCTTCCTAAAAGCACAAAGAGAGGGACTGAAGGAACACAAATGGTAGGTACAGCCACAGGTTACCTTCTGCATTACCAAAAAAAGGGAGTGGCGGAATACAAACACAATTTGTAAGTTTAGGTTTTCCCTCTTGAAAATAAAAATTGATCGTCTATGGGTTTTTTCCTGCCACTGATGGCAATGTTCACAGCACCAACCCGCCAATATACCAGCACTTCAGCTTCACTGCAGGACAGCAGGAGAGGAAAAGGGTAATGGGTTAATTTGAATATAAAATTAGCCAAATGAGGGCGATCGCGAGGGACGCACTGAAGAAATATTGCCTGGTACGACTTCGCTGCACACTCCCTCTCTATCCGTCTCTTTCTCACTTCTTCATGTATTCGTGTATTTCATCTATGTAAATGAGTCATTGAATTTTTACGCTTAGTTCGGGTTCTACATATTCGGGGTTTGGTTTAGCTGTCTTGATTCTTGAGGTGCGCCTGTATTGGTTTTTCTCTATCGTTCAAGGTTTCGAGTTTTACGCTGAAATTAGTCTGTTCTTAAAATATCGATGGGCGTAATTGGTATATGGAATTAAATGATGGACTTTTGAATGAGTGTTTATTTTTATTTTCCTTCGGGGAAGATAAGAAAAATCAATTAAGCGTAGGTATCAACGTCATATCTCAACTTAACCCAAAAAAATGACTATTTCATGCTTGAATCCGAGAATAAAATCATTAAATGAGAAGAAACCTGGAAAAAACACCCGCATCCGATTTATTTTTATCTCGCTTTGATAAAAAAAGCTAATTCGCGGTGATAATCCCGCGAAAATTGTTTTCTGCGCAGAGAATACGACGCTAGTCCGGTTGGTAACACTGTTTACATAGCACGTTGCAAGAAGGGAAATTGCCTTCGCCCTCGTTCGTATACCACGAATTTACCCGAACGTTCGGGGAAATATTCATTGTTTCGGTGGTGCTGACATGGCGTCTGGATCGTCGTCGTGCTAGCGGTGATTTAATTTTCTCAACATCTCGAGTTTTCATTTCGTTAATCGTTTCCATTACGAAACGAACCGCCGAACCGCGAACGGAAATTCGAGTTTTGTATCGTCTACCGTGTAGCTTTGTTCTCATTATCGTCGTTTATCGTTATATTTTTTTCAATCTCGGTGCAGTTCCAAGTTCGATTGAGTTTTTTATTTTGTGGCGACATCGAGGTTCATATTTTTTTACTACTTTGGCATAATGTGAAAATGGTCACGGCGCGACGTGTGCGATTACCCTTCGGTCGAGTTATCTGCGCGGTGTGTTTGATATGGTGATTGAGAATGACATCGATCATTTTTTCGCCCTTTTCGTCGAAGGTAAATGTGTATTTGAGTTGTAACTTTGTGTAAATATTACCAGCGTACTCGATACCGTTCGAATTATACGGGTACAAAGGCGTAATCGTCGTAGTTACACCCAGTTTAACGATAAGAATTTGATAACGGTAGATGCTTTCGTGTAAATGTGGTAGTCGGCGGTATTCGTATGCCCATATCGAATCGAAATTTTCATCGAGTGTTTCATTTTTCGCAAATTTTCGATGAAACGAGCCGACGATGGTGGAAAATTCGTTTCAGGGTAGTGACGTCATAAGCACCCCCTCGCCAGATAGAATTGCGGCGTGGAGCCGGTGCTGTGATTTGTTTACTTTTTTAAATCACGTAATTTTTAACGGATTTTTTTTCGCGAAATCTTTTCCTTTTTCCGTCCTTATTTCTGTTTTTTTCGATCAATTTTCCATTCGGTTTTATGTTTTCTATTCTGATTCCATCGGTAGGGTAGTAAATTAATCATACGGTAGTTTTAACGAGCGAAAAATCATCTAGAGTTGAGCAATACGTATAATAACCTTGAAATTATTTTCATTTTCCAATACATTGCTTTTTAGATTAAGAAAAAGTTCAATTAGCTAATTCGATTACACATGTTGTGTTGTATTATATGAACGATAGTGTTGTGCAAATTTGGTTCGGAATTGTATCCACATCTGTACTGATTTCGTTCTGCGTTAATTTTCTCGTTACAGATTGGAAAGAAACTGTATGCGATACGGGACGGACCGACTTCTACATGAATCAAGATGTGAATTGAGACGGTTTTGAATTCGAGCAATTATATCGTTCATACAGAGTTACCATAGTATATTTCGATATTGAACAACGCACCCGTATAACCAAAAATGACGCATTCGTCTCAAAGGTTCTGTTTGCGATGGAATAATCACCAGTCGAATTTGTTATCTGTGTTTGATCAGTTATTACACGATGAGTCTTTTGTCGACGTTACGATCGCCGTCGAAGGACAGTTATTACGAGCCCATAAAATGGTGCTGTCTGCCTGCAGTCCTTATTTTCAAGTTAGTATTCGTGTTCGGCTAAGCCACGTGCGTTATGTTTAAATCTAACGGATTGACGTATAATCTGGCTCGTGTTGACGACAGAATCGATGTGCAATCGAGTGCCGGAACGAAGCTCTGGTAGTGCTTATGCATATGTTGAGCTGGTATCGTTTTGTACGTACGTTTATACAATATGTAATTCGAAACGTATGTACGAGACGGTGATACCCAAGTGCATTGTATTGTGGTAGTCTGTCTGGTGTCGTGCAACAAGTAGCTGTATCGATTTCTGAAAGGGTTACGCCGAAGTTCACGGTGAAGGTGAAGTTTCTCGAGGAATTCAGTTCGAGAAGCGTCGTAACGTGATTCTATCGGAGGCTGGTTAAATTCGAGTAGTTTTTGGTGAATTGTCCATGGACGGAGAGGGCTCAAAAGTGGAGAATTTTTTCGTTTCTGATGGCTCTAGAGAGCCAATCACGTGTTGGATTTCGAGTGGATAGGAAAAATTGAAAATAAATGGTGTATTTGGTGAATTTTTCGAATTCCGGTGGCTTTTAATGAACGAATGCTGCTCTGAAGTGGTAGATTTCGAGTGGATAAGAAAAATTAGAAATGAATTTGTGTATTTAGGAAATTTTTCGAATTCCGGTGACTTTTAATGAACGAATACTGCCTCTGAAGTTTTGAATTTCGAGGGACACAAGAAAAATTGAAAATGAAATAGTGTATTTAGGAAATTTTTCAAATTCCGGTAGCTTTTAATGTACGAATGCTGCCTCTGAAGTGTTAAGATTTCGAGTAGATAAGAAAAATTGGAAATGAAATGGTGTATTTGGGAAATTTTTCGGATTCCGGTAGCTTTTAATGGACGAATGCCGCTTTAAAATGTTGAATTTCTAGGGACACGAGAAAAATTGAAAATGAAATAGTGTATTTGATAAATTTTTCCACTTCCGGTAGCTTTTAATGAACGAATGGTGCTTTGGAAAAGTATTTCTTACTCGAGGAAGGTCTCATTTTTGGCATTTTTTGCAATATTAATAACGAATGATACGTTTTCCCGAATAATTCGGAATTTTGAACCCTACATCATCTCTAGAACTTCTCGTAGATGTTATCTATAGCTTATTCTAAACTTTGCTCCATCTATTCTTAATGAATGACTAATCTACCTCTATTTTACAGGCATTATTCGTCTCTCACCCGGACAAGCACCCGATAGTAATCCTGAAAGATGTGCCTTTCGCCGACATGCGTTCTTTGCTCGACTTTATGTACCGGGGCGAGGTCAGCGTCGACCAAGACCGACTAACGGCGTTCCTCAAGGTCGCCGAATCCTTACGTATCAAAGGTCTAACCGAAGTAAACGAGGAAAAATGCGACCTGCCGTCGATCGCCTCTTCGCTGCTGTCCAACCAGCACCGTTCAACGCCTCCCCCGGCAGCTCCTCCGCCGCCACCCAGTCTACACCGTATACATTTAACGCAGCCTTCGTCGTCTGCTTCGTCTTCTTCGTCGACAACGTCGTCGAACGCTAAACGATGCGCGTCTTCGCCCAGCAACTTCAACCCTTACTGCGGCAGTAACGCTTCGGCCATGTATAGTCAAAAACGTAAACGAGGCAGGCCTCGTAAATTATCCGGCGGCAGCGATACTCCTTCGGCAGCTTCGCCGGAACACGAAATGAACACCGATTCCGATCTGAGGGGTTCTGGACAGAATTTCAACGATTCTCCTTACGGTAAATAGCAGATTTCAAGGCAAACCCAAATACGCCGACGATTTCTTAATCAATTTTCGTTTTTTTCACATAGGTCACGGCCCACCCGACTTGTTAGAAGTCAATATGACCGAACATTCGCAAAATTCGCCCAGTTCGTTTTCCGAAGACCATAATATAGGATCTCCCGAAGCCACTATGGCCGAAGACGACGACTGTTGCGTTAAAACCGAACCTAACGAAGAATCCGGTGCCGTCGCGTTCCAAGGTATTGTATTGCGCCCTACGATGATCTCGTCGTCGTATACGAATCCATCGTAATTCACGCCCTCATATTACGTATGTTTTGATTTATACAGAATGCAAAAGTCCTCATCTGAAAGATAGCCCGAATTCGAGGTCGCAGTCTCAAACGCCAACTGGCCAGTCCGAAAGATATCCACCTGGTTAGTTTTCTCATTCTTTTATTATTACCGATCAACTAACGATGTCTGGAAGCAATAACCCCTACCGTTTTACCCTCTTCCCTCCTACGTTGAGTTTCAACGAGCGACCCTTATTTACAGGGTGAATATACCTGCCACATAGGTTTACTCCTTTTCACAAACACGTCTAATTGTTTGTAGAAAAAGATATACCTACTGTGGCGGTAGTATATTTCCATCGACGAGTATTATACACGCTTTTTTTTTTGAAAAAAAAACGATGGATACTAATTTATGATTTACAGCAGACAAGCCGTTCATTGTTGAATTCACAAATGAGAATTACCGGTGTGACCGCGTGTGTTAAATAATAATCTTCGTCCGCGTAAAGAGTGTATTTTACCGAACTATACGTAATTGGTAGCTTTTAAATGTTGTGTAATTGCAAACAGATGGGTCACCTTCCTCTTAGTTTATTGTATTTTGGATTTTCGAATTTTCGTCGACGATGAAAACGTCGTCTTTTCGCTAATACTTTATCGCAAATATATATTAGTCGTTATTTTTACTAGATTTAGCTACGGTTTTTTATATATAATTGTTCATCCGCAATCCAGTTTTACAGTACTTTTTTCGGATTTTGAGACGGTCCTAGAGATAGGTAGGATATAATGGGTCAAAATTGGTGGAATTTGAAGAGGTATTGTTTGAAAACAATTTTTTTCCGTTTTTTTTTTTGAAATTGCTACGTATTTTGGAGTGATATTTCAATATTTTTTTCTAAATTTCGAATTCTGAAGTTAATTTGTAAAAAAGAGAAAAAAATTGAATAGTTTGAATTAGTTGCAAAAAAAAATCAATTCAATAAAAAATTATGGTTAATGAGGAATTGTTATTTGAATGAATTCATCAATTTTTTGATTTTTTGGATAAAAAATTATTTCAACAGATTTTGGAGTAGGTAATTTTACTTGGTAAAAATTTTACCAATTTGTTGAAATTTTGCCAGATTGATTTTTTAAGTGAAAAAAAATGCAAAGTTGAGAATGTAAAAAACAGGCATCAAAACGACCCCCTTTTTTGGATTTTAGTTCACTCTAAATCATTCCACCCCCCCCCCCCCCCCCCAAGTCACTAATAGATCAACGTTTTCAGGATCGTAACTTGAAAGGGTGGGAAAAAGCTTCTCTCTCTTCTCCCAATGACAAAATTGAAATTTCTGTTGAAAAAATTAGGTTAAAATCAGGATATTTTCAAAATTGACTATTTTTTGGGGAAAATTTGCTATTTTTATTCCCCTAACCCCTCTCTAACGTAATTTTTATTTTTTGGCATGCTTTTTCTTTTTAAAAAAATTATTAAAACGTTCAACTTGAACATAATTGTGAATAAAATTGGAAAATGAAGATTTATTCAGATCACAATATTGAATTTTTTTGCTTCATTCAAAGTAGCAATAAGTTCCTTTTTTTTAATCGGAGGAAAGGGAATGTTTTTTCTGAAAATTTTTACGGGCTTTTTTTGGCGGATAAAGGTCACTGAAGTCATTTTTCAAAACCAAAATTCAATTACATTACCTGATTCCTGTTTTTCGTTCATTTTTTCAAACAAATTTTGCTGCATGCTGGGAATTATCAAAATGTTCTGATGAAAATTTATCTATTTTTCTGACACTCTGGATCCAAATTTGTTTGAAAAGTTTTTATTATAATTTTATTTTGAAAAAATCTTACCAATTTGTTCGAATTTTGTTGATTTGATCTACTTGGAAAAATGTATGCAAATGTGAAAATCGTGAGAAAGTACAATTTTTTCTCATTTTGGTATTATATTTTAAACGTTAAGGATGAGACTTTGAAATTTCTGAAATCCGATTTCTTTGGGGGGGGGGGGGTAGAATTTTTTGTTTGAGTTCATTTTTGTTTTCTAAATTTTTCTTGATACATTCATCTATTTTTAAGGCAAGGAAAATGAG
Organism: Pseudococcus viburni; assembly: GCA_033439095.1. Taxonomy (NCBI): domain Eukaryota; kingdom Metazoa; phylum Arthropoda; class Insecta; order Hemiptera; family Pseudococcidae; genus Pseudococcus; species Pseudococcus viburni. Next base: position 2,577,177 of record JAVBJF010000011.1, read on the forward strand.
GGGCTACCAAATGGGATTTTTAGATTTTGGTTAAATAGTAATTTTTTGCATAGGGAAATTTTTTATTCTTCATAAATACAATTTTTAAGAAAAAAATTTAATTTTTAATAACGATAATAATTAACAAAGAGGAATATATATTTGCTATCAAAGAAAAAAATTATCGAAAAAAATAAGAGAAAGGTACTTCATCTGATTTGTAATTTTTTTTTTTGTAAAACGATTTTCACTTTTAATTTTGGTGATTTAGTGTTTGGTTATTTTTTTTCAATTTCAATTTTTCATAAACAGAGAAAACTGGCTCAAAATTTTTGTATGTAAAGGTAAGTTATAGTTTTTGTAGTCGTTGTACCTACGCATATTGTATACTTTTTTTTTCGTTAATTTATCAAAAAAAAACTCGAGGAATGTGTCCCATCCGTTTCAATTTACATAGTTTTTTTTTCTTTTTTTTTCTGGAGTATTTTTTGAGGGGTTTTATTGTATTTCTTTTTTGCCTTGGTCGTAATGTATTTTTAATGGTTTTTCTTCATCTTTTTTCTGTTTAATTGCTTTACTATCCAGTTGGGATTTAATAGGTTGGTATTGTAGGTAGATTTGTTTACATTGTGGCTATTTTTTGTTAGCCGAAAGTTACAACGATGAGATTAATTTGGTTATCATATTCATTCTTTTTTTTAAATATTAATTTTATAACGATGGGATTCATTCTTTTACGAGACGCTTTTCTTAGTTTTAATTTGCTTAGATATTGAAAATTAAAAAAAATTCGAGCCTTAAGTGGAATACTCGTTACTAATGGAGCTATTTTATTGCCCTTAATTTAGATAAATGCCAATGGAAAGAAATACTGAAACGGCTGAAAAAGCCCGAAATCACGATACGAGTGGAAAACAACGAAAGACCGTCCGAAGAGTCATCCTGCGGCCTATCCATCAGCGCGGTCGTGAACGACAGAAAATCCGGTTCAGCAGCCGGCGATTCGTCGTCCAAGAATAACGCCAATAGCACCGTTGTCGATGGCAAATCCTACTCGTTGGATAATTTCTACAGCAATTCGTCGGAAATTCTGGCCGGCTCGAGCTCCGGGTCGAGGAACCATCACGATATACATTCTTGGTATTCGGAATCGAATCAGCAGACCGGATACTTTGTGGATGCGGACGGAGACGACGTCGACGAAGAAGACGAAGCGATGCTGAAATACGAATACGAATCGTCACGTATCCCATCCCTTGCCAATAATACTTCTAGTCCCGGTACCGGATCGAGCACCGGTCACGTTCCGGCCGCAGTGACCGTGTCGACAACTCCGGCCGCGTCAGGGGCATCCAACGAGCACGCCAAACCTTTAGATAAGTCGTCAGTTCGGAGGTATTGCGTACAAGTGGCCGAGCACCTGTTCCAGTGCACCCTGTGCTATAAAACGTACACCCACATTAGCAACTTTAGCAGGCATTTTTTGAGCGCCCATCATGGTCTTAGGCAAGAAATACCGTGCCCGGTTTGTTACCGGATATTTACCCGGAGAGATAATATGCTGACGCATATGAAACAAGTGCATCGTATCACCGTCACCAGAGGATTGGCTACCAGTATAATTCAAAAACTATCGGCAGCCAATGAAAGCGCCTCGACGGCTAATTCGGATAATCAAATAAATTCCAATTAGTCGTCAATGTGCTAGAACTTTTATACTTATGAATTGACCTGCGGAACAACGATAATGGTGTTTTTTTCTTCTTTTCTTCGTCTTCTTCTACTTCGTATTTTCAACGTTGTTTTATTTATTTTTATTGCTTATTATTGTTGTTGTTTTCTCATTCTTTTTATTTCTTCTCGACACTACGCGGAGACTGCGGAGTCAGCCAAAGTTTTCGATAAAACTACGAATTTTTTTCTCGCTTGTGATATTAGTTTTAAATTTTACGTCGTTGCGTTTTGCCATTAAGTAGTCTACTTTTTAAAATTAACGAAATAGTACGTTACGTGTGTCTATATGTAGGTTTTTTTTTTCATCGATTAATTTTTTTCTTCGGTGATTTTTTAAATTTAGACGAATATTTTAATCTGAAGAGCTACGAATTTTATTCGTAATTTAATCGATTATTTTTTTAAAATTTGTGAGAAAAATACCCACAAATTAGTAAATTTTTTTGTGTTGATAACGCTGGAACGAAATTTGTGTTTTTGTAGCTGAAAATTTTTAACTTATTTTTCATTTTTGCTGTGTTTTTAATGCGACGTGTTTTCCTTCTGCTCGCGGATAACTTTTCGGAGTACTTAATTATTTTTTATTACGGATGGGTAAGAAATGAACTGCGTTTTATTGAAAATTTTTTCTATAATTTAATTTTGTAACGTATCGCGAAATCTTTGTGGTGTAAATTTTTAAAGAATGTAAGTCAATTCTGGTAAAAAATTTGCAAATTTTTAGATGATATTCTATATGTATTTTGGTGTATTCGGCAGATTATTATTCGGAGGGGGGAATTTCCCTGAAATATGATGAGTATAATTGTCTGAGGTCGTTCGCGAACGAAAATGCGTGCATTTTTTTTTCTGTTTCGAAAGTCCTAGATTTATGTTCAAATGAGCCTAAAAAAGTAGTTTTTTTGTAACATTTTTATTCATGGAAGATCCAAATCAATCTTTCGAATCTTTTTCCAAATTTCAATCTGAATCACTGGATCGTTCAGTTGATTTGTTTGAAGAATTTGATCAGTTTTGAGTTGATTCATTCATGGGAGGTAATTTTGATATCAAACGGATCATTCGTTCGCGAACGATTCAATTTTTTGACCGATTTACTCTCTGAGTGAATTCATCCGTTGAAGATTATTCTATTTATTCTAAAAATAAATTCAGTCACTCCCGAACAATTTGAATTTTTCAAGTTGAAATGTTGTATTAGAATTTTTTTTTTCATGGGTCATTTACAAACGAATTGTGCTTTGGAGCGATTCGTTTGCGAACGATTCATTTATTATTGTTGAATCGATTCCTTTGGTAGAAATTATTTTGCAATTGATTGATTCGGTCGTTCGCGAACGATTCGTATTTTGGGATGAAAATAGTATTTGAATGATTCATTTTGTACAGATACTCGATCGTTCACGAAAGAAGCGTGTCTTTGAGTGATCCATTAACGAATGAATGATTCATTTTTGTCGTTTTAATTACGTTCGAGTCGATTACTTTGTCCTTTGTAGGTCGTTCGCGAACGATTCATGTTTTCAAGTTGAAATCAAATGATTTTGCAATCGATTGATTCGGTCGTTCGTGAACGATTCGTATTTTGAAGTGAAAACCGTATCTGAATGATTCATTTTGTCCAGATACTTGGTCGTTCGCGAAAGAACCGTGTTTTTGAGTAATTCGTTTGCGAATGATTCATTTTTTGGTCGTTTTAATCACGTTTGAGTCGATTACTTTGTCCTTCGTTGATCGTTCGCGAACGATTTGTATTTTAGAGTGAATTTTGTACCGGTGAATTATTCTTTTTGTGTTGATGTTTGGTCGTTCTCGAATTGTCTGAAAAAGCTTCGTAAATGATTCATTTGTTCGACCGATTTGTTTTGCTTTTAAGTAGATTTGTTCATTAGAGTTGATTTTTCCATTAAATGAGCCATCCGTTCGTGAAAGATTCGTATTTCAGAGTGATTCATTTTGTGTGGTTGTTCATTCGTCCGCGAACGATTCAATTTTTTGTCACGTTTAAAATTAAATTGATTAATTCGCTGAAACGGATTTTTCAATCGAACGATTCAGCCGTTCGTGAACGATTTACTTCTATTTTAGACGAATCGTTCATTTTTATGGATTTTGTCATCAAAACGATTTGTATTTTAATTCAGATTTTGTTGTTTTATTGTTTTTGATTCATTTTGATGGTCGAACATTTTGACGTTAAATTTTCATTCCTGACTCTTTCTTTTCGTTCACGAACGAATTGTTTATTATCTTGTATGAGTGATTCGTTCCTCAAAAACTTTTCTTTTCTGAAAAAATGAATTTAATTTTATTCTGATTTTTTTCCAATAGATTTGCTCATGCATGACGTTTAGTTTTCACTCCTTACTCTTTTTTTTTCGTTCGCGAACGATTTTTTTTCTTCCAATGAAATGATTTGAATTTGAATTTCGATTTTTTTAGTCCATGGATTTATTCGTTTACGAACGACTCGTGTTCGATTTTTCATCCTAAAATAAATCCAAAAAAGATGGTAGTGAAATTAGAATTCGACTGAAATTTTTGAAACGTGTTTTTATTATCAGCGAATCGTTCGCGAACGACATGAAAAGAATTGTTGAGGAGATTCTCTCATCTTCGAAATGACCGAGTACACCGTAAATATTCATCAATCGTGATCAATTTGATAAATATCTATTTTTTAGTCATGTGTTGTATTGAGTCGAATTCGAGTTGAACTTTTTTTATAGATAAACGGAATAATGCTTTTATTTGCTACTTTTTGTCTTTCAGTGCTTAGCACTATACTCATTTTTGAATATTTTTATTAACAATTCTTACGTTATTTATTAAAACTTGAATTTTTTTCGCGAATCAAAATTCATTTTGACTTATTTTTCTCGTTTTAATAGTTTAATTTTTACGTCGCCGATGATTCGATTATTTTCTTAGTTTTATTTCGATCCCGGTGATCATGTTGCTGATTTTAAATGAACTACGTTTAAATTTGCCTTACTCGTATCTTTTGTAGCATTAATTAGTTTCTAAGTAATTTATTACGTATCGAAGAAGTTCGCCATTTTTTCGCAACTGAAATTTATAACGATCTCAAAAAAATCGATAGAAAAAATATTCGTTTTTTTTTCGATTTACCGAATTCACAAATTTATTTATTTTCGGTATTTAATTATTATCGTTAGTTGATTGCTATTTTACGAATGTACGGACCACGTTGACACGTTCAACGAGATATCGTTTTAATTCGGGTTATTATTGTTATAAAAAATTGATTTTTTTGTGATAAATTATAATTTTTTAATTATTTTTAGTAAGTAGTTATTGTGTAAATATGTTTAACATTAATCGATACGTCCTTAAAAAGACTTGAGAGTTGGATTTAATTTTTTCGTTATTTTGTAAAACTTAATTGTGTTTTTCTATCGATCGAATTTACGGTTTAACGTTTCGTCTTTTGTTTTTAATTATTGCAATAAGATTACTTGTGTACTTTCTCGTAGTACGACTAGTCTCCCTTTTTCCTTTTCCTTTGATCTACGCCGGTCGATGGTTCAATTTTTATTCGAGTACTTAACTAAAACTATTTATGTCAGAAAATCTTGCCAATGGACGTTCTGTGTAGGAAGACGAGTCTGAGGAAGAAAGGAATTTAAAAGGGTAGATACGAGTCTATAATCGTCTGAACTATTCGAAATTAAGTCTAATTTTATTTAAATTATTGGTACAGTGTGTTTTAAACGCGTATTTTTTCTTCATCGAAGCTGAAGCAATATTTCTCTCGTACTTACCGATTGCTACTTTCATTCGAACGGTTTCGTTTGATTTTAAAAAAAAAATTTTAGCCAAAATTTTTTATTTTAGTGAACCGATTTTGAGTTATACTTACTATTAATCAATTTATATATGCAATATATTTGTTTATCGATACTATTTTTTTTCGTTTTTTCTTTTTCTTTGTTTTTACGTGTATTAATTTACTTTTTTTCTTTGTGTCTTTGTGTAAAGAAGTTTGTATTTGGTAATGGGTACTTAATAGCAATATTAACGAAACATATCCATTTGTTACATTCGTTGAAAGATTATTTCAATTACAAATTTATTGTGCCTTATTTTTCAATTATAATATATATTTTTGTTTGTTGACGAGTTTCGGGTGATTTTTTTAAAGAGATTTTTTCAATTGTATTTTGGAATTTTTTATGTTCGTTTTATGAACTTGGTGTTTTCCCGTGCCTTTTTGTTTTTGTACTCGTTTTTAATATTTTTTCCATTTATTGTATCGTTTTTGTTATTTTAGGCATTTCTGTTGACTCGAGTGAGACCCATGAAGTATTAATAATATCGAATACTAAAACCTACAGCTCTTAATTGATCTTTTTTCTCAAATGATATCGTAGAATATCAAATCAGAGCTGATGAATTAATTTTTAGTCACGACAACGTTATCAATTACCTACCTATTTGTACAAAATCAAAGATTTATATCGCACCCCTAGTGCAATAACAACACATCTCAAAAAAATTTGACCTTCGTATTTTTTCCTGAAACGTGCTCATCTTTGATCAGTTTTCAATTTACATCAAAAATAAAGAAGTTCATTTTTTTTGAGATGTGTTGTTATTGCATTGGTGGTGCGATATTATGTCATTTGATAGTTGATTTTTTTTCAAGACGAGTTTTTGAAAAAAATTTCAAAATTGAATCGTTTTCGAATTACGTTGAAATGAATTTTATTGAATTCTTGTAATGAAGTTCAGTAAGTGGATAAATTACTGTAAATTGCGGTTAAACTCTTGTTACCTGTTGTTATAGGGAAAATTTACCATTACTAACTGTAATAATGAATAAATTACCATTATTTACGGTAATTACGAATAAATCGCCGCGAATTACTGATAATAACGGATAAATTACCGTAATTTATGGTAATTACTGGTAATGTAGATACCTTGAACGTAATTCACTGTAATTACTCGTAAACTGCCCTATTCCAGTGTAATTACATTCTGGTAAATTACCTTAATTTACGGTAATTGAAGGTAAATTGAAAGTAAATTACCATAATTTACAGTAATTAGAGGTAAATTACCATAAACTGCGGTAATTGAAGGTAAATTACCATAAATTACGGTAATTGAAAGGTAAATTACCATAAATTACGGTAATTGAAAGGTAAATTACCATAAATTACGGTAATTGAAAGGTAAATTACCATAAATTACGGTAATTGAAGGTAAATTACCATAATTTACGGTCATTGAAGATAAATTACCGCAATTAGGTGCTCAAGAAATACCCCAGACTGCACACAAAATTTTGAAAACAAAATGAGAAAATTTTTCCAATTTGAACTTAGAATTGATTGAATATTAAAATACTGAAGAATAGTAATGATGAAAAAAATATGACCTTTTTGGTTTGAAATTTTTCTGTTTTTCAAATCGACAAAATGTTGATTTCAAATTGTGAAATTTTTATAATTTTTCGATATTTCATAAAATGTCGTTGTCAATTCGCCAATTTTTATACGGTTTTTTTTCAACAAAAAAGTTGGGTTGTTTTGGGGCGGCTGTGGTGATTTTTCAACCTCTTTCGACCCTGAAATCAGAATCAACGTTCTCGAATTGATCTAAAATACGACTTTTTCTTGGGTATATCGTGACTCAATCCTCTAAAAATCGAATTTTTGAAACGAAAACTGGCCATATCTTCAAAACGAAGGTGCAGCCCGGAAAAAGGACCCTGAATTCGGAATCAGAGACTTCAAATTAATCAAATTCGACTCCTATTATGAGCATTTTCATCTTTAAAAATGGCTAAAACATCAAAATGAGTATTTTCAAAATAAGTAGGTAAGCGAAAAAATGCTTGTTTTTCGCCTATACTTTTTCTTCTCAAAAACCCTATTTTTTTTGTTCCTTGCGTTTTTTGAAGCCTTTTTCAAAGCGAAACACTCATGTTAGGAGTCGAATATGATGGTTTTAAGGTCGCTGAATTCGAATCCGGGGTTCATTTTCAGCGTTGGATCTTTGGTCTCGAGATATCGTCGATTTTCTCCTCGAAAAAACGATTAAGGTGTTCAAAATCGTGTAGGCAGGGGTTAAAATATCAATGAAAGACGATTTCGAGGTCTCTGATTAGTGATTACGAATATGTCGTTGCTATTATGATTTAGCCAGTTTTGTTTGCATTGGAAAAACGCAAAAAAATTCAGGTTTTTTTTTTCAGCTATGCATATTTTTAAAGGTGAAGTCTCGAAAGAAGAGCCGTATTTTACTGAATCAAGGGCGCTGATTAAAAATCTGGAGTCCTTTTCTAGCGTCAAATCTGTGTTTTAGAAGTTTTGAAAAATTTAATTTTGAAAATTCTGTTTCTGGCCACTCAAAAAATATCCTTAACTGCCAAAGTAGTCTGGGCTCTTTTAAAAACAACCAAAACTGCCCGAACAGTCTGAAAAATGAGAGCAGGTTGCCAATTGAGATTTTGTAAAATCACTATTTCGGCCAAAAAACCCATCACTAAAAATAACTGTAGTCAATTTGTTCAAAAATTACTGATGCCACTGTTTTTTCTCCAGAAGTCGTTCAAAAATCTCCTTTATCACTGAACTTATCCTTGAAAAATCACTTTCATCATTGAATTCATCCTCGAAAATCACTATAGGTGAAAAAAATGTTCAAGTCAAAATCGCTAGAAATTGCTGTTTTTCAATTTTTTCTGATCTACTTTTTAGTTCTAAGTTCATATATGATTTCAGTTTTTCTCCATCATGTCTGGACTTTCCCCATCATGTCTGGACTTTCCCCAATTTCAGTTTTTTAAATTTTTTTTTACACGATTAGTGATTTTTGCAAATATTCATAAAAAATCACAAAAATCACTGAAAATGGAAAAGTAGAACTGGCAAAAGGAGTAAAAAATAACCAAAATCACTGAAATTTTCAAAAAACGCCAAACTTTTTCAAAAGCTGAAAAATCACTGAGATTGGCAACGCTGATATTTCAATGTGAATATTTTAGTTAGTTTCGATAGGATAACCGGTTTAAGTTCATTTACCTACATTTTTCATCGCTGAATTTAAAAAAAAAACTCGTCCCTCCTCAACTCATTCATCATGTGTATTTCCTTGTCTGAATTTAATCCATAAAACAAATTATTAAGGTACATATTGCTGATTAAATTTACAAATGTATAACCAATAAGCCTACCTACATCTTAAAAATGAATTACCATTTTAGCCTGCATCAGATTGGATTATTTGCAAATGGAGTAAGTAATCGAGTGTGGTATTGAGAAGAAAAAATATTTTCGCTTTATTTCGCCAATTTGTTTCATTTATTATTTATGAAGTCGCAGTAGGCCTACAATGTTTCGTTGGTTTTGAGTAGATACCGTATTTGTTTCAATTTTTGTGTTCATTTTGCTCGTATTTTTATTATTTGCGATGTTATGATTTTTTTGATTGTACAATTTTATTATTCTGTACTAATCATGGGATTCGATTTCGTTCACAGATCTACCAATGCTACGTTTGGTACCAAAATCCGAATTATTGGCCGTATATCATAAAGATTCTAGCGGAGGACCATCTTTGATCAAAAACGATTCCGAAACCAACAGTACCAGCGGCAGCTCCGCAAACAACAATGCATCAAACGGCGGCAGCGGCTCCTTAAACCATAGCAATTCAGGCAGCAACGCCAACAACTCCGGCAACAACACTAGTAATAGCAGTAGTAATAATTTAAATAGTAATAATAAAAACAACAGTAGTATTAACAGCAGTGGCGGCGGCGCCAACAACAACAATAGTAATTTCATAAGTAATAATAATTTTTTACTGAATAACTCGTCGTCGCATTTTATGCTAAACAACGATATGAAATTTTCACCGCCGCCGCATCTGCTATCGCCGCAGAGCAACAGTTCCAGCGCGTCGACTCCGGTCGGAGGCGATTTCTCGGGTACGCCGCCGAATAAACCGGCTCCGGCTAAGAGACGGGTCCGAAGGAGAGCCACGTCCAGCAGCGATCCGGCCGAACAACTTACCGAGATGTCGGTTCGAGGATTGAATCTGTTCCGGTACGCGTGCATCGACGAAGGCGTCTACAAATGCTTAGAATGCGCCAAAACCGATATCGTTAAGACGTTCAAGAATAAATACAGCTTCCAAAGGCACGCTTTCCTGTATCACGAAGGATGCCAACGTAAAGTATTCCCGTGTCCGGTCTGCGGTAAGGAGTTCTCGAGGCCTGACAAGATGAAAAACCACATGAAAACGGTGCACGATTGTTTTATGCCCAAAGAAGTCATGGTGCCGAAGGATTGCATATTTCCAACCGCTCCGACCATTCCATTTTTCCTAAGCCCGCCTTAAAAAGCCAGGAGTGTAACTTCTAATTGAGTATTCGAGCTACGAGGTCATTGAACCGGTGTACCGGTCATTGACGTTCGCGCCTCGCGAAATATCCTTTTTTTTCTCGCCCACCCACTCTTCCATCTCCTTTTTAACGTTCGAGATTTAATATTTTTTACATTATTTATTTGTTGATTTATACTACGTTGCTTTTAATGTTGACTTTTTTTTATTATTATTTTATCGTAGTTACTTTTTCTAAGTACCACTGTTTGTTGATTCAGATTTTTTCGTATTTTTAAGGTTTAAACAGATGTTGATTATTTTATTGCGGAATGTTTCGAGTTATATTCCTTATTTCTCTCTCTGCGATTTTTTAAATCGTAATTTATTATTTAATTCCTTGTTTTTTTTTTATTTTTGACGAAAAAACCACCTGGTAAGTTGATTTTAATTTCGAGAAAAAATATTTCCATTTATGTCGAGGCATTGTTATCAGTAGTAATTACGATGTCACGCCGAAGCCAGGTACCTACTTTAATCTGATTGGTTATAAGAGTTAGGTAGGAATACCTATTTTTATCTGATTGGTCGTTCGATTTCGAAAACGCGGTAGTGGGGATGACGTAATTATTTTCGAGAGCGCATGTGCAATTCGTATTCGTATCAATTTACCAAATTTCTAACGATGTTTGTGCTTTGTAGTAATAATTTTGTTAATAATGTAAGAAAGTTGATAATTTTTTTTTGTAATTTACTCATCATTATTGTTACACGTTTTGTATTTATTTCTTTTTATACGGTTCTTTCGTACATTGTTCTCTGTTTTCAAATAAGGTGCTATTGTGGTACCGCCAAGATGGCCGGATACTGCTCAAGTTACTTGGTAAGAGAAACCTTTTTCTAAGCGTTATTATTTAGTAATAGTACAAAATAGGTACGAATATGTAAGCGTGTTGAATTCGCCAGTCTTCCAATTCTTAATTAGACGAAATTTAGGGTAATTTTGCACAAAACGAAGACGATCATGGATTGAGTATCCATGTAAAATTTGTTGTTTTTGTTTATTCCTAAGTTGTATGGATAAGTGACTCGATCTCGATTACACGAGCGAGTGATGCGAAACCACTAAAGATGGTCGTTGTACGACATACTAACATGCTTTTTGTAACTATTCTACGGAAAATTCTAACGACTGTAGGTTGGTAAAAGATCACGAACCTAGGAATTTCTGATGATCATGTTACCACCAAGTTTTATATTCTAATATCGAACGGTGAAGCCTTTTTGTTTAGTTTTTCTTTGTTTTTCTTTTCTTTTTAGTATGTTTTTTCTTTTTGTTTTTCTTTTGTTAGTTTGTTTTGCCTGTTCCCTCTTTGTATTGTCGTAGAACCGGTGTAAGTGTAATGTTTTTTGTTAGTGCAAGTTTAAAATGATGGGTTTTGGGTGGTTCGTTTTACGTGCGGGCGTATTCGTGAAAACTATTGATGTTTTTCCATTCCTTTGATTTGTTTTTCTCTTCTTCTTTGTGTTTGGATTTATTTTCTTTCTCGATTCGATTCGCAAAATTTAATACTTACCTAAGGATTTTAACGTGTACAGGAAATTTATTATCGGAACTATCTGCGTGATTGAGTAAATGTGTAAGTATCTTAAAAAGATTAAATCTTTGTGCAATATTGATTAATATACCAAAAAAAGTAATGGGAAACGGTATCGGTTTTCCGTTGGTGAAAATGTAGCTCGTATTGATGATATTTATTAAGTTTTTGTCTATTATTTTTACTTATTGTAATTACCCTTACAATTATTGTTTTTGTTTCTCTTTTTTTTTTTGGTTCAATTGTAAAGCACATTTCACTTCATTTACATAAATATTACATATTAGTAATTTCTCTTTTTCATTATTTTTATTGAGAGGTAGTAGAATAAAAAAATTTTTAATGTGGAGATTGTTATTTAGCGAAAAGTAAGGTATGGAATTGTTTATCGCAGTTTGTCGTTAGATTGGTACCCTGACCGAGGTAAGGTCGACGTACCTACTACCTAGTCTGAGACGTTCTATTTATTTGTCATTCGAAATCACGTAGATTGGATTGTTTTTCGAATAAATCCATTCAATCTGGGTTAGATTGGGCTGTAAAACAAACGGACCAATCTAACCCAACGTTAGAATGAGCTATTTTTGAGTATACCAATCTAACCTTGGCTAGATTGGGCTACTTTTCGAACGGCTTGGTTAGTTTTGAACATTTTGGTTAATCGTCAAGATAAAGTTCTAAATTTGAAACAATTTATCTGTAAAAATTGAATCAAATTAACGATCCAATTGTTGGCTTTTTTTAAAATGATGAAAATGATGGGAGGAATTTGAATTTAATAATCTTGAGCCAGGCATTTTTTTTCTTTCTTCTAAAGGGTCCTCTACCTACTTACCTGAAATTACAGTTGAATCTACGTATTTAATGTATAACAAAAAAGAACCATTATTAGTCCAAATAAGTAGGTAGTCTCGAACTAGGTAGGGCACTTCTGACTTTCCTCTGTTATATTGTCTCCGCCAACCCCATGATGTAAAAACTTCATAATACTTTTGATTTTTGGCAAATTAAGATACAAGAAGGGTAAGCGATCGACGTGTTTTCAGGATATTTTATTTAAAATATTTCCCAAAGCATCTTAGGTGTTACTTTTATATTAGGTACAGAATTTTTAAAGTGATGTGTGGTCTAGTTCATCTTCCAGTTCTTTACGTTTGAAGGGTTGGAAATGTGCAACGTTTTCCCAATTTTCCATCAACACAGATGAATTTATGTGAGCAACAATCTGCAGTGGTACTACAAGGTTCGTTGTAATCTTGACATCCTTCAATCCACGGTGTCGAGAAGATAATGGTAAAAACAATCATGAAAATTATTTGAAAAAAATTCATTTTTTCGAGTTCATAAAAATTAATAACGACTTCTGTTTTGTAGAGCCAAGTAGAAAACAACCGTGGCTTTTATTTTTACCTGAAATTCCTTTCACGATATCGAGTTTTTTGAAAGCTCGGTTTGTTGTCAAAATTTAAACTCACTCACATGTTGATAAAATATTTCTCGGAATTATTAATGGAAAAAATAAAATTGATCTATTGTTTTTCATTTTTTGATAAAATTTAAGTTGTTCTGAGAAAATTTTTTGTGATTTTACTAAGAAAATTGGTTGACTTGAGTTTCATTTTTGATTTTATGGGTGTAGAAAAAAATTTGAACTGCAATAATTGTCATATTTTCTAAAAAAAATACCGGAAGTTTCCAAAATTACAATCGTCTAGACAAAAAAAATTATAAATGGAAATTTTTCGACTACATTATTTTTTATGATTTGAATAATTCTAAAATATTCAAAACATGATAAAATTTAGTAAAATATTCGAAATTACGTTAAATACAATGTTTCATCTACTCACAAGTCTTAAAAAGTTGTGCTTTTTATGAAAAATTTTCCAAATTCTGAAAAATTTTCTTCATAAAATTAAAATTATGAACTTTATAGAAAGTTGAGGTTTTGGAAAATCCAAACATTTTGAGAAATGTTCAAGTTTTAAAAATTCTTCAATTTTTGGAAAATCGGTCAATTTTTGAAAAATTTGTAGCTTTTTACTACTTTTTACGCTGATTTTATCAAATTCTCAATCATGACGTCATAATTGTTTAAATTATTTAAGTATTCAATTTTCTAACAAAAGTTGCAAATTTTCAACGATACGCAGTCGTACCTACTCTGGTATTGAAAAATTGTCCATTTACCGATTAATACTTTAAACTTAATATTTTTATTTATCAAGTTTAGTATGCTCATGGTATGCTATTACGAATGAGTGGATTTGATAGTCTAATTCTATTGAGGTCATCAATTAACTGGTAGACAGGTTTTGTTCACATTTTTTTTACAAATTTCTAGCGAGGTACGCAAAGGTACTTATATGTATTATAGGTAAAACCTATACAAATACGTAATTAAACCGCAAACGTGGTTCAAAAATAGTCCTCATGTCATTCCTCAACTCAAAAATTTTGAAATTTTTCAACATCCGGTTCTGAACTGTCTTCTTTTTACTGATAATTTAAAAATCCTGAACTAAGTATTATAAAAATTCAGTAATGAATTTTAACTTTTTGGTTTTCATAAATGCTTTCTCCGTTATCTAAAACTATAATATTGATTCATTATTGTAGGGTACGTATTAAAAGTTAAGCAAGAAAATAAGTTCAGAGGCGGTTCGAATACAATTTTTTTTGGGGGGGGGGGGATAAGGTTCAAAAATGCCGACCAAAAAATTCAAAATTGCCGACTAAAAATTAAAAAATATCAATCCTGCTCATGCCTGAAAATTTTTCTATCTGTAATTTCTTTGTACATAGTTGAAAAAACCTATGAATAAGTATTGTTTATTAGTTCAAGTTCCTAACGAAGCGAGGAGGGAAAATTTCAATAAAAATTACGATGTACCTAGCCACCTACTTGATTAAAAAAATAATCGTTTCAATGTAAAAATGAGAGAAGTGAATTTGGCCCGAGCGAAGCGAAGGCGAAAATTTTAGAAGACCAAATTCAAGGTGCAATAAAACAATGTTTTAAATTAGGTACCTAATAAACTTGAATAAAACATCGGCCAACTTTTACTTAAAAATTATTAAGGGATAAATACGATCGGGCCGAGCGCAGCGAAGCCAAAGCTTTTACAAAATTTGATTTCCAAACCCATGGGCGCCGGCAGAGGGTAGCGGAGGTAGCAGTCGCTACCCCATAAATTTTTTGTATTTTTTTGCATTGGATAGGTCTTCAGTATTTTAGTTATTATATTTTAGTCATTCAGTGAGTAGGTACCTAAGTTTATTAGTGTAAAACTAGATACACTGTGAACTTGACATCAAACAAAATATATTTTGATTTTAAAATTTTCACAAATAGTAAGAAGGATGGACGATTATTAAGGACTATAAACAAAGAACGAATTTAACATAAACAAAAGCTAGGTACCTATAGTTACATTCATACGTAGATATGTACCTACTTCTTCTCCTATTCCTTAAATAAAAATTGAAGTCTTCACGGCTTTAAACCAAAATTGTTTATAGTATTCTCTATGAAATTTTCAACACTCCTAATCGTTTTGAGATGAACACTCAGCATGCACAATCAATCCTGACAAGCGATTATCTCCCATCATAGACTAACTTAGCCAAAAACCACCGATTTCTCTATAAATTCCCAATTTCTCAGAAAAAATTAATGATTTTTGACTGAAAGATCAGTGAAAAATGACTAATTTGGAATTTGACCCCCCCCCCTATTTTTCACAAATTATCAGCCCTCCCTTTATTAATTTCTGGGTGTGCCTATATCTCCCATAGTGGATGTATTCCACGTTTTCACTCGTTTTCCCCTTTTCTTTGAGTCTCAACACTGAAATTAGGGTACTACTATTATTGTTGCAGTACCTATAGCATCTATGATTGAACGGACATTTAATAAAAATTCGATTAAGCGCTTGTCAGCACTTTTTCTTGCTACCTAGTAAGAAAATCCTGCCGGCGCCCATGTCCAAACCTTGAAAATGAGTTTTAAGGAGAAAAAATTTAATAAAATTAGTTGAAACAATTTTGAGGAAAAATACGAAAAAAATCACTTTCGTAGGAATTGGTTTATTTTAAAATTATGGAAGGAAAAATTCAATATGGCCGAGCACAGCGAGGCCGAAGTTTTTGAAAAATTTTGATTTGAGGAATAAGTAAATCTATTAAAAATTACCGAAAGGCCACAATTTCCGTTCCGTTCGTAATAATAAATTCATTTTCTTTTTCATTTTTATCAAAAAATAAAATTGAGTTATTTTTCATTAAGTCCTTACTTATGCTATAAAATTTCCAAAAAATTTTGAATTTGCTAAAATGTTAAAAATTTTGCTGAATTACCTGGAATTTTCGAAATTTTACCGACGGGGAATTACTCCCCCCACTCCCCCATCACGCCGCCCTGAATAAGTTGATGATAAAAATAGTGATCATTCAAAATGAATTCATTAAATTGGAGCGTCGGCGTCGGCTTTAAAAACAATCATAGTCCAAGAATCAAATTTTACAGGAGCGTCAAATCCCAGTAGTGAAGTTTACAAAGTTTGAAATAAAACAATTCCTCGTGTGTTTTTAAATCGAACTTGATTTAAAAACAAAAAAAAAGTTGAAACCCGTTTTTGAAATACATAATAAATAACACGGTCGTTTTTCTCGTAAAATTTTAATTCAGAAATCAAATGCAATAGAAAATTTTCTTAAATTTTATCAACATGACGTATGTATTTGACTAGGTACCTACTTATAGTTCGACTCGTATTCGGTTATCGGTGGGAGTTTTATCTCGATTCCGATTTCCACCTTTTATTTGTTCTCTTGTGTTAGAGAGTATTTCAATATATTAGTTGCTTGCTTGTTGGAGAGTTGTCTTTCTTTGAGCCAATATGCTCGTATGTCATTATGATAGCAGAACGTTGGTTTGATTTTTAATGCACGTTTTAGTGCGAATTTTTTTCGAAATGTACGTTTTTTTCGCGAATTTTTGAATTTTTGTGAATTATTATGGCGCATTCTACTTCGTCGCTGGTTCAGTTAGTAGTCCTGGATGGCTCTAACTTCCAAGAATGGAGTTTTCGGGTAAAATTGACCCTGCAAAGTCAAGGTTTGAGAGGCCACGTTGACGATCCCTTACCTGCTGCAGCTGACCAGAATGATAATTGGAAGAAAAATGACGCCAATGCTATGAAGATTATCGTGGATAGAATCAATACTGAGCAATTATACCTGGTAATGTCCAAAACGACTGCTAAGGATATGATGGATGAATTTTCGAGACTCTATGGTCAAGGTAATGCTTTGGAAGCTGTTTATATTCGCCGAAAACTTGGTTGCTTAAAATTCAACGAATCTGATGATATTGTGGCTCATTTGAGCAAATTTGAAAACTTGGCTAATTAACTCAAGCTGTGTAATAAACCTCTTAGCCTAGATGATGAGATCGCCTACTTAATTAGTTCGTTTCCGCCTACTTATGACACTGTGGTTTCCTACTTCAAAGCTCTGCCTCAGGATCAGCAGACAATTACAGCTTTAAAGGCTAGGTATAAAAGTGAGCACCACAAGAATGTAAATCGAAGTGAAATTAAAGATAGTAACTCTACATACTCTTCAGCATCATTTTTGGCTGCAAATCATGGTACTCAAAGTCGTGGACGCTCAAATTTTCGTAATTTTTCTCGCCGATCTGATCAACGCCAAGGTTATCGTTCCAATGATGGGCATAATCGTTCCTATGATAGGCAAAATCATTATAATGGTCAAAATCGTTCGAAAGATCGTTACTCAAATGATAGGCGGCCTCAAGATGATAGATATGGATCCAATTATCAACACAGATCATATGGGAGTCAATATCGAGATCAACGTGACCAGAATAGGCATCAAGGTCCAGATAGGCGTAATGATAATCCATGCTTCATCTGTAACAAACCTGGACACTTGGCTAAAAATTGTAATGCCTCAAATCGAAAAACTTTCTACACTGTGAGTCTACTTTCCAGTAATGATGTTGTATCAGATTCCTCAATCAAGTTCCATTTTGACTCTGGAGCCACAGACCACAAGGTGTCAACGAAGTACCTGAAGTATTTGACAAACACTGAAGAATTTAATCAACCTCTTTTGGTCCAAACGTCAAAGAAGAATATTCAACTCACTTGTAAGCATTATGGAAATTTAAATGTTATTTTCAATGGTGTTTTATATACAATCTAGAATGTTTTGTGTATTGAAGAACTAGGTGCCAATTTACTTTACTATCCATTAATAGGTTAGATAGGAAAGGTTTTAAAATCCAAATTAAGGGTAGTAGTATTGACGTGTTTGATCAAGGTAATTTGGTAATTTATGGAAAAATGCATGCTAATTTATATGAGGTTACTTTTGGCTTAGATAATAACATAGCCTCTGCCTATTTGTCGGATAATCATGGCTACTCGTTGACTAATTATACCTACTCGTTTAAGAATTCGAATAATCCGGAATTTAAATTATGGCACAAACGTTTTGGCCACGTAGATTATAATACTCTAAAAATTATGGAACAAAAAGAGGCTGTGACTAGTTTGGCTAATTTTTCTGGCAATTTTGATACAGTAAATAAATGTGAAACTTGTGTACTTGCAAAGCAATGTGAGTTACCTTACAAGAAGGTAAATGAAGATAGATCTCAAAGGCCACTCTAGTTAGTTCATTCTGATTTAGTATGTGTTGATGAAAAGAGTGTTGGTTTTTATGGAGAAAAATATATCCTCACGTTTATTGATGATTTTACCGGATTTAAAGCTGCCTATTGTATCTCAAATAAAGGAGATGTCTTGAAAATGTTTAAGGAGTATGTGGCTTACGTGGAGAGTATTTCTGAATACAAAGTGAGTTCTATACGATGCGATAATGGAACTGAATACGTTAATGAAAATTTCAAGACTTTTTGTAGGGAACATGGTATTCACATGGCCACTGTTGATGCTTATTCGCCTCAGTTAAATTCCTGTGCAGAAAGAAATAATCGTACGATTTTAGATAGGGTTAGAGCTATGTTCATACAGTCGAATTTAGGAATCCGTTTTTGGCCTTTTGCTGTAGAAGCAGCATGTTTTGTATTGAATAGAACATTGGTAGGTAATAGTCTAGTGACACCTATTGAAAAATTAACCAGTAAGAAACCGGATGTGACTAGAGTAAGAATTTTTGGGTCTAATGCGTATCGATTTATTCCGAAACAATTCCGAGGGAAGTTTAATCACAAGAGTGAAAAAAGTATCATGATAGGTTACTCAGCAACTGGATATAGGCTCTGGGTACCTGGTAGTGGAAAGATTTTATCATCTAGAAATGTGACGTTTAATGAAAGTAAGAATATCACAGATTGGAAACCTGAAGATAGTAGAAAAAAGGATGAGAAATTTTTTGAGATAATTCGTGGTGAGAATCCAGTTCAAGTTGAGGTACCAGTGGTAAGAGAGCCGGAGAATTGTGAAGTTGAAAACAGGCCACTTGAAGTTGTGAATAGGCAACCATATAGACACTGGAATACCAAGATGCCTCTCTGCTGGTCACAGCGGAAAGGGGATTACGCAAAATTTTCGTAAATAATTACTCACCTGATTCCCGCTAGATCGCGCTGATCATAAATCCCCGAAACGACTTTTTGTTTAGTTTTGGCAAGGAATCCATAAGCAGTATTTGAATAAAAAATTTTTTGCGATTTCATTGGTTCAAAGTCACGTGACTTTCAACCAATGAAATCGCAAGAAAAAACTTTTTTGATACTGCATGTGAATTCTATACGAGAAGCAAACAAAAAAGAGCATTTTTTATGATACTGCCTATGAATTTCATGTCAAAACCAAACAAAAAGTAGTTTTTGGGGATTTATGATCAACGCGATCTAGCGGAAAATATGTAAGTAATTATTTACAGAATCCCCTCACGTCTGTGTCCACCAGTAAGGCATCTTGGTATTCCAGTGTCTATAGGCAACCGGAAGTTGAAGATGGGCAATTTGAGATTGAAAATTGGTTAAAATCGAGTCGAGTGAAGACAGTGCCTAAATATTTTAGTTATTATGTGGTGAGTAGTTATATGGCAGAAATAGGTATTCAGTGTCCTAAAACCTATCAAGAGGCGATAACGAGTGAACATTCTGAGGAATGGAAGAAGGCGATGGATAGGGAGCATGGATCAATGATTGATAATGATGCTTGGACTGTGGTTGATATTGAGGAGGCTGAAGATGGTGAGAAAGTTTCAAGTGGTTGGATTTTTATGATAAAAGAGAAAAATGGAGAAATAATTTTTAAAGCGAGGATTGTAGTGAGAGGTAATATGCTGGAGGAACAGGGTGATGTATTTACACCTGTAGCAAAAGCTACAACTTTTTGAACTTTGGTATCAGTCGCGAATTCTTGTGGAATGAAAGTTAGATTTTTTGATATCAACACTGCTTATCTTTATTCTGAGATTGACAAAACTAGAAAAATTTATATGACGTTACCAAGTGGTTATAGGGAATCTGGTAAAATTGGGAGGTTGAATAAGTCTGTATATGGTTTACCTAAAAGTCCAAAAGAATGGAATTCTTACATTCATAAATTTTTATTATCGTTGGGTTTTGTTAGGTCAAAATATGATCAGTGCCTATATATTCGTGTTCAAAATGGGAAACGTACTTATGCGTTAATTTATGTCGACGATTTCTTTATTATGTCAGATTGTGAGGAAGAGTTGGACGAGTTTGAGGAAGAAATTAGTAATCGGTTCAAGGTCACTCGCTTGTCTGGTTCAAAATTTTTAGGAGTTAATATCGAATGGGGAGAAAGTACTGTTTCTTTGTCTCAGTCTGCCTATATTGAAAGTGTTTTGAAAAAATTCCGAATGTCTGAGTGTAAACCAAAGAGAACGCCTATGGAAACTGGTTTAAAAGTAGTTGTTGAGGGTAAACCTCATACCAATAAACCTTATTGTGAGCTAATTGGATGTCTCAGCTATATTGCAAATATGACTAGACCAGATATTCTGTATACTGTCAATTTTCTAAGTCAATTTCAGAATACTCCGACTGAAGAAGTTTATAGTTATGCAAATCGTGTACTCAGGTATTTAAAAGGTACTATTGATATGAAACTGGTTTATGGTTGAATGAAAAAGTCTTATATAGGTATATCTGGGTATGCAGATGCTGATTTTGGCAGTGATGTATCTGATAGGAAGTCTAGATCAGGTTATTTATTCATGATTGGAAGGGAATTTGAAAATAATTAGGTAGTAAAAGGTGACGTTGTATCCTGGTCATCTACAAAGCAAAAGACTGTATCATTATCGTCTAGTGAAGCTGAATATATTTCGTTATCTACCTCTGCGATAGAAGGTACTTGGTTATCAAATTTGGCTAGAGATATTGGGGTTAATACTGAGGTTGTAAAATTATTCGAGGATAACCAAAATGCTATTACCTATTCGTATAACTGTGATGATAATAAAAGATCTAAGCATATCGATGTAAAATATAGATTTATAAACGATGAAATTGAAAAAGGAACAATTTCTGTACATTTTGTTCCATCTAGTAATCAAATAGCTTCGATTTTGTATCGTTTTGTAAGCATAGAAGGCATAGAACATCATTAGGCTTAGTGTAAATTTTGTTTTTATTCTAGTATTCGACTTGTAGATACCGATTTTATATATTTCTTGTACAATGTTCGTTTTAGATGTACTATTGTTGTTAAATTATAATTTTTAGAAAAAAAAAATGTAGAGAAATATCAACATGACGTATGTATTCAATACCACAGAGGTGGTATTGATGTATTTGACTAGGTACCTACTTATAGTTCTACTCGTATTTGGTTATCAGTGGGAGTTTTATCTCAATTCCGATTTCCACCTTTTATTTGAACCGTGTTAAATCAAAAGAGACCAAGCGACAAATTTGAGAGCGCTGAGATTTTAACGTATTTCTCACTGGAAACACAAAATAAGCTTCTGAACACGTAAATTACTGATAGATTAATGTTACCAGAGTTCATATTTCTCATACTTATTATCCCTTCTTCAACTTTTTCAGAAGTTATCGTACTTTCAAGTTTGTTTTTTGGTGAAATTTTTGATGTCGCTTGGTCTCTTTTGATTTAACACGGTTCAAATGAACCGTGTTAAATCAAAAGAGACCAAGCGACAAATTTGAGAGTGCTGAGATTTTAACATATTTCTCACTGGAAACACAAAATAAGCTTCTGAACATGTAAATTACTGATAGATTAATGTTACCAGAGTTCATATTTCCCATACTTATTATCCCTTCTTCAACTTTTTCAGAAGTTATCGTACTTTCAAGTTTGTTTTTTGGTGAAATTTTTGATGTCGCTTGGTCTCTTTTGATTTAACACGGTTCATTTGTTCTCTTGTGTTCGAGAGTATTTCAATACATTAGTTGCTTGCTTGTTGGAGAGTTGTCTTTCTTTGAGCCAATATGCTCGTATGTCATTAAATTTGGACTGAACTGAGGACTGAGGTTGATTTTTGAACGGATGAATGCTTCAAATCTTCAATATTATCAAAGTTCGATTAATAAAAAAAATCTTCGGAATAAAAAATAAATGTTTTTAATCATGTTTATTTTTAGTGTTTAATATTTTAACACCTAGCTAGTAATACAAAATTAAAATGAAGTGAACATAACAGTAGTTGAACAATAATACAATTTTATTAAGGGCCGGTTTATCAATAGTCAGTTAATTTTAACTGAGGATTTTAACCAACGGATCGACGGTTCTGATTGGCTGTTGAGCGGTAGTTGGCGTTTAACCGTCGGTTAATTTTCCTTAACTGACTATTGATAAACCGGCCCTCAGGGCCGGTTTATCAATCGTGCTCACGGATTTTTAACTGATGGTTAGCGGCTAACCGACACTTCTGATTGGCAGTTAGCGCTTAACCGACGGTTATTTCCCCTACTTTTGCGTTAACCGGCGATTGAAAAACCGGCCCTAAAAAATACTTGTAAAAAAAG